>JAGFBZ010000062.1:0-367598 GCA_018398805.1 Hirundichthys speculiger | reverse complement strand
GCATACAAGAGTTATGTGTTTCATGTCATGCCAACAGGCATCTCTGGGTTACTGGGAAAAGGCCTTGGTGGGCTTCAACGAGGGTGTTCCACTTCCCAGATGGGCTCTGTTTCTTCCATCCAGAGAGGCGACGGAGGCAGGACATCAGGCGCTCCTTTACTGGCGAAACCGCCGGGGAGCCCAGACCTGCACTTCAGCAGCTGTCGAGACGTATTAGATCTGCAGCACCTTGGACCGACTCACAGAGTCGTCTCAGTCGAGTCAGCAGCACAGAAATATTCCTTCGGTCGGACCATCCCTCCGAGCAGGAGCCGCTTATTCACGACAGAATAGAGACCTTGGGTGACATGTCTACGAAGCAAATGGAAGGAAAAATCCCAAGAACACATTTATGTGTTTATTTTAGTGCTGGGCAACGATTAAAACTTTTATTTAAATGTTCTGCTGCCATATGAACTAAAGTGCCAAAACCAGGGCATTAATGTCATCCTGTCCCCATTAACCGCGAAAAATAAGGGATCACTGTAATTCGCAATACGATATGTATCATGATACTTGGGTCGCGGTACGATATTATCACGATATCACGATATATTGCGGTATTCTACACAGTTAATATCAAAATTAAAAGTAGAGATGAAAAATCAAGTTGCTGTATATGTTCATCAGATGATATTGATCATTCAGAGGACAAATTGAGTCAAAACTATTTGCTTCAAAACAACCTATTTATTGTTTATTACAGTGATTTGCGCTTTAAGTTCTGAGGTTTTAGTTAATCGCAGATTTTTCAGAAATATATAATATAATAAAGAAATCAAGAAAAAAATCAAGAAAACATAACAGGATGTTGTGCGCGTTCTCTCACAGCAAAGAAATGTTGTGAGTCAGCCTGGCCCCTTTAAGAAGGTGGCCTTATGGGTAATGTAGTGTGTGTGACGTGGGTCGGCAGAACGAAATAGCACAAATAGCAAAATACCAGCGTTTTCTTTACAACAATTTGGAGACCAGAGGCTGTGAAGGTAACAGAAAGACCACAGTTGAGCCTTTGTCTTGTTTCGCTGCAGTGTCTCGCTACTTTTTTTTTTACGGTTTTTAAACATATTTTTAACACATTATTTAGGCTCGGGGGGCTCTGGCTCCAGTTCGTGGATTTTGATCTTCGCGGGAGGGGGTGGTCCCCATTACCGTGAAAAAAAAAATACCACAAAACCGCTGGTATTATGCTATTTTTGGCTCGTAAGTAGCAGCTAACATGCTAACAACAACAAAAGGAACAGTCCAGTTTTCTCTGCATGGAACGGGAACTTTATTCTGGCACTGCAGGAACTTGTAACATCACACAGGTTGTATTGTTGGGCTCCTGTCGGTTAACAGAGAATGGCCACGGTTACATGATGTTTTTTAATTCGGAATTAATAATTCGGAATTAAACTATTTTCCTTCGAGTTTACATGGAAATAGTAATTCCGAATTGAGGTTTACATGGAAAACACGTTTGTTCAGCTTTATCCAATTCCGCTTTAGGTCTGGGGGTTGGGAAGGGTTCTGATTGGATGGGGGGGTGGACGTCTTTACATCTACCGGAAGAAAACAAACTTAGCAACAACTCGGTTAGCAACAACATTCCACTTATTTTTGACCTGGGTGGCGTCTCTATCTGCTAAACCTCCTTCATTTAACCTGGCCGCTACAACTTTGAAAAGCTCACAATTTTTATGTTTCCTGCCATCTGTTCTTTTAATTATTTCCAGTTTCTCCAAGCTATTTATTAAATAAATCGTCTCTGCTCTTGAACACCGTTTACTGCGTGCTGCCATTTTAAAACTTTGTTTTGAAAACAAGCCCAGCGCGGAATATAAGCGTCATCGCGACAGACGGGCAAGAGAACTAGCATGCGCAGAAAGACAGGAATTAATTTAAAGAGGAATGAGTGTATACATGACCGTGGAATTATTCTGTTCGGGTAAAATCAGAATAAACCAGCCACTTACTTCGGAATTAAGTTTAATTCGGAATTGACATTTTCATAATTAATTAGGTGTTTACATGGTAATTTTTATTCGGATTTAACTTTAATTCTGAATTAAAGAGGAATTAAACTTCCCATGTAAACGCACGGATAGTAAATCTATACACGCTGGGCTGCTGTTTATGCTCACTCCACTTTTCATCTAACCCCGTTTTCGTTCTGCCGTCCCACAACACACACACACACACACTACATTACCCATAAGGCCACCTTCTTAAAGGGGCCAGGCTTGCTCACAACATTTCTTCGCTGTGAGAGAACGCGCACAACATCCTGTGATGTTTCCGTGATTTTTTCTTGATTTTTTATTTATATTATATATTTTTGAAAAATCTGCAAATAACTAAAACCGCGGAACTTAAAGTGCGAATTGGCGAGGGATCACTGTATTAGTGTTTTTGTACATTTAAGTAACCATTATAACATACTGATAGCATTTTTAAAAAATCGATATTGTATTGGGTGGCTGAAAATCGCGATATATTGCCAAATAGATTTTTTTTCACAACCCTAGGCTGCAGAGACACTTTTTAAGATTTGGAGGTCCCACGTAGAAAAAAAAGATGCGGCCCCCTCGAACCGTGAACAGACGCTTATGATTCAGCCAGAATACTTGTGACAAAACTGTGACAACTGCAGGACTTGTAGACGGATCCACAAACGAACTGTTGAGGGACGTCCAGGAGGAAAATCTGATCCTCTGTGGCTCAGAGGTTCAAAGCGTCGGCTCCCAGCTCCTTCCAGACTCCATGCTGGTCAGGAGCGTCCTGGTGGCCTGCAGGAGGAGGAACAGACCGTCATGATCATCTAAGGGTGGCCGTAATGGTTTCCACATCAGTGTTGTCCCTCTAATGCAGCTGGGATCGAGGCCAAACATTCAGAGGTGCAACCAGCGGTTCAGCTGAGGAAACTAGTTCAGCTATGCAGAAGCAAAAAAAAAAAGAAAGAAAAAAGGCAAATACCATCAATTATTTTTTTTTCCAACTTATGTCTATTAAAAAACACTTTTAACAACTTCAATGCGTGGTCCGGGGGTCTACAAAAGCACAATTTATTATCAATTAAGCCTGAACATATTTGAAACATGTGTGATCCTTATTTCTCAGGCACTTTTATGCTCCTCTAATTTAAGTCCGCCAGCTGAACGGGTACACAGTTATGCTTTGATATCTGGCGCAGACGGTTCTGCCCGCCTCCTCTCGGTTCTGCTGGGGTCGTTGCGTTCACGGGGTTCGGTTCACGCGAGGCCGGACCGCCGGGACCCCGCCAGACCCCCGCGCCTACAGCATTTACAGGAGAGACCCGCACCTGCGGAACCGATCAGCCCGTCCGGGTGGTTTAAGACCTCTGAGTTATGACCCGCATCTGTTATGGTCGTATGATTTAGAGCATCCCGTCTAAAAACGTACAGTAACCCGCTCACGCGCGCGCGTTTACTGGAGGTGAGCGCACTTCATCATCCGGGGGCAGCAGCCTCTGAAAGGTTTGAAGTTGGTAGGTGGTAGCTAATGTTTAAATCGCTCCGTGGAAAATTTACTTTCCTGAACCCAACCCCCCCCCCCCCCCCCCAAAAAAAAAAAGAAAAAAGAAGAAGACTCTTCTTTGTCAAATGTGACAGTGATGCTGTCCGTCTGAAAAGGCAATCAGTGGATGATTGAGTTAATGCCAGGAAAAGATTAAGTCACGGTGAGGCATTCAGGAAACCCCCCCCCCCCCCCTAAAAAAAATAATTCAGAAGTTAATTTCACAATAAAACCCGCAGAGAAAGAAGAAGAGTCGCGTCCAAATCTATGGAGCCCCGTTTGGGTCATAATTCAATGAATAAATGAGTCTGTTATTATGAAATACAGGCGTTTATTATTATGAAATACGTATCCATTATCATGAAAAACATGTTTATTATTATGAAATATCTCCTTTTATTATGAAATATATTTTATTATTATTCAATCTTAGTTTAATGCATAATAGTTTATTTCAGAATGGCTTTTTTTTAATTTAAGAATGAGTTTTTACATAATTGCTTCCTTTTTCATAAGAATGAGCTTTTACATAATAATGGCATTTTGCCAGTGGGCGGGACCAGTGTTGACCTGCATGCTCATTGGCTGATCCTTCTCCATTCTACGCTCTGACATCGACTAGTTGGTGGGGGACTCGCATCGTGCCTGTTGGCTACCTCTCGGAGTAAGTCAGAAAAGGATCTTTCTCCTGTCGCCATGCCGTCAAAATCAAGTTTTCCCTACATTTCGCGCTACGTTTCTTAGTCGATGTCAACTTTTAACCGTAAACTGAGGTGCATTCTGCCACCTACTGGCCTGGAGTAGATACATTGCACCTCTCGCCCACTATCAATATTCACTGTTCTGTTGCTTATGCCTGAATGAAAAAGCAGCCAATCACATAAATGGCTCCGCCCTCTCTGCTGTGATTGACACACAAATCATTCCTATGAAAAACAAAGCCATTATCATAATAATGGGAAATATTTCATAATAATAAATGCCTGTATTTCATAATAATAGACTAATTTATTCATTGAATTATGACCCAAACGGGGCTCCATACAAATCGGGTCTTAATTCATTTCCACGCCAGCACTAATCAAAGCGGAAGTGGCTCTCTTTAACCCTCTATTGCATGGTGTTGCCATATGGCAACAAGAATCAGAATCAGAATCAGAATGCCTTTATTTGTCACTGAGCCAGCGTCCCAACACAGTGAAATTACATTTCCAGTACATCGTCCAAGAAAAACATACAGAAACAAACAACAACATGTTAGACAGGAGTCGACGCAACAATTACTTTATCTTAATTTTACTAAAATACAGTAATGTAAAATCAATTTTTTCACTGTTCAATTGTGAAAAGGGGGTCTTTCATTTTGATGAGACAAATAATGCATCACATTACATGACCAGGAAATCCTGTTTGCATGGACACAGACATTGGGGTGATTCAGCATCTGAGGGCCCCCAAAGTTGTCTAATTGACCTTTCGGGAAGCACCGCCCCCTTCCTAGTTACTGTTGCTAGGGCGGACATTCTCGCTGCTCCTCCATTAAGGACAATGTTATTTTGCCACTTTTCCAATGCCTATCAATCGTATTTACATTACACTAAAATAGCGCCGTGGTAAAATATTGCTGCTGGGGACCTGCAACAGTGACTCGAGGTTAAGTTGTGGGTTCAGTTGTGTCCGTCCACACAAACAACTGAACGTGGGGAAAGTTACAAAACACACCTACATTTACTCCAAGGTAAGTTAGCTTTGTTCATTAGATGATTGATTTAACCACCGTTTAGTAAAAGTAATATGATTTAGCAACATGAAGGGTGATGAGTGAAAACATCTATCCGTTAGCATTCCGGCTAGCTTGCTAGCCACCTATAAGCCTGCCTTGTTGTCTGCAAATATATATGGCCCTGGATATTTATTTTGTTAGGTATAAGGTGAGGCTAGTGATGTTAACGTCACTTTATTGATTATATTAATACAATGCTGCGACTGTCTGATGTTAACATAGCTCTGGTGTGGGACAGACCTATGGACCAGAGCTAATGCTAACAGAGAGATGTTTTCACTCATCACCCTCCCTGCTGCTGAATCATATCAAAGCACATTTGTAGGAGCAAACCCAACCCAAAAAAGTGCAAAGGTGGGACAAAAAAAAAGAGAGACACGGCCCAACATTGTGTCAGGTTACAATAAGAGCTTAGGAGGAGTGGATCTTCTGGATTCTTTGAAAGCCCTCTACCCCACCAAGATCCGGTCCAAGAAATGTTCCATCACATTGTCTTCCACATGCTGGACCCGACCCTAGTAGAGTCATGGCTCCTCTATCGAAGAGACTGCCAGTCCCAGATCTCAGAAAATGCCCAACTAAATATTGGGTTATAAATTTCACTAAGTATAAGTAGGATTGTTTAGTCTTTTTTTCAATAAAATTATGTTTTGAGAGAAAAATGTGATTTTATGGTACTTTCTATATTTGCGTAGTGTTGCCATATGGCAACAATATACCAACTACCCCCCTTTGAGAAATATTTTTTTTAAATATATTTCCATTATTTAAGCAATTTTAAGTAATAAAAACATATTAAAACATGTTCAACATGTTTAAATAATAATTCATGCAATAGAGGGTTAAGTTCTGTGTGCCGAAGCGCATCATTCAGAGCTTCAAGTTTTGTTTATTTAAAGGAGCCGTATGTAAGAAGTAAAATAAAACGAATCATAAAATGAGCCCGATATGTCAGCAGACATTTAAAAATCATGTTCATTTCAAATACTAATGTCACTGACAACAGCACTCAAGCCAGGATATTCCCGTTTAAAAAGAGGAGTTGCAGCCCTCAACTGATGTTGATGTTGTCATTTTTTGTTTTGGCCTGAAGCGCCACCCTCCACCTATCTCCCAATCACGAAGTCAGTAGTGTTTCGGCATCCGGGTTGCCAGTTCGGTTCTAATTATCGCAGCAGCCGCTACGAACGTGTTGGATGAAAACATGTCTAGCTTTCCAAAACCTAAAAGACCTCGTTATGAATCCGAGTTACGTCGTGACAAGGTCCGAAATAAAACAAGGATTTGTATAGGCGATGCTTTTGATAGATGGAGACGGCTGAAAGCGGAGAAGAATTTGAAGACAGACGCCAACGTTGCAGATTTTCCCCTGGACAGGTAAGATTCATAGCTAAATGTTTGGCTAACGCTAATTTACTTGGACAAGGTAACAGTGGTACCTCTACATACGAAACTTTCAGGTTACGAAACGCCTCAACGGGAAAAATATTTCCTCTAGTTACGAAAGAAATGTCAGTATTCACTACGTCGTAGTATTTACTAGTTAAACAAAGTTATGCTTTGTTGCGCTAGCATAGTAACGCTAGCGCATAACGTTATGGAGCAGGTGGGTCATCGAATTGAAAAGGTAAATAATTATTATTTAGAATATAAAACGGTGACTGATATTGCTAACACTAGCAATGTAACGTTAGGCTAATAAGCGAGCCCGTCAGTCATCATGCCGTGGAAAACATTAGCATGGCCATGGTAATGTGAAACCTAATTGAGACAGTAGCCTAACGTTACCACGGTAAAACCATTTCTTATTTGTTTTCTTCTTCGCATATATTGTGTATTACACACGTGCTGCAAATTGGCCCATATGACCATTGCTAACGTTAGTTATTAGTGTCAGTCTTTTCTGATGGAACTAATAAAAAACGTTAGCCATTGATGACGAATGCAGACGTAATTTTCCCCGCATTATCTTTGGTTAGACACTAGTCTGTGGTAAATGTTGGTTGTTGCATATTATGGTAAATGTGTAGAGTGTTCCATAATTATGACAAAAACGCTTGTGTCTTCAGCTGTTATGGCCCAAGCACTTCAACCCCAAGTAAAAGACAGTGGAAGAAGCACCACCTGACTGCACCATCACTTTCCAGTATTGAACATGCATGTCTGAAACGCTTTCAAATCGGTCAGTGATCAGTGCCACGTTGTTTTCATTTTCATTTCATATTTGGAAGCATTTTTTGTCTAAAACAACTAAACTATTTATAGAGAAGACCTGCCACCTACAGAGGAAGCATTGGAAGATGAGGAGTGCACCATGGATGCCTCGGTAGTTCTAGAGGAGAGGTATATAAATACTCTCAAGCTTTTGAATTTGTCTAAATATAAGAAATTATGTTGAACATGTACATTGTGACCGCATTGTGATTGACTGTTTTCTTTTATTCTACAGAACATGAGCATCCAGGATGCTGAAACCCCGCTCATGAATGAACAGGAGATAAATGACCTAATGAACAGTGTGTAAGTTCAACTGGGTTTGACTGTATAGTGTGTAACAAGATGTTCTGCTATGTATTAACCATTATAATTTTCTATCAAATTTGACAGAATTGATTGGGGTGACAGTGAAGGTGTTAGCAGGAATGAGGAGATTGAAGCAGATGACAGTGAAGATGAAGACTATGTATTATTAACACTTATACTATTTGTATTCGGTATGTTAACAATGGATTCTCATAGAAAGTGCCACACAAATTATTCACATTACATCCTCGGACATTCATTCAATGAAATACGTAAACACCAAAAGATGTGAGTGCTTTATAGAATTCCTGGTCTCCGTAGTACAGCCATGAATGCTGACCTCAACGATAACCACCTCTCTGCATTTGCCGTTTTTGTTTTATTCATCTGATTGTCTTTCTATCTGCAATTAAAAAATATGTCTTTAGGTTGGGTGGAGCATTGCAGGCACCTCCCTGCCTTGACAATTTGCCGGTGATAGATGCCAGTGAGACTGTTCATGACATCCCGGATGTAGAGCCTCCATCAGTTGCCTTACCTCCTCTTCAACTTAACTCCTGCGCACCCAAGTCAGGAGAGGTCTTGGTAGGTAGAATACCAGTTTATTTCTTTTGCATCTGCGGCTACATACCACACACCAAGTTAGATGTAATGCATATTACATTTAATTTTAAAAAATATCTAATTTCTGTTTTTTTTTTTTGCTCTCCTCAGTGTCAGCATTCCAGAGTGAAGACCAGTGAAACCCGTTTCCAGAGCCTCTCAGCCCTTGTCATTTCCATTTTCTGCTACAAGCAGCTTTTAAAAAAAACCATTTCATAAAGTTTCCACAGTACAGAGCAGCTAATTGTTCAATAGTTATTTATACTATTTATACTGTTTATCCCTCGTTTTTATTTATTTATTTATTTTTTACTGTTCCTCTATATCGTAAAAAGCAAAGCATTGTTTATTATAAATAAAAACATTTATTGAACAAGGAAGAAGGCTCTTTACAAACTTGGAACAAAACAAACAATTTGTAAAAACAAAGTATATACAACAAGTAACTTCAAGTAAACTGGAGTCGGTAAAGTTTGTTCAAATTGTGGGTAGAAAGCCAGTGTACTGACCCTTGAGGGTCAGGGTATTTGTCCCTTATTCTCCAAATGCAGCAGCTGGGGATAACACGACGGTTACCCTGGCCCAGTGATCCATGCTGCCAAAAGGTGTACTGGTGATAAGCAGCATATCTAAACTGCCTATTATCATCACCTGGCTCTGTAACTTCTGCTACCACCAACACATCATTCCTGTAGTCTCTGTGTAGACGCAAATAGCCATCTTCCAAGCAGTAAAGCTCGAAATGAGGCAATTTGCTTATGCAGTGCTCAGGCCCCTGGCCACAGCATTTCCTTTCTGCATCTGTGGCCATCTCCCTGCAGTTCCCACAGGTACACCATGGAAGAGCAGCTGCAGGTGGGAGAGTGTAGTGCTATCCAATGGAGGCAGGGCATCCAAAACCAATCCAGGGTTCCGGGAGAAGATCCGGGTTGCTAGTGCTCGCACATTTCACTCATGTTTTGAATGAGTTCCTAAGTAAACAAACCACAAAATAGCATTTGGCATTTACATTTGATTAAAACTACATAAGATGCTGACATAGATACAGATGGTGATATTACAAGTCATAATTTTACTGCCCAGCTCTCATCAGCCTCAAGAGAGGGTATCTCAAAGTGAGGTCTAAATCAGGCTGAAACAAGTGAGAGCAGTACAAGCAAAGATCATCTGGTACAAGTGCTAGGCTACCTTGACATAAACGTGTATTCTAAGCATATTCTATCTTTTTTAGCCTGTGCAATAATTTAGTGTTAGTTTGGAAGTATCAGGCGTAATTCCACGGCAACATCCTCAATACCAAAAGCGCATAATTTGGTCCACATACATGGAACTTTTGGACGTGTTTTTGATTTAATTTCTACACGTCATGTAATTTTTCATATAGCCTGATGTATTTTAGGAAAATTACCCTCGACTTTACATGTGGTATTGTCGACGTTACAAAAAGTTACCATCGATATGAGCCTATAGTGTTTCCAACCAAACAATAAATTACTGCATAGCCCAAAATTAGAATTTGCATGGATTTTTCAAATGCGTTCATAAAAAGCTTTACATCGCAACACTAGCCTAATAAAGACATTTTTAACAGGGTAACTAACTGAAAACTTATGCTCCGACTGAAATGTGGTAACATTTACGATTCTATTTGGCTAATCGCCATTAGTAAATTTTGCAGTACATTATTACTTCGCAAAAGATCTTTCATAAAGCATTAAATATAATTAACAGAAAATAAACTTACTGTGTAGGACTCGTCGCTTGCCATGGCAGCCTACGTTCCTGCTGCATTCTGCAGCCGACCTGGCAACCTCTGGTCGGGGAGGAGGGGGAGGGTACACGCCGCTCAACAGTATTTTGAAAATGACTGCAGTACCAGTTTTGGCCATAATCTTACAAACGGCTCCTTTAAACAAACCCAATCAGCGTGTTTTCCCCGTAGAGTCCGGATGAAACGGAACAGGAACCACAGCATCCTCTGGTGTCAGCTGGAGCTCATTTACATACAGATGTTCATTCTTCTGCCAGACCTGCATCCGCTGGTCACGAGGCTCGATTTAAAACTAGTAACTAACTTCAGTCTTTTCAACATCTACAGTGAACATTAGGGATGTAACGATATAGAACATTTGATATCTCGATTATAGTGAACAAATTATCACGGTTTACGATATTATCGCGGTATTCTACATTGCTGTACAAATGTACAAAAAACACATACATTTAAATAATTTCACAAAATCTTGTGATTTTCTTGTCATACTAAAACATCAGAAGCCAACATTTTATCGAAATGAAACTTTCACATTAAAAGGGCAAACAACTGGCACAGAAAGAGGTTTTATTTTAAATGAACAAAATAAATAACTTTGTCCGGTGCAAATTTAAATAAAACACTTTAACAACCATAGTAGGTCAAAATATGCAAACAATTATCAGGAACAAAAATTATAGTGAAGTTCAAATGAAAAAAACTTTGGACTTTAAGCTGAACCTTAAATAAGTATAAATGTGTAAATAAAGAAACAGTTGTATAGAAGCCAAATATGTTGTTCTGAATTGTAGTTCACTCTGTGTGTCTGTGGGTGTCGCTGTGTTGTTACCTGAGGGTCAGGTATAAAGGTAGTTGCCTGTTATTGGTTAGGTGTTTGACCCGGAAGGGCAAAAGGTTTTTGACCGCTGTGGCGCTAACTGCCGGCGTTCTGGTTGTCGGATCAGTTAATGGAATAAATAAATATTTTAACTGCATCAAAAGAACATCGTTCCAGTCCTTTTTCGATCAACACGCAACGGTAACGTTTAGGAAATGTGAGTTAGCGAAGCGCGTCGACCAGGTTCCTCTTGGTCAAACATCTCAGTAGCTTGAAGCATTAGCCTTAGCTCCTTCAAGTAGCTTGTAGTGCACATCTTCCACCCAAAGACAGCTGGGATGGGCTCCTGCAGACCCCAGTGACCCTGAACAGGAGGAAGTGAGCATAGATAACGGATGGATGGATGGATATAGAAAGTCTGGAAATCTCAGTGCTGTTAGATGTGTGTGACCTTCGAGGCCTCTGGGGGGCACTGCAGGAGAAACCATCATGTCACCGTGATGAAGAGAGGCCCATGTGCTCTCGAGTGCTTTGGAAAACCATTGTCACTCAACGCAGCGCGCCGCTGCATCTAGAAATGTGGCCTGAAACTGTACTCTGCAGGGAAGAAGCCGTATATCAACTCCGCGCAGAGGTGCAGCAGAGGTCTCTCTGGACAGAAATGGACAGGAAGACACGTGAACACGTGCTCCATTGTCAGGTCGATTCGCGTTTCTCCGTAGATCCGCGACATCACCTCCAGGAAAGCCCCATTTTTTAATACGCAGTTTGCAGATGTAGGTTTTCTTGCAGGCATGTGAGACTGAGAGTGAACGTGTCACCAGCCCTCTCGACAGTCCGATCTTACATATTTCATCGGGACCGGTCCTGTCAGAGACGACTAAAATCACCAGCGGTGATGCGTGATAGGACTCGAGACAGTGATGCCTGTGGTGTTTGTGTGTGATGGAGTGTGATGGCTTTGGTGGTCTTATCGAGCTCCACGGGGAACCCTCGATGGCCTGGGGGCCCCTGGAGCCCCGTCAGGCGCATGTACCCGGCGGTTCCTGGAGGGCGGCTTGGCCCGGAGCAGCTGGCAGTTATGGCTGCTGCCAGGGCGAGTGGATGACTAGCAGGAATCGGTCCTCTTCTTAGCCCCCTGCAGTGGCCTTTGGATGTGCTATGCTTAATCCCTCAATTCTTCTAGGCCCACCCAAAGCCAGTCACGGTGGTCCGTAAGTACGTTTAACAGTTCAGCAAGCCAACTCTACCCTCGTGGCCATTCAAAGAACTGCAACTCCATAAAAGGAAAGCCAGAAGTTGCACATTGGTTTCAACTTGCTTCTGTCCCATCTTTTGTCAATCAGAGGTGCTAAAACCAGCATCTGTGATGGCACATGGGTGCGTCAGCACTGATGGCATGAGTAAGCTGAATATGCGTGAGGGTACCACGGATGCAAAGATTTTGACGGCTTTCTTTTCCTGTGAGCTCAGTGGTTATTTCAACAGAACGACGTCAGATTCACACAGCTTCATATGGTCAGGCTGACAAAACTGCATCTGAGCAAAACCACAAGACTTCGCAAACGATGTTCTGTGGATGGCAGGGGCGGACTGGTCATCTGTGGATTCTGGAAAAGTCCAGAACGACCGTCCGGTCTACAGCCGTCGACCCTGTTCAATAACCAAAAAGGTTCAGTCTGTCAACTAACAGCAGGGGGTGCTAAGATGATAATTTATCAGATATAGGCCTAAAAACCAACAAAGCAGAATAACGTTAGTGTCTGTCAACAGAAAGATGGAAGCAGAAAACCAAGTCACTTGATGCTTCAAAATATAGAAGCTCACAGATCTACTGCAGCAGTAACGATGACGTCGACTTAGACGACGGTGTCGACCAAAGCACTAAAGTATCATCACCAAGCAGACTGAGAGCAGGATGGAGGTCCAACCGGACCAACCACAGGCTGATGAGGAGGATCACCGGAGGAGGAGGTACCGGTGAGTGACGACGACATAAAACCAGAGCATTAAACCGGTTACGGTTCTGGATATGAGGTGTAATGATGAGAAATATGTTGCTTACAGAATCAGAATCAGAATAGACTTTATTGCCAGGGACGATTTTACACATACGAGGAATTTGTTATGGCAATGAAGGTGCATGCAATAAAATTACAAAAATTACAAACAATGTAAACTAAAGAATTGCGATATAAATATACATACACAAGAATTTTTTTTTCTTACTGCTGTCAAAACTAACACGTAACTACCAAGCTTGTTATAAATAGATAAGCAGCACAAATGGCCGCAATTTCATATTCACCTCTACATAAATCTTACAGATTCGGCTCTTTATGTTCAAGAGAACCAGAAGTGTTTACCATTTTAGCACTATTTATTTTTGTCTTCTCTTTCGTGGTGCGTGGTGGGTCGATGTCTGTGGAATAGGCTACAAATGTTGTTTGAAGAATGATTGGCTGAATAGTATCCTAACTAATCACAGCAGCATTACATGGAGTAATTAAACTTTAAAAATCAGTATAATGTCAGGGTTCTATAATAGTATTTGCTCGGTAGTCTTGTGGTTTATGGGTTCAGTTTCCAGTGTTGTAATATGTTGTTGTCCCTTATTTGGCATTTCTCTCTCGATCCAATAAAGGCCACTAGAAAATCTTTTAAAAAGATGCTGATATGACATATAAAACATAACCTGCTAACTACTGCTGACCAGATGGTGAATAATCGACTCTGTTGGGTTCATAAATGTGTAAGCGTCAGGCGTTTGACCACTTGTCCAACAGTCACAGTTTGCTCGATACTGGGTCGTGCAGAAGGACCAGTGATGTGAAGCTCATCAGCAAATCCCCTTCAGAAAGCTGAGCTTGTATTTGCCTGATGCTTTATCACTCTTACTCAACAATAAAAACCAGACTAAAAACAGCAGGTGCTCTCATGATCAAACTGTCATTGGCTGCAGAGGACTGGTCTGTCCACAAGAGGGCAGCAGACACTAACGTAACCCTCCGGCCTCCACAGACAGGACTGGCAGCATCACTTTGAAACCGTCCAGAGAAGCATTCAGAGGAGTTCAGAGACCGGCGGTCCGTTATCAGGGTCTCAACATCTGCAATGCAGGAGCACATTCAGGGGGAACGGCTTTGTTGCAGCTCGGGGTTTTTATTGTCCTCTCCTGGATAAAAAGGCTGTTACCTCAGGTCCGGATAATTATCTAAGTCATAAAAGGAAGGTATTCAAGTGGACTGGAGGCGTCCGTCTCCCATCCAGCTGCTAGATAACGTTTTTATACGACGTCACGCTGCGGTCGAGTCACTGAGCCCCGGGGTCACTTCTGTTCCACTACTGCTGCCGCCCTTATGTAATGAATGATGGGAGCACGTAACACACACACACATGCACACCTACACACCTACACACACACACACACAAACAGTCACTTCAGAGGAGCTCACACTGACCTACATTAATTTCCTGTCTCTTAACCTAACCTTAAAACGTTCAACCTGAAATGCAATGATCTCCCTAACGGGGTCTCTTCTTTACAAAAAGGAAGAGCTTCATGCCCCCCCCCCCCCCCCCCCCCCCCTTCCCCCTTATAACTTATGTAATACTACACGAGCGCATGAGCAAGCACTGCAGACTCAGCAATGTTCAGAGCTGGGAGCAAAATACTGACTGACTAGTGGAAAATGAGGGAAAGTGCATCCTCCCTCGACATGTGATGACAAGATCACAGAACGAGGCTTTTTTTCAGACATAGTAGGATTTTTTTTTAATGCAGACTTTGAGACTTGAAATTCTCAGAACAATAAAAAATCAGCAGCGTCAGGACGGTTTTACTACAACTGCATTTCAGAACGTGGATGCCGAAATAATTACAGAATATTTGACAAATTTAACATTTAGTCCTTGATTTTTAGTTGTAAGACAACTCCTGGATCACCGTACAGGATACGTATTGTGCCCTTTTCTTTCAAACCTTCACACAACGTCCTGAGGTCATCTATGGGCCAGAAAACAGCTTCTGGAAATTTTCTAACAATTTCCGAATGAATGTTTTGAATATGGCATCATCTGCAGCAGTGATTCCCAAAGTGTGGGCCGCGGCCCCCTGGTGGGCCGTCTTGGTACTGCAGGCGGGCCCCGAGAGGTTTTAAATCCTCGATTTTTTAAAAATATGTTTTTAATTACTGTAAAATATTTATAACATGATTTGAAAAATATTTAGAAATAATAAAACAAACCAATTGAGTGTTATTCTACTGTCATCTTAACTTAATATGACAAGTGTCATGCAAATAACAAGCCAAAGAAGAAGAGGCGACGCTACAGAGCGCTAAACATCACCTTGCCCCAACAAAAAGACCTTGTTTTTTTTTTTTCTGAGATGGAATATGTTCCAGTATGAATAAAATATAGTTTCATGAGATTTGCAAATCATTTCATTCTGTTTCGATTGACATTTTTCATTCTCTTGTCGTTTTTGGAATCGGGGTTGCAGCCGATCCACCGGGGGAACCGGTGATGTTGATTTCTGAAAGAAGCTATTGATGCAAAAAAAAAAAAAAAAAACTGGCTTGTAACTTCATGCACTGTAGGCCTGTTAAAAAAAAAAAAAAAAAAAAAAAAAAGCTTTAAAAAAAAAAGCTATTAATGGGAAGACTGTGGATGAGGAGGCAGAGCAGCTGCCCGCCAATCAGAGGACTGCTGGTTTGGGTCATGGCCTCCATCGTTTTTACCGAACGCTGAACAATGAGAGCGTGTTCAGAGGAAAAGCAACACTGTAAAAGCTCCGTGTGACTGGGTTTTAGTTAACAAGACTCAAAAAGTCATTTCTTCTCCCGTCTCATTTCATGCTTCTTATTTCTGCACGTTTTGCCCTCTGGATGAACAGACCGAATGTACATATGCACATCAAATGTTCTTATACTAGAGGCTCCTGGCGTCTCGGCCCGTCTTCTTTAAGAGCATGCGGCTCTTTGATTTCTCGAGGAGGAAGGGGTTGCGTCGGGTCGCGTGCGCTCGCCCACTCACTCTTACGGTTTTATTTTTGGAGCAGCACACGGGCCGGTCAGGAATAGAACAGCAGTCAAGTGGATGGGTTGTCAGCTCTCTCTCTCTCTCTCGGCCTCTACTTCCCGCTCTTCCTCGTCTCCAGACTCGGAGCGAGCTCGAGTTGCCTGACTGTGTCTGGTCTAATCACTCCCGATAACTCCCAGAGCCGCCATGACCTGAATCCATCCCTTCTCCTTCCTTATGCAATCCCTCCGTCACAGCGACGGAGAAAGGCTGCTGTTCTAAATCTCCACTGCCCTGCTTCTGTTGCTCGCATTATGCAATCTGCTTTAGCGCTTTAATCAGTGTTCTGGCGGCCCGCGGAGGCGTGGGGGGAAGAAGAAGCGAAGGGGTAAACCCGACAGAACTGAAACAAGCCGTTTTCCCCTTTTGGATCAGCGCGGCTGACTCACCTTGATCCAAATCTGTGTGACATAATTTATTACGCAAGCTAGCATCGCTCAGTAACGTTTGCTCCGGTGGCGGAAGTGTCGAAATCCTGCTCACCTGACGTTTTGGATTTCTCATTATCGGTTAAGTTAATTAAAGTTACTGGACTCCACAACCGAGCACAACAGTGCTGGTCCCAGGCCCGCGTAGACAGAAGGGCTGAATCCAATCTAGAGCTAAATCAGGATGCAGAACACGGCGTTCAGAGGTGAAGGGGAAAATAAAAAGCCAGAAGTTTCTTCACTTTCATTTTTGTTTTTGCTAAGAAGTAATTTAGAGACTAGCCGGGTGAAACGAGGTGCTGCCAGATCGTGTTTGACCCCAGTCAGGGTGGCAAGAATGATAAACCCCAAGCAACGAGGGCAAATGGGTTACTTCACCTCCACCAGCACCTTCTACCGTCAAAATATTAAAAAAAAATGTTTGAAGTTGAGAAGAAGCAATGGAGATGCAAAGAAATCCAGGGTTGACATTGGATTTGCTTCTTTCTCCTGATTTACTCCAAGGAAAGTTTACTTTGTTTATTAGATGATTGATTCAACCGCTGTTTAGTAAAAGTAATATGATTTAGCGGCAAGGAGGGTGATGAGTTCTCTGTTAGCATTAGCTCTGGTCCATAGGTCTGTCCCACACCAGAGCTATGCTAACATCAGACAGTCGCAGCATTGTATAAATATAATTAATAAAGTGATGTTAACATCACTAGCCTCACCTTATACCTAACAAAATAAATATCCAGGGCAGGCTTATAGGTGGCTAGCGAGTTAGCCGGAATGCTAACGGAGAGATGTTTTCACTCATCACCCTCCCTGCTGCTAAATCATATTACTTTTACTAAACAGTGGTTAAATCAATCATCTAATAAACAAAGTAAACTTACCTTGGCGTAAATGTTGGCGTGTTTTGTAACTTTCCCCACGTTCAGTTGATTGTGTGGACGGAAACATAACTGAACCAAAGCCTGCAGATTTCCACTGTTTGTTTTATCTTGTAAAAAGGAATAAAAATGTCCCTCCAAACGTTC
The DNA here is from genome assembly GCA_018398805.1 of Hirundichthys speculiger. NCBI lineage: Eukaryota > Metazoa > Chordata > Actinopteri > Beloniformes > Exocoetidae > Hirundichthys > Hirundichthys speculiger. The sequence goes on along the minus strand of JAGFBZ010000062.1, from coordinate 350,011 downwards.
TGGACACCTCGAGTCACTGTTGCAGGTCCCCAGCAGCAATATTTTACCACTGTGTTATTCTAAATACGATTGATAGGCATCGGAAAAATGGCAAAATAACATTGTCCTTAATGGAGGAGCAGCGAGAATGTCCGACCTAGCAACAGTAACTAGACCAAAAGGTCAATTGAACAACATGTCCCTCAGACTGATAAGTAGGATAAGTTATTGATGCTAACATATACATATATTTACACTAAAGTCATAATGTTAGTTGTTGCATGAAAGCATCGCTCTGCTGTTTCTGCAGCTGCTATTGTAAACACCGACTACGCCTGGTGGAGATGTCTTCTCGTATGCTGCCCCCTGTTGGTGTGGAGGGATATTGCTGCGCAGAATCCCTTAAATACAACTGAACGCTTTTATTAGGGAGGCTATGCGATTTCTGGATGAAGTCACGGAAAACACGGGGGGGGGGGGGCTGCTACCTTCCCTCCAGAGATCCCTGAGAAAACATGTCCCACCATGAACTCCCCCAAGCTTTCTTCAAGCACCCCCCCACCCCCCCAGGGTACAGTCGTCGACCCTTATCTATTATCATTGCTTGTCCTTCAAGATTCAAGATTGTCTTTATTATCCTCTGGGGAGCAATTTGTTTTGGATCCAGCAGAAAGAAAAAAAAAAGAAAGAAAGAAAATAGAAGCAGCGCAAACTCTTAAAAAAAAGTGGATGTTTTAGATCAGCCAGGATAGAACTGGCTTTCCTCAAGGTTCTGATTCTGTTCAGGTCATTTAAAGTATTTAGTGTCACACCTACAACCTTCCCCATACTTCAACGAGATTAAAAAACCTATTCTTGTTTTTTTTTTTTTTTTTTTAAATTGAGTAGACCATACCAGCAGAAGATGAAAAAGTGAGTACAGATTAAAATAAAAACAAAAGAAGAATAAAAAAAAATACCACAGAAGCGTTGTCCGTGTTAAAATTAGAGTTTATGATAAAAACACAGACGTTGGTATATATTTATTTCACACAGCATCAGTGTGGCTAAAAGCTCAGCTTGTTGTCAATTAAAGTTCCCAGATATTTGAAACGGTGACTTCAGCTGGCTGGCGGACCACAACAACAGGGGGGGGATCCTTCCAGAATCTATAATCATGTCCTTAGTGCTGGCCACAATGATTTAAAAAAAGAAAGAAAAAGAATACTTAGACCAGTCTAGAAAGTCTATCACCACAGGACCATGGTTAGGGCTGCTGTGGTTCAGCGGGGGCAGGATAACAGAGTCACCAGCAAACTTTATAATGTGACGTCCTGCATGTTGGCTCCGGCAAGCATTCGTATATAAAACAAATAAAAGTGGCAATAAAACGCAGCCCTGGGGTGCTCCACCAGACAATAAAAGAACATTCGATAAAACGTGCCGTGACCTTTCAGTTAAAACGGTCCAATAGCCAGCATAAAAGACCGTGATCAATGCTGTGATTGGTCCTCAGTCTCTGTGCTTTAATATGATGACGAGCCAAAGACAAATCAATGAAACGTAACCGCACTAATGGCATCATTGACACCCCAGCTAGACCTGCAGGTGAACCGGAGGGAGTCCAGATCTGCGTCAACGACCCTCCGAGGTTTTTCTTCCACCAGTATCTCAAAGCTCTTAATTATTAATGAGGAAAGTTCTGCCAGGCCAATAATCGTTCACTGTTTTCACGGCGTTGTTTTTGGCACAGGAACAATAGAGGCTACCCAAGATTGGTGCTATTTTTATCCACTAGGTGGCACTAACCTGCTGCTTTTGGGGCTTTTTGCCACTTCTGGGAGTGCGTTTACATGGGAAGTTTAAATCCTCTTTAATTCAGAATTAAAGTTAAATCCAAATAAAAGTTACCATGTAAACACCTAATTTCATATGAAAATGTCAATTCCGAATTAAACTTAATTCCGAAGTAAGTGGCTGGTTTATTCCCATTTTAATTCCGAATTAAATAATTCCGTGGTCATGTATACACTCATTCCACTTTAAATTAATTCCCGTCTTTCTGCGCATGCTAGTTCTCTTGCCCGTCTGTCGCGATGACGCTTATAATCCGCGCTGGGCTTGTTTTCAAAACAAAGTTTCAAGATGGCAGCACGCAGTAAACGGTGGCCAAGAGCAGAGATGATTTATTTAATAAATAGCTTGGAGGAACTAGAAATAATTAAAAGAACAGATGGAAGGAAACATAAAAATTGTGAGCTTTTCAAAGTTGTAGCGGCCAGGTTAAATGAAGGAGGTTTCGCAGATAGAGACGCCACCCAGGTCAAAAATAAGTGGAATGTTGTTGCTAACCAGTTAGCTAAGTTTGTTTTCTTCCGGTAGATGTAAAGACGTCCGCCCCCCTATCCAATCAGAACCCTTCCCAACCCCCAGACCTTAAGCGGAATTGGATAAAGCCGAACAAACGTGTTTTCCATGTAAACCTCAATTCGGAATTATTATTTCCATGTAAACTTGAAGGAAAATAGTTTAAATTCGGTATTATTTAATTCGGAATTATTAATTCCAAATTAAAAGACATCATGTAACTTTAGTGATTGAAGGGAAGAAAGCCGGGGGACAAGCGATACAGATACTTCATTTTCTACCTTCAAACAACCACGGTGCACTACTGCGATGCTGTAGCACAAAAGCAAAGAAGCTACACATCTATCCCTTCATGTGGCCTAAAGGGTAAAGACACTGATTCAGTGTGAGAGGAAGGATAAAATGCCCATCTTCATTACTCTCACCAAAAAACTTGGTTTGAAATTAAACCGTGACCGTGGTCAGAGAGCAAAGTTGTGAAGCGTTGGAGTCGCTGAAGGTGCAAGTCAAAAGGTTAAATCAGGCTGCATCCATTAATCCAGCCACATAGTTCATGTATTCATGAAATCAGGAGTCTTTTTGTTTCTATATGAGTTCTTACAAGGAAGACCAGAGTTTGCCACATGATATGGATCAAAATCACCTCTTTTCCAGGGTTTGGTTCGGTTGTTTTGGTTCAGAGTGGGATTTCTGTGTTTACGCTGTACGAAGAAACCGAGAAGGGAAAAATTGACTTAAATTTTTTTTTTTTTCTGTGTAAAACATCCAACTTCTTCTTCTTCTGGTTGGACTGAACAACAGCAAGTTGTTGGCAAAATCGAGACAATTTTCTAAAAGGTGCTTAAAAAATGGCGATTTTCTGCACGACATTAGAAATAATCTGTGAAAATATTGAGGAGTGGGTCTAACTTTTTAAGTATATGCTCCCTTAAAACACAATAGACTCATAGCGCAATTAAAAAAACGAAGATTTAATATAATGGAAAGAGACTAAAACGGATATCAATCCCCCTGTCTTAACCAGCGCAGCAGCTATAATTGGAATATGAGACACGAGACGTTTCTGTTGTGTCAAAACACAATTAGGAGAGCGTCGCCAGCCTCCAGACTGTGAAATCTCTCTGCTGCGAGTTGGCAGAGAACTTCATTAATTCCTGCACGGTGTTGATCTCAGCTGAGACCTCTTCCCCTCCTTTGTTTTCAGGCTCTGAATAATTTGCTCATGTTAAAGCCGAGCAAAGCTCTTAAACCCAGATTTCCCCCCCGCTCATCCCAACTCTTCCCTCATTTGCTCGGTCTTGCCCGTCACTCACTCCTGCTGCCGGTTCGCTAGCGGTTCTCCTCGACCCGGGAGAGCGTCGCCCATAAGCAAAGAAATACGTCTGAGGACATTGAGTCTATTCTTTGTGTGACATTAGAGTTGTTCAGTGAGACCTACTTTGACAGAGTTGCTCTCTGATATTAATCAGAAGGTGTGAAATGTGGCTCTTTTCGGTTGTAACAGCACATTTCACAGCTGAAAAAAGTAGCAGCAAGGCTACGTTATATAAACAGAACTGGATAAAGCCTTCTGTGATGTCACCCAAAGATTTCTGATAAGTCTCTTTGAAGTCTCCTGTTTTTGGCACCATGGGGGAAAGTGTATTGGCAAGCTAGCTGTTTTTGCCTAGCTAAGCTCATGCCAGCCTGCAGTGCTAACTAGCGTTACTTTAGATTAATTCGGTAATGTTGAACGCAGCATTGGTGTCCAGCATTGCTATATCAAATGATATCTGAAACAATAACTGCCAGACTCCTGACAAGCTTCGCCCAACCTACTGTGGACCATCCCATGCTAACTATGCTGCCAAGGCTAGCCGTAGTCTGGCTAAGTGGCTCAGTTGGAACTGCTGCAACTTCACCCCGTGGATCTTCCTAAGGCCGACCCAGAGCTGGTCTAGTTCGTACAATTAACAGCACAACATGCCATATTATCTTCAAACTTACAGTTCTTGAGTTGACAAAAAACGGTGATGACATGACGACATCCAGCCGTACACACAACGGACTGCAAATGCAGCTGTCACTCAGAAACTTCATATAATTTAACCCAATTATGCACAGTTGCCATGGATGTGAATAGTTGCTGTGGAGCCAGCCACCAGTGGTCAGCGGAGGAACTGTAATTCTTGCTACAACCGGATTGGATTCAGCCCAAAAGCTGGTGCATTGGGGTGACCTGCCCCTTTGGTTCAGAACAAAACATCCTCCAACCTGACAGAAAGTAACACGTCTGGCTGGTTTAGGAGGACGACCAATAACAGCAGAGTGAGTGGTGCTCACTGGTGCACACGGAGAAACTGAAGATTTAGAGTTCAAGATATATAACAGATGTGAAGTTTTTGAGTTTTGAGTTTTTATGAATTGGAGACCAATAATGTTTGTATAATTATTAGGGGTGCACGATAACTGTCGGGCCGTTAACAGGAAATTATGATGTCATCCCGATAAGTCCGATATCATGACGAAATAGCCCTGATAACATATATATTTTGTAAACACAGCAGTGCCTCGCTCCCACTGAGCCTTCAATGACTGGCAGTGAATGTTATGTTCAAGTGACGTCGGCATAATCAGAAAAATGATTACTCAATAAGGAAAATCGAGAATACCCCCTCATGCCAGAAAACAACTTGTTAACTCGGTCATAATTTTGGTAGCTGCTAACTTGAATTGATATTCGCAGTATTTCCCCACGTTACACATAAAAAAAAAAAAAAAAATAGAAAAGCTGAAAGAAAGAACGACTAGCAAACGAGGGAGGGAACATTGGAATTTACGTTACACCTTGAATGCAGCCTGCAGCTCAGCGTACTGATCACAACAAACATGGCGGCGATGGTATGGAACTTTGTTAAAGTTTCACAAGAAGATAGTTGGCTGGTTATTTGTGACGAGTCCTCCAATGAATTCTACGAGGAGGGAAGCACAAGCTTTAATACGTCAAACCAGCCACCTAAAACATAAACATCGTTTCCATTGAGTTTTGAAATCGCGCTAACGAGAGCTAACGCTAACGTGAGCGAGCCAGCAGCAAGTCAGGCTAAAATAAAGTTGGACGCTATTGAACAGTCAGTGGCTCCCCCGTTTGAAGCCAGCCCCTAGTGGTCATTTAATAAACTTTAATTTTATCTGTTTGTGCCATGGCTTCATCTTTGAAAACTGGATCTGATCCGATCTTGAAACATCTTATCCGCAGAGCTGTTTATGGAGTGAACATGACGAGAAGGGGAGACTTCATTAACAGGAAGGTCCAAAGATCACTTAGCGCCAGACAGGTTGCTAAACCAATAACGAGAGGATTTCGAGGATTACCTCGTTAAATTTATCAGCGCACGTGCTCGTGCGGCGGCGAGGAGCGCGAGTGCTCGCATTTCAGGGAGGTTCTGCTTTGTCCTTCTGCCGCCGGCGCCAGCCTGTAGGGTTGGTGCAGGAGACGGCGTTCACGTCACACGATCGGGGCCTTCGCTTCTCTGAGCTTTTCAAAGGACGAGTGAACGGTAGCGAGGGATGAAACACAAGGAGGGACGGAGGAGCGCGTGGGCGGAGGAGAGAGTTTGCTGAAATGACTCATGTAAGGTTTAGAGCCCAAGGTCAGGAGGAGAAGGAATAAACGACAGGAAATCAAAGGCACTGAATGGAGGCTGGAGGGGCGCCGACGTGAGGTCACATGGGCGGATCAGGTTCAGACGGAGAGAGAAGGGGGGGGGGGGGCATGATCGGAGGTGTCCCCGAGCAGCTGGACAGTACAGTTGGACCGGGCCCAGGAAAACCGTAGCCTGGGTACATCGTGTTCGGGCTCACATTTCTCCTGAACTTGGCACACACGGGTCGGCGCACAAAACGCTCCCACGCTCGAACTTGTTCTGAGCTGCTGAGGCATATTGACACAAAAAACAGTCCGAACAGAGAAAACAATGCGTCGTATGTCCCACCCCCCCCCCCCCCCCCCCCCCCCCCCCCCCCCCCCCGATGCAGACGAACACACATAGCAGCGATCAGTCGCAAAAGAAATCACAAGCCTCAGTCGGAGCGTACTACTGCAGGTTTTACTGCTGTGGGAAATATTCTCACGATGCCTCTCGTTAAAGGAGCTAGTCTCTATTTAAGTCTTCACAAAACAAGTACACGTGATTCCTTTTATCTGGAAGTTAAGAAAATGCTTTCAGATGACCGTTGTGGTTTCGTGTCCTTGTTCAGAGGACGTTTTTTTTGTGACTCTGATGGGACCTGGAGACAAGTACGTGTTCTCTCTGTTTCAGGACAAGATATAACATTCATCTGGTCCACGCCGGCTCTTAAAAACAGCTGCATAACCTCAGATAAACAACAACTGATGACATATTACGCTGTATCATTACTCATTTGACAGAAAGTAAGTCAAACCCTCCGTGAGTCGATGGGTCGTAAATCCACCTTTATCAATTTGAAGCCGCTGCTTCCTGTATGAGGTTGCCAATAACAGCAGAGTGAGCAGGGAGCAGGGGGGTCAAACACGGTGCTCACTGGAGCACACGGGAAAACTGAAGATTTAGAGTTCAATATACAGTGGTACCTCTACTTACGAAATTAATTGGTTCTGGAAGTAGTTTTATAACCTGAAAATTTCCTAAGTAGAGACGCGTTTTCCATGTAAATGCCCTAATCTGTTCCAAGCCCCCCAAAATTCAAACGTACATTTTTTTATAAATTATAAATAATACATGAAATGACATAAAAAGCTGTAAGAAATACGTGTTAGAACTAGAAAAGCGCAGACCACCAAGCGCAACAATCATCAAAAATTTGAAAGTTTTTCAAGTGGGCCGCCCCGGTAGCGCAGTGGTTAGGGCAGGCGGCCCATATACAGAGGATACAGTCCTCCAAAGTTTTTGAGTTTTGAGAGTTTTTATGATTTAGAGACCAATAATGTTTTTTATTATAAATCAATTTATTTATTTTACCAGGCTAAAATAAAGTTGGACGCTATTGGACAGTCAGTGGCTCCATCTTTTGAAGCCAGCCCCTTGTGGTCATTTGATAAACTTTAATTTTATCTGCTTCTGTAATGGCTTCATCTTTGAAAACTGGATCTTATCCTTTTGAAAACCTCATCTATGCACAGCGCTTTAAAGATGAAGTGTCGTACCTTCGTCTTGCTACGTGACCCAGTTCCAGCCAAGCTTTAGCTGTCTTGGACGTTCTTACATTTCACACTGGAATACTTTGACTTCCTCTTCATCACGAGGCCAGTTTTTTTCTGCCTCCTGTCCAAAATGACTCACCTAAAATAAGTGGAGCATATCTTCACAAGGACAAGGACTTGGTGTATAATCTCGGTCTCAAAAGAAAGCTGAGACACATGAGACTACTTCAGAAGTGTCAGAATAAAGACACCTGCTCCTCTGTGAGAGTAAATTCACCTGGAACACAGTCGAACATTTACATTTTCATCCGTTTAAATAAACAAAACACAAAAACCCCACATAACTTAGAGTGAAAAAGGAGCTTTAAATGACAGGACAGTAGCCCAATCAATGTAAGAATTAGTTATATATTAGCCAGTAATATGTGATGAGTAACTGTGCAAATGTAGATGCTAAAACAGTGAATCTGAGCGGTTTTACAGATGTTATAAACACAGGTATGTCCAGGAAGAAAAACCAAATGGGCACATTTTGGCACCACATGTGCCATGTGACCTTCCCTAATGAACCAGACTGGAAAACTAATTTATATCTCACCGATGCATCACTACGGTCACTCATGTTGATGAGACAGATGCGTTTGTAATCCGCAGGGTCTCTGCTCTCACATAACTCTTTGTTTGTGTGGTTTGCTTGAAGTGGTGAAATTAACACAAGCACTAAAGCGCCGTTTCCATGCTTTGTATTTTTTTTTATCTTATCTTTTTATGTGCCCATATAATTGCGTGGGGTTTTAATTGTGTTTCATTGTGACAGTGATGCTTGGTAGACGCTTTTAGCTGACTTTCTGCTTGTCATTTTGCTATGCTACATGCTATGCTACATACCCATTCCCTTTGCAAAAATCCTCTCTCCTAAATGGGTCTGGCATTCACAGGCCGGTACAAAACGTACCGAACCAATCACAGTGGGGCAGAGGGGGGTTTTATGTGATAACTGATGCACTATTCAAGACAACCAAGGTGGCTCCAGAATTACTAATAACCTTTGATCAACAAGTTTTTACTGAAATACTAATGACACCATTTTGGATGTCTTTTGTTGATGCTAGTCTGGCTGTCGCTCTGCCCACACCGGGCGCTTTGTTTAGGGTTGGACTGAACATTTAACACGTTCGGTGAAGTCTGAGATGTAACCGTGAAATGTAAGACGCAACAGTGGGTTTTAAAACGTCTCTGAAATGCCTCATCTGATACCCGAGGCTACCATGGTTGCTTCTCTAAAATCATTGCTGATATCTTCTCCCCCCGGCACTGTATTAAGAATCAGGTGAAGCTTCCAGACCAGCAAAAACGGCAAAACCTCTGCTTTTATAGAGACGATCACAGCTACTGATGACCAGTTAATCAAGTTAACACCTGGTTGCTGCTCTCTCTGGATTAGCATGGCAACATTAGCAAAGCAACATTAGCATAGCAACAGTTGGGACGTGCTTTGTTTTTAACACCCTGCTAATGACAGATTGTAGCATGTCATGTATCGTTGTTCACCCGTGGATGTATTTACCTATTTCCAAGACCTGACAAGGCAAAGATTATTGTTTTTTTTTGTGTTTATTTTATTACTTTCTGAGCAGCGAAAGCTTAGAATTGTAGGAAAGTGTTCATTCTTTCCTGTTTGATAAATTAGACCATACAGTCATGCTTCTCGCTTAGACAGTCTGCATTGTTGACTGGGGTGGACGGACGGACCGATAAGACTGCAGGAAGTCGTGGGTACTGTCAGTCAAAATGACTAATACTGAATATATAAGCTAACTTCGGTGTTTCAAGCCCCCAGTTGTGCAGCGGCAGCTGTGTTTGTGTGACATCACGGGAGCTTCGAGGCAGCAGCTGCATCAATGGCTCATCTACAGCCTCCTCTGCTTCTGTGCGAAAATAAACAGTTTACACCTTTAATATCACACTTTACATTATTGAAGGGAGGTGAAAGCAGCACGGGGGGGGGCACAACTCGTCTCTGTTTTTTTTTTTTTTGCCCCGAGGCCTTCAAGCGGGCTCACCCTGCAGGAGTTATGTAATACAGCATTAGAACATCCAACATTGACGGTGCTTTGGAGAAAATTGTAGAAAAGTGGAAGACAAAGAGAACAACAGCCGTCCTCCTCTGCTTCCTGTTGCACGATGGTTGGCGGATCGATCCAAATATCGATAATATCGATACCAACGCTGGTATTGATATCGAATGATACTCATGTAAAAAGATCGATACTCAAGCTTTTTTTCTTTTATTTTTTTATATCCAGGTAGATCTGAGTGGTCTTTCTGTTTCCTTCACAGCCTCTGGTCTCTGAACCGTAGTAAACAAACCGCTGGTATTCTGCTATTTTTGGCTCATAATTAGCGGCTAACATGCTAACAACAAAAGAAACAGTCCGGTTTTCTCTGCATGGAATGAGCACTTTATTCTGGCTCTGCAGGAACTTGTAACATCACACAGGTTGTATTGTTGGGCTCCTGTCGGTTAACAGAGAATGTAAATCTATACATGCTGGGCTGCTGTTGATGCTCACTACACTTTTCATCTGCCGTCCCACGACACACACACTACATTACCCATAAGGCCACCTTCTTAAAGACAAAAATCACAAAAGTTCATGATAGATTAAGCTTAATATGAAAAAGTATTGGTATCAGTATTGGTGATACTGGCCCTGTATTTACTTGGTGTTGGATCGATACCTAAATTCTCAGAAGCCTCCTCTCGCTAACGTAGCGTCCTCGCTCCAGGACGACTCGACTGGCTGCAGACGGACACGGCGACAAAAGCAGGAGAGATGAGTCACTGCCTTTTCATAATACACCTCATCAGAGGCTTTCTCAAGGTTTAAGTTTGTCTGCGGGGGAGCTGACAATATGAGGACCCCCCTCCCCCACCACCCTCCACCACCACAACGTTCTGATCCTCTGAAGCTGACCTCAGGCTAAACTCTCGTTCTCAAGTCCGATCACTGTGAATGTGATTCTCCGCTGCATTCGCTCCAGCTGCTCTCAGAGCCGACGCTACTGTACTCACGCAGGCTTTAGCACATTATGTTCTTTCATGAGTCCGGGCATGTTTGGAGCTGAAAGAGGCCTTTCTTCAACTCTATTATATATATGATCTATTCAGCCCCTAAAGGACCACTGCGCCCAATTAGCAGCAGATATTTGCTGTGCTGGAACAACCACAAGCAGCAGATTGTTACGACTGTAGCTGGAATCCTTTTTTTTTTCTTGTTTGCATTTGTTTATTGTTTTACTGAATAACATTTCCAGTAAAGATATTTACAGCACAAAGGCCCGGGAGGGCTGAAACGTTCAGTGTGAGTATTAAACGGTTAACGCCGACTCCTTGTTGCACTCGTGCTAGAGGTTTTATTTTATCAGATGAAAAAATGAAAATCTTAACAAACGTCAATAGCTATTAAACTATTTGGTTGGACGAGCGGCGGTGAAGAAGACGAGGGGGAACGATCACATCAAAGGTCAAGTTAAAGTCAAGAAATGATGTTTCTTGCCTTGAATTATATATGAGCTTTAGTTCATCCCATTCCTAATCAGTATGAGGTGGGTTCATCTTTGCAAGTAGAATATAGCGATATATCGCCCAATCTATTTTGTTTCACACCCCTAACATATATGGAGACCTGAATTATATCATCAATGTTTTGCAGAGAATTCCAGTTATACAAGTCTTGACAGTGAAAAGTGTGTGGCAGCAGCACATCTCAAAACAGATGTGGGGAGCAAAAGTCTGGAAAAGAGACCGGCGCTGAAGAGAAACACTCGAAGGAACGTCTCGCACTCGAAGGAACGTCTCGCCCTCGAAGGAACGTCTCACACTCGAAGGAACGTTCCGCACTCGAAGGAACGTCTCGCCCTCGAAGGAACGTCTTGCCCTCGAAGCAACATCTCGCACTCGAAGGAACGTCTCGCCCTCGAAGGAACGTCTCGCCCTCGAAGGAACGTCTCACACTCGAAGGAACGTCTTGCCCTCGAAGGAACGTCTCGCCTCGAAGGAACGTCTCGCACTCGAAGGAATGTCTCGCACTCGAAGGAACGTCTCGCCCTCGAAGGAACGTCTCACACTCGAAGGAACGTCTCGCCCTTGAAGGAACGTCTTGCCCTCGAAGGAACGTCTCGCCCTCGAAGGAACGTCTTGCCCTCGAAGGAACGTCTCGCCTCGAAGGAACGTCTCGCACTCGAAGGAACATCTCGCACTTGAAGGAACGTCTCACCCTCGAAGGAACGTCTCGCACTCAAAGGAACGTCTCGCCCTCGAAGGAACGTCTCGCCCTCGAAGGAACGTCTCGCCCTCAAAGGAGCGTCTCGCCCTCGAAGGAACGTCTTGCCTCAAAGGAACGTCTCGCCTTTGAAGGAATGTCTCACACTCGAAGGAACGTCTTGCCCTCGAAGGAACGTCTCGCCCTCGAAGGAACCTCTCACCCTTGAAGGAACGTCTTGCCCTCGAAGGAACGTCTCGCCCTCGAAGGAACCTCTCACCCTTGAAGGAACGTCTAGCCCTCGAAGGAACGTCTCGTCAGTGACCTGAGGTCGAGTGGGGCTCCGTGACATTAAATCACCTCCAGATTAACATCATCACGAGATTCAGAGCACCTGAAGAAGTCTGTGCAGACGGGTCAAGGTGGAAAATCAATACTGGCTGTGGCGTTCGAGCCCTCAGGAGTCTCTGCGTTAAAAACAGAGGTGATGCTGTAACTGAAATCACTGCACGGGCTTAGGGACTCTGCACTTTCACATCAATAAGAGTACAGTTCGCCGAACCATCCGCGAATGCAGGTGCACGCTCTCCTCTGGTCAGAAGGACTGAATCCAGCAACCTCCTGCACCTCTGATGGTCCGGGTCTATCGAACAGGCAGCTTGCATGCCTTGAAAGGAAAGGTCAATACAGGTGTCACATGTTGAGATACGTTTGTTTCAGGGAAGGCCTCGAATCTTTCAGCAAGGCGATGCTAAACCCAACGCTGCATCCGTTACGAAAGCACGGCTTCGCAGTAAAACGGGCCCGGACGCCGAGCTGGCCTCCCTGCAGTCCGGACCTTCCCACCCGAAAAACCTGGGACTGTTGAACGGCTGGTATCCTGACGACATTCCTCTCCCAAAGCTGCGGCGACTGGTCTCCTTGAGTTGTTGTCCGCTGGTAAGAGAAGAAGAAGAGAAGGCCACAAATCTCTGCATTACCATTAAGGCTGTAGCGATCCACTAATCTCATGATACGATACGATACACGATATTCGGCTCACGATACAATAAATAGCGATATTCATCTTACAATACATTTATATCATTTTCCGAAAGATTTTAAAGGGACAAAGTGATTTTGGTGACATCTTGTGAGTGTTCCAATGACTTTGTTTGAATTAACTGAACTGAAAGCATCAATTACACATTATATGGCTGACAGGCAGCTTGCAAATGCTGGACAAAATGAATAAAAGATGTTTTGAGAAAAATTGTTTCATTTATTTAAACAGTGCAAATTGTTGCTTGCAAGCTTTTAAAGGTGGGTTTCGAAAGAAGCTTAGAATATTGATACCCGCTGGGGAAAAAAATATCTATATATCGCAGATTCGATAAAATCGCTCAGCCTTTTTGGAGTCTGGGTTTGGGGTTGAATTGTCGCGTCACATGTGAAGGATGTCAAATCAAAGAAGCCACCTCCGATCGTTTGATTTATACGCACAGTCCTCACAGATTCAGACAGTGAACTGACTTTTCCCTTTATATCTGTGTTTGAATGATTCACTCGCCCCTCAGCTCCCTTTACTCCCTCCTTCGTCTGCTATATTTGGATTTTACCTCCGGGCTTTTGCTAAAGCATAAAAAAAAAAGAAAAGTGTTTTCGTCTGTCCGGGAGAGTGGAAGGAGGGGATGGCGCGCCCGTCGTGACGTCTCTTCGTCACAAATGCTTTTGGGCTGTATGTGTGGCCTCGACTGGAAACAACCCTGCAAAAAAAGGAAGCTGACTGCGCCACGCCGGGGGGGGGGGGGGGGGGGGGGGCGTTAAGTTATCACTCCTGTTGTCTAGCAGCAAAGTAAATAACCGCTTCTTGAGTTTCCGGCGTGGAAACAAACATCTGCAGCCAAGGACGGCTCACTTTAACACCTTCTCCTGCTTTATTGCACCGCTGGTTGACTCAAACTCTCCACGGCTCTGAACAATGGAGCTTTACGCCTCCCCCCCCCCGCTGCGTTCCTTCACTCTACCTCTCATTATTTCTTCAGCCCTGCCCTGTAATTAGACGCCTGTTCCCTCCAAATCAGCTGGCTCGCTCTTTTCGCACGTGACGGGAAACGCGGCGAGGCCGCCACCCTCGACGTCTCACAGCGGGACGATTGTACGGGGGTTGAAAATACCGCGGGAGGGGGACGCATCATGTGTTTTAATGCGTGCGTTTCGCTTAAAGGGCGGTTTTGTTTCTCGGCTTTAAATCTGCTGACTGAGAAACCGAGAAACCGAGGCCGGACTCGCTGTGCAGACTGAGATCTGCACGGCCTTGTGACTTCTACTTTTACTGTTGCGCCCTGACTCTTATCAGGAAAAATAAATAAAAGAGCTAAAGAGATAAAAGTTTCCCCGTGTAGTACTGACTGACCTGTACATGGACGAGCAGGTTTAGAGCGACTGGAGTGTTTAAACAGAGCTAACCTGGGTATGTTTTGTAATGGGACAGTCCCAAGTCTCAAGTCTAAACTTAAGTTTTCCTTCACAAACTACTAAATGACTTGTGGGTAATGGAGAAGGCGTGTCCCTGAGGGAAAATCCTTCACCCTGATTGGAAACAGTCATGCTGGCAACCGGTCTGACACAAGAAGGGGGATGGAGGTGTAGCTTCTTTGTTCTAGATCTATGTGATGTGCTCTCTACAGCAGGTCTTAGATGTTTCTCTGCTCCAGCAAAGCTGATTTAAATGAATGGATCTCCATCAGCTCGTCATCCAGGTCTGCACCAGTCTGTTAATGACCCACTCACCTGAATCAGGTGGGCAGAAGCAGCAAACATCATGCAGGACGAGTTTGACACCCCTGCTCTATGTAAATGTACGGAGCCCCTTAAGTGCCATGGGGAAGAAAAATAATTGATGGGTGAAAAAAAAAAAAAATAAGGATGAATTTTTGCGAGATCTTGCAATTATTTTGCAAGATCTCCCAAAAATTCATCCTTATTTTTTTTTTCACCCATCAAGTATTTTTCTTCCCCATGGCCCTTAAGGGGCTCCGTATAATTGTAACTACAGTGATCCCTTATTTTTCGCGGTTAATGGGGACCGGCGAACAAGTTTCATTTGCCTGAAATGTTCTTTTTATTCAATGTAGTAAACAGTGAAATGAAACCATTTTTGGAAACCAAATTTGTCTAACAAATTTATTAATTAAATGTTATTACTGCAGGACCAGTTGACTAGAGTCCTTTCTTGTGACGGGGTAATGGCCCGTATGTTTTGCGATAAAATATGTTCATTCAAAGTGGTCTTTTTAAATTTTTTTTTTTACTTCATTCACTGGATTTCTATGTTTAAATGCCATAAAAATGTTTTCATGTGTTATTACACATTAATCACTAAGTAGTGCCATGAATTTACATCTCAACCATTTGGTAGAAATCCATATTTTCAAAAATAGAGGGTCTGTGACTTAAAAAAAATATTGATTCTTGTAATTAGAGCCCAATTGCATAGGAAAACACTAAAAAAATAATTTTTGCATAGTTTTTTTCTTGTTTTTTTAAATATTTTATATTTCTGAAAAATCTGCAAATAACTAAAACCGCGGAACTTAAAGCGCAAATTGGCGAGGGATCACTGTATGTACGCCTTACTGTGTAAGACCAATCATGAACTGCTACGTAAATTGAATTATTTATACCAACCAATCAGGGCTTGAGGCTTCGGAACAGTGCCAAACAAGGACTTTGGGGGAGCAAGTGAGGTGCAGCTGGCCGAAGAGGCATAAAACCGGAGGGTTTGGGGAAAATAGTGTTTTTCCGTGGGCTGTCTTTGAAGGAGTAGGACCGGCGGGGACCGAGCTGGCTAACGGACACTAAAGGGATTTAACCTGAGGATTTATGCTTCAAGAACAGAGAAAGAAGACTGCCAGAACGGATTAACCAACAATTTCCCAAATCTTGAAGGATATATTTGTTGCCTTTTTGGATTTACCCTAGCTAGCTGCTAGCCAGGAGGAGGGGCCTGAAATTGGAGGATACCAAGGGCTCTTGGCCTGCACTTCCATCCCCCACCTCAGCGGTCTCGAAAGAGCAAACTGGCCATTTGCTCACCCCCAACCGTCCTTGGATCAACGCAGATGAATCGATTCTAACAAAATACAAAATTAACACAAGATGTCGTGGTGGACATTGATTCTGTCCTCCCAATTGTAAAGTTTTGAGTGTGCCTCTGCATTAACAACACAGGTTCTTAAAAGTTACCCTAGCCCAACATTGTTACAGACCCTTGGGGCTTATTGTCCAAGCCACTAAACTAGTCGATGTCAAGAGCCTGGATCTTAAAAGAGGAGAGCTGCAGTTAACAAATGTGACCAATAGCTGTACTTTGAGCCACCAGGCTATTCCTCTTAGGTCAGTTATTGGAGTAAGCAGGGTAGAAATTTTGGACGGAAAGTATGCAGTGAGAGCTGAGCGAATCTCCTCGTCACTAGCTTAAATACGTTGAGGAAATCTGGTGAGGTGAATCCTTCTAGACCACAACTTCGGACCCTTTAAACTGAGAGCTGGTCCCGGTGACAGACTCTACCAGACAGAGGCTGAGGTAAAAAGAAATGCATTTGGCTTGAAAAAAACTGAAAAATGTAGTTTGTTTGTTTGGGTTTTTTTGGGATTGGGATCCCTGGGGGATCTAACTAGCATCGCGGTAATACGCCGCGGTTGATTAAAGGGAGAAAATGACGTAAAACGAATGATCCACATCGCTTGTTTTTGCTTGATGCTTTCTTTGCGGGAAGTGGTCAGGTCTCCAAGAAACATCTCACGCTCACTGTGAAGCACGGCGGTGGAAGGGTGATGATCTGGGCTGATTTGCAAGTCTGAGTCATGGTGGCCGCCGTTACTCTGACATTTCTGTTCACACGTCACGTAGCATCATCTTTGCATCATTAAAAGAGTAGAAACCTTATCTCTCATCACACTTCTAGTCATTTATATTTCTCTGCTTGGTGCACTTTTTTAAAATGCTGTAAAAAATAAAGAATAAATAAAAGAATCCAATTAGTTTCCACCAGCACGGCAGAGACAAATAATGAATTATAAAAAAATTCCTGAAGGCGCATCCATGAAAGAAACACAGCAAACCCTTCAGCAATGCTCAGCAGCGGAGCAGATGTTGCTTTCTGTCGAGATAATGTTGGCAACATTTCCCCCTTTCTGCCACACAGACAAAGCGTTATTTTTTCAGGCTGCACAGGCGAGACTGGCGTCGTAGATATGATGCAGGTGTCACGCCAGGGGAAGGAAGACAGGCTGAGCAAACACGATGAATGTACATATTTAAATAAAAAAACAAAAACAAATCACGGTGATGCATTACTCATCATGGCGTCTATAAATATTTCGGTGTATTGATTTCTCCGTATAAATATTCCTCACTTGTCACAGACTGAGAACGTTACGTTATCCTGGTCTCGAGCTGGTTTTTATTTTCTGTAATAATGTTTTTTAAAGACATTCAGTGTGAGTTTTCCACTCTTGACTCTTTATAATCAGAAATGTTCTGAGGGTCGCGGCGTTAACCTTGGATCAAATTACTGCGCCTTGATTCGTAGACGAGGCATCAACTGGGAGCTCAGAAGAATTCATTACTGCTGCAGTCACCTTGCTCGGGTCTGAGAGCTTTCGTTTTCAGCCGTAAGAGCTGCTGCAATCAATATTTTCACATAAACAGTGGATCAAATCACTCGTTTTCTTTTCTTTTCTTTTTAAAATTAAGAATTGAATCCTGAAAAAAAAAGAAAAAACCTCCACATCCAGCTTTGCTGTGTCTCTTTGGTTCGGGCATTGATCTTGTTTTTTTTTTTGTTTTTTTTTAAATGCTTATTGTTTTCGCTGCATAGCTCACGCTCAACAAAACAGAGAATATTGGATAACCGGCGGTTCAATACCTGCCAGCTGCTGTCAAAGTTTGGGGGAAACTCTCCGGGAGAAATCAATTCATGCATCATTATAACATGTATAAATAGACAA
Organism: Hirundichthys speculiger; assembly: GCA_018398805.1. Taxonomy (NCBI): domain Eukaryota; kingdom Metazoa; phylum Chordata; class Actinopteri; order Beloniformes; family Exocoetidae; genus Hirundichthys; species Hirundichthys speculiger. The sequence goes on along the minus strand of JAGFBZ010000062.1, from coordinate 332,263 downwards.
ACCCGTCTCACAGCAAAGGGTGAAACCAGATTTTTTTGAGTGAAGCATAAGATATCATTTTCACTGAGCATCTGATATAAAAATTAAGGATGTCAGTCAATTCAATTTTTAATCGCGATTAATCGAAAAGATTAATCGTGATTAAATAAATACACTTATCGGCCGAGGGTCATATTTACAGAAATGTGTGTGTGTTAATCTTGCAATAAAAAAAATAGTGGCGTTAAACAGAATTTGCGTTAACGCAATTAAAAATTAGGGATGTCAGTCAATTCAATATTTAATCGCGATTAATCGAAAAGATTTTAATAGTTAACTCGTGATTAATTGCACATTAATCTAATTTTTTTTTAAATGTTCTGTTTATCCATCCATCCATCATCTATACCCATTTTGTCCTACACAGGGTCACGGGGATCTGCTTTATTTTTTTCTAAGCCTTTAGTTTGAAAACTGGAAGTCCACCAATGCTGCCGTACTTTTTGAGGGATTAATTCATTAGCTTCTTAGTGTATTTTGTCGGAGTTCATTCTTGAGTAATTTGCTGACGGTCCCTAAACTCCACGGCAGCAGCAGGTACTCAGAAGGACATTCAATGCTGTTCCTAAGAGTTTTAGCCACGCCCACTGAGCTTGGAGGGTTGATGACACTTGTGAAATGTCTGACATACTTATATCTACAAAATGATATCAACCTGGATGAAATCGGTGCCGTTTTCATGACGCTATTAAAGTTTAAAGAGAAAAAAAAAGCGAATGTCAGATGTGAAACTAACTTTAACAGACCCATCTGGCAGCACCTTAAAGCTAAACTTGCCATTCATAAGACCCTTTTCTGTTGCCATGTCACTGTAAATACACTTATCAGCCGAGGGACATATTTACAGAAACGTGTGTGCGTTAATCTTGCATTAAAAAAATAGTGGCGTTAAACAGAATTTGCGTTAATGCATTATTAATGCGTTTACTTTGACAGCCCTAATAAAAATCCCTGCCAAGTTAATATGCGGAACTAAACAATCTGCTGTGGCGACTCCTGAAAGAAAGGGAAAACATTTAGGTGGAAGACGAGTACAACTCAATCACCTTTGGCGATGGAGACTTGGAGCGCTTCCTTAATGATAAAGCACTTGGGTTTTTATGGCGAAAGCGAGCTGAAGACTCTGCAAACCTGGAAATGAAGGAAAGTACAGTTCCTCAACTGACCACTGGGGGATCGCTCCAAAGTAAAGGTCTTCACGGGTCCACTTTCATGGACCTGAACCGTCCCAAGTGTTTAGTTTACGACCACGAACCGAACCGAGACAATCCAGCCCATAGTTAACTGGGCTGGATTTTTACTCATGTTAAAAGTTGTCTAGCGTTGAATAAAACTTGATTTTCTTAACTAAACGTTGTCTTCTTCTACCCGGTTCAGTTGCTACATAGGCTACGTGATGTAAACAACAATAAATTCACTTCGTTATTTTCTTTGTGGACACATGTGCTATTTGTAGCAGCTGCTAAAGCTAATAGCCTACACCGGTCAGGACATGTCGTGAACATATTCTCTCATCCAACGTTATCATGTTGGCGATCCGTTGTGTTTTACAGCTGCCAGGCAAACTGCTAATAACATGCTACGGACCCGAGGCTAACTGTACCGATGCCGACCCAAACCCGGAGTCATGTCTTGTGAATGGACGTCGGAACCTCGGGTTGTCCTGAAGACCTGTGCTTCAAAGGTAAGTGGACCTCCACTGACCTCCATGTCAAAATGTCCAACTCTGGAGGAGAAATATGCATATTTACATTTATTTCGGCCTCCATAGCTCTATATGACATCCTTGACCGGGGAGCGGTCCCAGTCCTGGGGGGCCGCTTTAAATGTTTTTCTGCCACAACACACCTGATTCAAATGAGTGGATCACCGTCAGCTCGTCATCCAGGTCTGCACAAGATCGTTAATGACCCGTTCATTTGAATCAGGTGTGCTGAAGCAGAGAAACAGAGGGCGAACTTTTATGCAGCTCATGTAGGGGCGTGGTCTTTTGATGGACAGCTCACTGCTAATGGCTAGCTGTCATCACTTCGTCTTGACTTGACGTCTGAACGGCAGGCGAAGACCTAACAGAGCGTAGACATTTTTTATTTTTTAACTGTACTGGGAGACCGCCGCGACCAGTTTTGGGGTTGTTCCTCAAGGGTGAAGCTTAGCAAAGCAGCCTGAAGCAGCTATTAACCCCCCCGGTTGAAGGCTGCTAGCCAGATCTGACCACAGAATGCCAGCAGAACTGCCTCAGGACCGCCGTCTACCTCTTGCAGCAGGATACTTCAAACTGCAAACCAGTAACGTCCAAAACGACTGAAATCAGGATAGACTCTTATGTACTATTTTGATGGACTTGCTAGGTAGAAAAGAGAGGTTGTTTTCGTGAGAAAATCTAGGACTTGAACCAATCCGTGTCATAATTCAAGCCCGACACAGAAATACACATTTGACGGAAACACGGAAAAACACAAAACAGCAGCCCTGCTGTCAGTCAAGCATCTGATGACGTAAAAGCGTCATTGTGTCTTTTGGGAAACGGGGCTCGGCAGTGTTCGGGTCGGGGTGACCCGTGTTCATGAACAACTGTAGCGTGTCGGCGAAGAGCCGTGCGAGCGAGCGGCCCATCGAGACTAATGAGTGATGACGAACAGAGGAACCTGAAGCTCCGTGACGGCTGCAGAGCAGAAAATCAGCGCCGTGGGTTCAGCTGAGAAAGCGGCCGGCCGTGGCGGGTACCGCCATCTCCTCAACTCTGGCGAGAATAAAAATATGTGAACCTTTAGAAATAAGATGGATTTTACAACTATAACATACCTTGCATTAATATAGTTTAAACCTCTCCATTGTTATGGGGGCGGGATTAACCTGCCAGGGAGCTGCAAAGGCCGTCGCTATCTAATCAGATCCCTCAAGCTACGGAAACCAGAGCATCATCGCATCATCGCATCGGTATCAATGACCTGCAAGTTAATGTTTGTTCGGCCGGACTTTTCTACAAGTGCACGATCCGAATGTTGGGGTTCAGACAGCCTGTTCATGTCCACACTAAGACACTTTACGGCGGGAAATGCCAGAGGGATGAGAGGGGTCACGGATGAGTTCAGCCTTCACAAACCCATCACTGCTGTGGGATGTGTTTGTTCGCCTTGTTCTGAGTCATCATTTCACGTGGGGGGAGGAGGTTTCCGTGTGGAGCGGGAGATTGTATTCTGGGCGAAATGAATTTAAGATGCCGCATGTGGTGACATAAAAAAAAAAAAAAGAAATGAAAAATCTCATTAAGTGCAGCTTTGGCTTCTGTTCTTGCTGCTCTCTGCTTCTTCTTCTTTTCTTTTTCTCTCCAACCTCTGCCTCCATCACCTCCGCCGCCTGTCACTTGTTACCATGGGAAGAACAACGCTGACATCATGCTCATTATGCAATTCTGTCAACCCCCGGAGCGAGGAGAGATGCTAACTTTAGCAACTGCTTAGAAAAAAACAGAGGATTGCTCAAGCCTGCACATCTGTCCAAAGTGGAAGCAAATATTCATGATTATTCCTGCAGCAGCTTCTCAAGAGTTTTGTGAGACAGTTTGTACAAAAATAAATAATTAAATAAATAAAAAAGGGCCAACAAAAATAAACACTGCAGTAACCCAAAGGCAGCTTGCTGCTCAGGTGGAGGGACGAAGCACCCACTGCTTCCTCTTCCTCACACCCAAACACACACCAACAAACAAGCGGCGCGGAGGTTAGCCGCCGTGGACGGGAACATATGTCTCTCCACGCCGGAGCTCTGTTCCCTCCCGCCTCTCAGATCCTCCGTCGCCATGTGACCTCGATCCTCAAATGCAGATTCTCGAACACTTCTGAGAATGATGAGGAAGCCGGCCGGTAACTTGTCTCCGCCTGCCATGCAGCCCCCGGAGGGCTGATTGCAGAGGACGGTCCGTCTCTCCCCCACCTGTGTCTGCTCCAGACAGATAGAACAGAGGACGGAGGAAGAGGACCGGGCCTGAATCCAAATAGTTCCTCCTCCTGCCAGCTTCTTCCTGCGCAGGGATGCAAGCTGTCGCTAATACAGATGATATAACTTCACTGTCTGAACCGTGAGAGTCGGGGGGCCAAACCAGCAACCTTCAGGACGAAACATGACGCCTAGAGCTGAGCGATTTTATCGATTCTGCGATATTTATCGATATTTTATCGAGTATCGATTTTTCAGCCGCGGGTATCGATATTATAATCTTCTTTCAAAACCCCCGTGTCCCACCTTTAAAAGCTTGCAAGCAACAATTTGCACTGTTTAAATAAATGAAACTATTTTTCTCAACAAATCTTTTATTCATTTTGTCCAGCATTTGCAAGCTGCCTGTCAGCCATATAATGTGTAATTGATGCTTTCAATTCAATTAATTCAAAAAAAAGTCATTGGAACACTCACAAGATGTCACCAAAATCACTTTGTCGTATACTTTGTGTATCGTATCGTATCGTGGGATTAGTGTATCGCTACAGCCCTAGCCCCTTGCAAGCTGGCACTAAAATGGATCTTTATTTTTATTTTTATTTTTTTTTGGGGGGGGGGGGGGGGGGGTTTCATGGAAGCTCTTTGCTGGGTTTGATTCCTGTTGTTAACTTTACCTCCCATTTTACTTTGAAGGTGTTTTTCATCGTGTCATTTGTTCCAGTTAGATTTTTCTTGGTCCCGCCTCCCCTGATTGTTCACACCTGCTTCTCGTCAGGCCTCATGTGTGTGCGTGTGTGTGTGTAATACAGCGCCTGGCCAAAAAAAAAAAAAAAAAAAAGTCACCACCTGGATGTAACTAAGCAAACAGGTCTGAGCCTCCTATTGGATCATTACTGCATGGGCGATTATCTTCCAGCTGGCAACAAGTTATTTAACCCCAATTGGTGCAATGAGTTGCTTCTCATTTCCTAAACAACCATGTCAAAGACACATCCTGTGGTCGTGGAAAAGATGTTAGTCTGTTTGAGAAGATTAGAGGAGATCTAAGGAGATTGCAGAAACTAGCAAAATTGAGTTCAGAACTGTCCAACGCATTATTAAAAACTGAAAGGATAGTAGAGACCCATCGTCTTCCAGGAGGAAATGTGTTTGGTGAGATCAAATCGAAGAAAAACTACAGTAGAACTCAGGGCTGTTTAATAGTGAAAGTAAGAGCATTTCCACACACATAATGCTAAGGGAACTCCAGGGATTGGGACTGAACAGCTGTGTAGCCTTAAGAAAACCACCAATCAGTGAAGCTAACCGGAAAAAAAGGCTTCAATTTGCTAGGGAGCATAAAGATTAGACTCTGGATCTTCATCAATCCATCATCAATGAAGATCTTGGAGAAAAATTAATGCAACACTGGATGGAAATAAATCTGGTGACAGAAGCTTATTGAAACAACTCCACGGTGAATGCGTGCCATAATTAAAGCTTAAGGCGGTCCAACGAAATATTAGAGTGTATGACCTTTTTTTTTTTCTTTTTTTGGTGGCGACTTATTTTTTTGGGGGCCAGACAGTGTATATGTCGTCTGGGATGTCCCGGTTTCCCTGTCAGTTGTCTGTTTCTCCTCCCCGTTGTGACTCGTCTTTGCACCGTGGAGGCCGTCTGTATCGTTTCTGTTCGTGTTCTGATTTAACCTGGTCTTGCGGCACTTCTGGCTTGTTTTATTTGCCCGACTGCTCCTGTCTCGCCACCTCCCCACCTGACAACAGGAGCGTCCCGGAGTCGCTACTCAAAACAGCCAAGATGACTGCAGGGCTGCTCACAACACCTCGAGTCAACAGGTTTGTTTGCTACAAAGCCGAGAGCAGTCGTTCACTGGCAGTAGACCCCATTTCAGACTGTCTGGATGAGATTGATCAATAAAGTTTTGAAAAGATATACACTTTATCTATAAAAGACAAGGAACCACACACACAATTTAGAGTTGCCAATTAATTCAACCTGACACACATGTTTGATAACCGTTGGAAAATGGTTATTACGTGACCCGACAGACGGGCAGACTGAGACCCACCTTTCAAAGGGAGTCTCGGCCCGCTTGTTTGATCTGCACCAAAGCTCTGCTCTGCAGCTTTCACACATGTTTAAGTGAATTTCAGTCAATTGGGCAACAGCTCCAGTTCTTCATTGATCAAACCAAACATGCCAAGTGGGTGTGCATGGGGAGGAATAATCCTTTGTAGAGCCTCTTTTGTTTACAGCAGTCCCAGCAGCAGAGTACTTCAGGTATATCTTCAGAAACCTCTGGGCTTCGATAGGGCCATTACAAGAAGATTAAATGTTTTCCCTTAAACCACGGAGTGTTGCTCCCCCAATAAGCTCAGGGTTGTTATCACGGTCGGTCGGTCAACCTACCAAGAACAACAGTAAAAAGCAGGTGTGCTCTTCAATAGTTCATTGTTTTGAACAATGAGTTTCTAGATTTGTTCTGAGCCTCTTGAGTAAACTTTCTAATAACTGGAACTGGAAAAAATACAATGCAGCATTTTGAAAAAGAGCTATGAATAAGGCTTGTCTGTGATCAGTTCCCCGCTGCTTCTTTTACCGACGTTGCTCTCTCAAACACATCGATATTTTGCATTAGACAAACCTTGACTTTGGCAATGATCTAGCTGTTCTGTCTCACAGTAAACAGTGGGCCACTTGAGAGAGGAGGTGAATTCATTTATCCTGGCAGCATTAATGCAGCCTGTATCAGCGTGCACCTTAGTGAAACACAGTGCCCCCCCCCATCTGTCTACACATCAAGATCCAACTTTATAACAGTATCAGCGCTAATATACGGCTCAGAATATCACAGAGTTGTATCTCGATTACCTCTAACCAGAAGCTGAAGTGTAGTCGATGAGATGGAAAGCCACCAGATGAGATGGCTCGGTGCATCCTGAAGGCGGCTCTAAGGTGGACGCCACCTGGTAAATAAAAGCCCCGGAGGTGAAAAAGAGAACTGTCCTTTCCAAGTTACCGAGCTACACCTCACAGTAGGGGAGGCTCAACACCGAGCAGACCAGGGTGCAAAGAACATTGAGTTATGGTTAGGGGTGCACGATAATTATCGGGCCGATAACAGGAAATTATGATGTCATTTCGATAAGTCCAATATCATAATGAATAGCCCCGATAACATATATATTTTTGTCAACACGACAGTGCCTCGCTCCCACTGAGACCCGAATAATCAGCAGTAAATGTTATGTTCAAGTGACATCGGCATAATCAGAAAAAGGACTTCTCAAGAATACCCCCTCATGCCAGAAAACAACTTGTTAATTCAGTCATAATTTTGGTAGATGATGACTGGAATTGATATTCGCAGTATTTTCCCACATGTTACACATAAAAAATAGAAAAAATAGAAAAGACCAAAAGAACAACTAGTAAACGAGGGAACGGAGGAATTTACGTTACACCTTGAATGCAGCTTCCAGCACATCGTGTTAATGAAAACAAACAACATGGAGGCGATTGTATGGAACTTTGTTAAAGTTTCAGAAGAAGATAGTTCGCTGATTATTTGTGTAAAATACCCCAAGCCAGTGATTCTCAAAGTGTGGGCCGCGGCCCCCTGATGGGCCGTCGCGGTACTGCTGGTGGGCCGTCGCGGTACTGCTGGTGGGCCGAGAGCAGTCATTAAAATTGAACAAATATGTTTTAAATTCTCGATCTTTCTAAAAAATGTTTTTATTTACTGCAAAATATTCATGAGATGATTTTAAAAAAAACATTAAGAAGTAAAGTTTAGTGTTATTCTGCTGTCATCTTAACTTAATGTGACAAGTGTCACCTTATTTGTTGATGCCTCACATTAATATCAGAACATAGCTTCTAGTCCTGTATCTTGATCACAGTTGTGGTTAAAGGTTTGGGTGGACCACAGAGATTTTTCACATTTCAAATTGTGCCTTGGTATTCTGAAGTTTGGGAATGGCTGCTCCAAGCTAATTCCACGAGGAGGGAAAAATAGCACAAGCTTTAATACGTCAAACCTGATCAGCCACCTGAAACATATCCATCGCTTCCATGGAGTTTTGAAATCGTATGAGGATGCCGGGCTGCTAAAGACGCTAACGTGAGCAGGCCAGCAGTAATTCCCCCTCCCCCACTCTCTCATCTAAAGCTTCCATGAGAAAAAAAACTATTATTACTATAATAAAAAAAAACTCCTGAATCTCATTTACTTTAATTAAAGGCATTCATTTGAATGGAACTATGAGCCAAAATCATTTAAACGTAATTTTTTGATACTATGGAGTCACGCAGACAAGTCTAAATTGTCTCAGTACATTATGCACTGTGCATTATTATTATTTATTATTCATTGAAGAATGCACTTTTTCAGTTAGTAATTCTGATGCATGTATTTCCATCAGTTCAAGGAGCCTTTATTTTTTTTATATCAGTCAGTAATGGACCTTATTTAAGTTGATGTGAGATATCAAATAGGTTTGTTTGATAGCTTTACAAAAATGTTTGAAAGCTTGCCAGTAGTTTTTCATTGGAAAAAATAAATATCTGTTCATTTAAAGAGTCAAAACTATTTTTGATTTTGTTCATAGTATTGATGTAATGATCTTAGGTATATGTGTGTGATATCGGTTATTGGCCTTTAGGAGCTGAAAGTTATCGGTTTTAAAAAACAGTTATCGTGCATCCCTTGTTAAGTTTGCATACTCTTAGAATAGTATGCAAACTTGAAAAACTAATGTGCAGAACATGATGTATATCAAATCTTACCACACCAGTAAAAGATACCCCCCCCCCCCCCCATTCATTTTGAATTAGAAGCTGCAGCCTTGTTTGCCTCTCTGTATGCAGATGATACTTTGTTTTATATCTTTAAGTATGAGAGACTGTCACCTAACCAGCTACTTCAAACCTTCCCCTGAGCTCTATCAAAAGCTAAATGGCAGATCATTTCCTGCAGCGGACGCAGCTAAATCCTAACTTCACATTTCTGCTTCTGTCAGCTTTGTCCCTCAGGTGCTACAAAGTCCCGGTTCAAACATCTGAAATCCAGATGTCGGTACCGATCCAGCACCGTCTCCCCATCTGCGTGAAAACTATTACATGCATCTCACTTTTGCAGCTGAGGAAAAAAGCTTTTCTGTCTCAGACGGAGATGGAAATGATCACTCATTTCCATCCAGCTTCAGGTTTTTGAAGTTCCAGTCAGGATGTGAGACTTTGCAACGCCGACAATTCAGAAGCAAGAAATAAACGTAACGTACACAGGTGGCATCAAATAAACCCACTGTGGCTCGAAACTGATTTTCATGCCGTGCTGTTCGGGTTGACAGAACAAAGACAGAGTTGTTTGAGCTAAACTTGCGTATGGATAACTTCTGCAAAACTGCATAAAGTCAGTGAAGTGGTCATCAAATAAATCCGCTCTGTCATGTTCAGGAAAGACAACACTCGGAGGGGAAGTGACTTGTAGAGGAGACTGCTCTGCTTTGCAGCCTCAGTTAATGAAAGCTATAATTATCACACTGCAAAATCAATACTCTCAATTCCCTTTAGAGAAGAGGATGGGGGGGGGGGGTGCTGTTTTGGGTGAGATTGTAATGAACCTTGGGTGCTGGCACTTCACAGCCAGAAAATAAGATTTATGCAACGGCTGTGTTCATAGCTGATTGGGTCTAATTGTCTCCCAGCTAAGCAAGAACCCATCCTGCTAAATGCACCAATGACCAAATTTAAATTCATTTATTGGCTGGCAGACGCACAGAATCTCTTCATTACACTGCAGAGTTATAGATAGCATTTTCGTGGACGGTGTGAGTTGAAAGAGTTGTGTTGCAGAAGTTTTGATTAGAGGATTTAACAGCTACTTCCTGGGTTTTTTTTAACTCTCTTTTGTTTGACTAAACTGGACCATCACCCTAACTCATCCTTCTAAATTAAAACAATCTGATTACCAAATTCCTTTGTAGAACATTTATAAGACGTTAATGATGGCTTGATTGGTGGTTCAATCGTCTACTAAGGCTGTTAGTGTATTGATTTATTTGATCAGGTGCCACCGAGTCCATGTGGGCGCTATAAAGGTTATAAGTGGGTTGTGTGGATAGAGAGTGGGCTTCGGCTTGAAATGGGCAAATGGGTTTCACTATTATGGGTCCCAAATGGGAAGCCTATGTCGGCCAAATATATGGGGTTCTAAAGGGATATAAATGGGCTAAGTGAACATGGGCCTCATATGGAGCCATGTTGGACCCCATTCAGACTCCATACAGGCGAACACAGGCAGGGTCACCGAGCAACCTGCAGACAAACCATGTTGCATTTGTGTCTGTAAGTACTTTTCAATGATGCTTTATATTGTGATGATATCGTATTTGTGCTGTGATTTGTGAAAGATTCGACCTTCTATATGCCTATTCAAAGAGTATTGATGTTTAGATAATATTTACCGTTCCAAGTCCTCAGAGATGTTAAACACTATATCGCCAAAAGTATTCTCTCACCTGCCTTGACTTACATATGAGCTTTAGCTCCTCCCATTCCTAATCAATATGACGTGGCTCCGCCCTTTGCAGCTGGAACAGCTTCAACTCTTCTGGGAAGGCTGTCCACAAGGTTTAGGAGTGTGTTTATGGGGATTTTTGATCATTCTTCCAGAGGAACATTTGTGAGGTCAGACACTGATGTTGGACCAGAAGGTCTGGTTCTCAGTCTCTGCTCTAATTCATCCCAAAGTTCTATCAGGTTGAGGTCAGGACTACAGGACCACACCAGACTCTTCCATCCATGTCTTTATGGACCTTGCTTTGTGCACTGGTGCACAGTCATGTAGGAAGAGGAAGGGACCAGCTCCAAACTGGTCCCACAAAGTTGGGAGGATGGAATTGTCCAAAAGGTCTTGGTGGTTCCACGTTGGAATTCACTGAGCTCCTGAGAGAGACCCATTCTTTCACAGATGTTTCTAGAAACAGTCTGCATGTCTAGGTGAATAATTTTATACACCTGTGGACATGGAAGTGACTGGAACACCTGATTCCCATAATTTGGATGGGTGAACAAATACTTTTGGCAGTATAGTGTATATTGCTTTGGTTTTTTTTTGCCTTTTTGTAACACTGAACATGGAGCAGAAAACCAAGGACAAAGTTACAGCTTTCTGTATTATTTTGCCACAAAATGTGATCTGACCTTCATCAAAGCCACAGTAATAATCAGTCTCAATGTGCAATTATCATTTGTTGTGTTTTTATCAAATGCACCCATGAAACATTCACAGTGCTGGAGCAGAAGGTAACTGAACCCCTACAAGAACTACTTACATAAAAACTAATGGGGTCACCATTTTGTACACCTGGAGTCTAGTTAATGACTATGGAGGCGCGGTCTGGACCTACTTTAAATTATTAAAAAATACTCCATTATTTCAAGTTGGCTATTCATTGGTATGAACCATGCTTCGCAAAAATGAGATCTCTGAACGTAGCTCAGTTGGTAGAGCGGGTTGTCCAGTACCTGAAAGGTTGGCGGTTCGATCCTGGCTCCAACTGTCCACATGCCAAAGTGGGCAAGACACTGAACCCTAACTTGCCCCCAGTGGGTTGGCAGCACCTTGCATAGCAGCAATGTAGGCCAGTGTAAGGCTTTGAGGGCACCTTGATGGTCTGGATAAAGCGGTATATAAGTGAGTCCATTTTTCATGCCTGAAAGGGGATCATTTCTGCGTGTTTAGGCGTCCATTAGTCCACAATTCAAGAAAATGTCTATGAACAGAGACAGTCTGGGACTGTGTCCACCATTACTGGGTGTCCAAGGGCACAACATAGAAACCTCATTGAGGTAAAGAAAAACCCCACAGGTAACAACTGTGGGGTTGAAGACGTCACTGGGACAGGTATTAATACTCAAAAATGGTATGAAAGATCCCATATTATACAATTTTGAATGCATAAAAAAAAAACAATTCAAAAACTCTTGCATCCAAGACAAAATCTCCTCCTATTTCTCTGTGTGCTCCAGTGAGCACCATGTTTGGCCTTCCCATCTCCCACCACTCCCCACTCACTCCGTTATTATCGGTTACCTTCCTAAACCAGCCAGACTCGTCACTGCCGGTTATGTTGCCACAGGTCTGAACCTTAGAAAGTCAGGAAAGGTTGGGGCCTTTAACCGCCCAGGAGTTTGGTTAATTTACAACGTTTCCACCTGAAAACGAACAGTGACAACAACTGAAGATCTCTGACGAACCTCTGGCTCAGCTTGTGAGGTGCCGTGAAGAAATTTTGAATACGGTATGCGTCTTGTCTTTGTCTTGGAGTGAGGTTTTAAAAACTAAATGAGAGTAAACAGCAGTCTTACATCAAGTCAGTGGCACTGATGTAAAAGCACCGATCACATCTGCCGCCACACCTCTGAATATAACACATTATAATCTACGATAATTACTGCTGCTCACTGCAATTTAGGATGATAAATAACACCTTTCACAATGTTTAATCGACACTAAAGTTTCATAAAAACTATTAATCTGGGATTCCCGGCGGATCACGAGGATTTTATTTGGCAGGTTGTAAATGTAGCAGCGTCCAGCACTGACACATAATGTTGAAGTTTATTAACTCTTTTATTTCACAACACTATTACTCTCCTGTAATAACTGCATTCTTCAGGCCTTTGAAGTTTATTTCTCTCTTCTTTCTTTAATTAAAGCATCTGGAAGTAAAACAACAACCTTTAGACACTTGCTAGTCTCATTATGTTACTGAAATGTAGAATAGAAAGGAATATAACAGAGAATTAGTTTTATTGGTTGGAGGAGGATCATCAGAAGGTCTTTTGCAATTGGTTTCTATTAACAAGCGATCGGAGGGATCTTAAGGTTTTCCAGTCGAGCCGACCCGAGTCAATGTGACTTGTAAGGTGGCAGCACTCACACTCATCCGGGGCTTTGCAGATCTGTGGCCTCCTCCAGTTATTCCAGGCCAAGTAAACAGTGTAGCCGTCAGTGTTGATCTTATCCGTGTGGAAATGATGGGAACATCGCCTGGAATTTCAGCACATCAACGTTCTCCCTAGTTTTGTCCTTCCTCTCACGCCAGATCACACCACTCTAAGCCGGGTCACGTCACCCGTGGAGGGATAGATGTGGAGCGTCTTTGCTTTGGAGCTATGTGACGTACACTCGGCAGCAACGCAGTAGCGCACCGCGGTTGTTTGAAGGTAACAACTGTTTAAAATGAGCTACGTCACTTGTTTTGGCTTGTTGCTTCCTTTACTGGAAGTGGTCGTGTCTGCAAAAGGCCTCAAATGCAACACGTTACTGCCACCTGGCACCATTTCACACTGCTCAGGTAGCCTCTGTTAGCCTCTGTTAGCCTCCGTTAGCCTCGGGCATTTCTGGCTTGTGGGAGCTACCGTGATGCCCTGAAAGGAAGAGGAGAGAGGAGCGAGGATAGGGGACGAAGGAAGGAAAGGGGGGAATCAGAGGTGGGGCGTGCATCGATGTCCTGGTCTGGGGCAGCCTTGGCAGCCATTTTGGATTTTTCTTTTTGTGTTAAGTTGCCGTTATTTTCTGTCCTTACCTGTTTCCTGTTTTACTTTGAAAGGTCTGTCTTGTCTTCATTGTTTTCTGCTTTGCTTCCTTCCCTTTTGTAATCCTGATTGTCTGCACCTGCCTCTTGTTTGTCCCTCTGTGTATTAAAGTCTTGTCATCTTGTTTGGATTACTTTTGTGGATTTTTGATTTGCTTGGACTTTTGTTTTTTTGTTTTGTGAAATAAACCCTTTATTTTTGAACTCCTGCGCCTGGGTCCTCCATTTTGCCTCACAATCCTGACAATAGAAGGAAGAGGTAACGGACAGAGAAGGGAAGAGGAATGGATAGGGACTGGGGCGCCGAAAAGGGGGGGTAAAGGATACGGATTATAGGGGCCCATGATTGAGAGGGGCCCAGAGAGGCCCCTAATGATGATCAAAAATAGCATCAACAAATTTTGCCGCTGTGTTGGGGGGCCCTGTAAAGATTCTTTTCATGGGGCCCAAAATCCCTAGCGGTGCCCCTGGATAGGGATGCACGATAACTGTTTTTTAAAACCGGTAAGGCCGATACTGATAACACACACATATACCTAAGATCATTACATCAATACTATGAACAAAATCAAAAATAGTTTTGGCTCTTTAAATGAACAGATATTTATTTTTTCCAATTAAAAACTATTGGCAAGCCTCTCAAACATTTTCATAAAGCTATCAAACAAACCTATTTGATATCTCACATCAACTTAAATAAGGTGCATTACTGACTGATATAAAAAATAAAGGCTCCTTGAACTGATGAAAATACATGCATCAGAATTACTAACTGAAAAATATTTACGTTTAAAGGATTTTGGCTTGTGGTTCCATATAGATTATGGATTATTAATACCTTTAATTACAGTAAATAAGATTCGGTATTTTTTTTTAATCTCATGAAAGTTTGAAATGAGTGAGATGAGGGAGAGGAGAAAGGAGGGGAGGGAGGACTTGCTGCTGGCTTGCTCACGTTAGCGTGTTTTTCAAAACTCCCTTGAAGCGATGGTTATGTTTCAGGTGGCTGATCGGGTTTTACGTATTAAAGCTTGTGCTTCCCTCCTTGTGGAATTCACTTGGAGGATTTGTCACAAATAACCACCTAACTATCTTCTTCTGAAACTTTAACGAAGTTCCACGCAATCGCCGCCATGTTTGTTTTCATCAGCACGATGTGCTGTATGCTGCATTCAAGGTGTAACGTAAATTCCCATGTTCCCTCGTTTGCTAGTCGTTCTTTTAGTCGTTCTTCTTTTTTTTGCAACTGTTTGCCATCTACAGTTGATTGGGGACAGATTTTCTAACCAGCCTAAATAGTTTTTTAAGGCTTGTGGGAGGACGCAGAAGCATCCTTTAAAACCCTCATAAACTTGAGCAGAACATGGACATGGAGGTGTTTCTGAGAGGCTGCAGTGCAGAGAAACTAACTTCCTCTTTAAAAACCCCATTATTAAAACAACACTCGTATTACTAAAGAAGAAATAAGATCCGGCGACAAACCCGGGTAAACACGTAGCTTCCAAACCACGTAGATCTCTGCTGGGTGTGGTGTTGCTGATAAGGGAGGGCCGTGAACGCCTGTAACGCCCTCATGGTAAATAAATATTTCCCTTTTGTTTAGCTAACGCACCCAGACAGAGTTAAAGCAAACAGCGAAATCCAGTAGGATGTGAAATGCGTCTTACACAATTCCTGTAATATGATTAACAAGATATACAAGAACGTTACCATATAATAAAATAGATACAGTATATAACACAGCCACGTTTACGGAATCATATTCCCATGAAATTGAAACAATGATCTGTGGAAACACTTTCCTGAAAACCTTTAGGTTTATTAAAGAACTTGAAACGTCAAACATGAAACGGCGACAGACTGATCTGTCAAAATCTCCTCTTTACACAAACCAGGAGAGTCTGCAGGTGTGGATAAAAGATCATTCCTGTTGTATATCACAGTAAACACATTCGCCGAGACCCCTGTAATACAGATTTCACACTTCATTATGATTTCTTATGCAAGAGGAAAGGGAATCAGATAACCCCGCTTCTGAAACCAGGCTCAGTAAATGAGCCAATCTGTGGGCGTCACAGACTTTTAAGCTCCCGCGGATAAAACTGTTTATTTAAGGCCGCGTCAAATTAGCGAATGCCGCTTTGGCAGTGGATGTGCATCGTCGCACGAGATGCTAATCTGTCAGCGCGCTGAAAAACGAGCCACCTCATGCACACTCAGCTCTGAGGAGACGCTTTCGGAGAGGCTCAGGCTTATACGCAAACATCCCGACGGGCCCGCGGCGCCGTATTTTCACATGCTATGTTTGGATATTTGCTATTTGTGGATACGGAGAAGTGCTCGATCACAGGCAGCTTACTGACCCGTGAGTCTCAGGGCGTTTAAGTTCTGCAGCCCGGCGACCCTGATTCTAAGGATTGTTGGTCTGGTTCCTCCGAATTTGTCTTTGTGGATCCGTTAGAACCGACGAGAGAAACAAAGGCCAGTAGCGGGCCGTTTTACGACAACAGACATAGAGAACGATGAGCAGCGGCGTAGGAACTTGTTGGTTGTTGCAGTAAAAACTTGTTCCTGTACGAGTCGTCACCTGAAGCCCACCTGCCCCGCTGCGACTGGCTCGGTACGTTCTGTACCGATTCAAATGGCTTTAAACGGGCGGGCACCAGACATGAGGGTACGACCGGTTTGCTAGCCTGAATCAAAGCCAGAGGTAAAATTGCAGTTCCTCAACTGGCCACTAGGGGCCGGCTCCAAAGTCAATCTCCATTGTCAAAATGGTGGACACCAACTGGACGACCACGAGCTCACCCGCTTCTACCGCCTACGAGCGTCGTGGACCTGTTACCTGTTGCTCGGTCACCCGGGCTGCTAGCCTAGCCCAACCCTGACCTGTCCACCCACAGGGCGAGGCTGTTCACGGGCACCCGAGCTCCCACCAAGGTGTAGGAGAAAGACGCAGCAAAGTCTTCAGAAGACCTTTGAGGTGATGTCACAGGGAGCTTGTCCAGTTCTTTTCATACACTCTATGGTACCAGAACCATTACATGACACATTATTTGCATTTTTGTTGTTGTTTGTTTGTTTGACTTCTGCGCTTTTTCTGTTTTAAATGTGGCACGTAAGCAGCTTGTGTACATGTGTATCAGCGCACGAATCAAACAAAGGTGAGCCACATCACTGGAGATTAACGAGGACTGACGGAAAGTACCGGCTTAAAGGTATTTGCGCCGCTGTCACGTCAGTGTTGTGCTTGAAGCTTATTGCGGTATTATTGTCTATTAATCCTCTTTTAAGAAATAAAAAAAAAATAAAGACAGATTTTGTGTTTCCTTCACTGGGGACTTCTGCTCTTGTGCCACTTGAACTTTGGAGGGTTTAGCTCCGGGACACAGCCCGGGAATTAACGCCAGGTTTAGCGTGTAGCGAGATGTGCAGAAGGGACCTTTGAAAATAATCCTGGCGCCGGAGCGGAGTATGAAATCCAAATTACTGCGCGGCGCCAGGCTTTGCGTTTGCTTGCGCGGTCATGCGCGTCCGAAGTGTCCTCGTGTGGGAGGGGGCACCTTTACGGATGCTGCGCGTGGCAATAAAGCTAACAAAACGGTCGCAGGTGGAGGCAGGTGGAGGCTTGGATGTTTGGCAGCTGTCCTTCTTTGACCTGGTGATAAGCTCTGTATCGCTCTGAACTGGTAAAACGTTATATAATCCTTCAAACTGCTGGTGGGGGAAATTTACTTTTATTTCAACGTGTCCACATCTGATGGAAATGGGATTAAATTTGTGTTTTTCGTGAGTGTTTGCAAGAAATCCTCGCTGCATAACTGCTGAACCGACATAAAGTTGCTCAAACCACCGTCTGCTGTAATGGAAAAACACAGTCATTTCTAAATGAAAGTTCACCATCTTTCGCTACTAAGATTGCTTTTTCTTTTCTTTTCTGCACAAAATGAACGGCGCTTCCTCTGCGACTGGACATGGCGGGACAGACGGAGCTGGAAGTACACATACAAAATTAAAATAATCTTGGTTTGTCTGTAAGGTCTCGATCTACACTTTCACTGTTTCTGAGTCTCGTCAGAGGCTTTTTAAATAAAATAATTTTTTTTTTGGACTCCCGTGGTAACATTGGTGCTATTTTGCTGCAAACACATATTCCACTAAACTCAAAATTGCTTTTATTCACATCATTTGGATCCATTTGGTTTACACTCCATACTATCTGATAATAGACTTATGGTTGTTTTAACTCCTTTAAGTTTTGGTTTGGACTTCGGGCCACTGCAACATCGTCATCATTTTATTTTATTTTTTAAATTTATTTATTTTAGCCATCCAGGTGCAGATTCTTGGGATCACTGTCCTGCTGACCCGACTTCAAATGGCCCCAGACCATCACCCCTCCACCTCCGTGCTCAGCAGCTGTTGGGTCTTTCTGGCCCTTCATGCTTCACGTCTTGGTTCGGATGCAAACTGTCGTGGTTTGCAGTGAGGATGAAGGACCCAAGAGCAGGAGATTTAAAAAAAACAAAAGGTTTATTAACAAAAACACAAAATCCAAAAAACACCAAAACTACAAACTTACTTAGTCCAGGGAGATGACGAAGGGAGAAACATACAGGACTGCAAACGTAAAACAAGACTAACGCAACCACGCAGACAAGGAGAACGACAAGAATTTAATACACGGAGGAACAAACGAGAGGCAGGTGCAGGGAGTCAAGGTAACAGGAGGGAGGAAGCAAAGCAGGAACCAATGAGGACAGGACAGACCTTTCAAAGTAAAACAGGAACAAGGCCATGACAATAACAGTGGCCTGTTATCCTTGAGTTTTCCTCATGGTTGCCTGGTCTGGTGTTGGGGTGAACCTGCTGGGATGTCCACTCCCGGGAAGACTGGTCGCTGTCTGGAACGTTTTCCACGTGTGAATAAAGTTTCTCTGTATAGAGCGATGGACGACTAATTGTTTGTAAATGGTCTGATCGCTCTTCTCAGGCTCTCAAATTGATTTAAACGCTTAATTCCTCCAAAGGCAGTAAGGGTGGGTTTAGTCTTTTACATGTTGCTTCTTCGGTTTGGGTTGGTTTTAGTGACCTGTCCTGTGTTTTTGCTCATCTCAGGGTCCACTTTAAGACCTGCTGAGGACTAGGGGCTGTAGCGATACACCAATCCCGCGATACGATACGATACACGATATTCGGCTCACGATACGATATACAGTCATGGAAAAAATTATTAGACCACCATTTTTCTTCACTTTCTTGTTCATTTTAATACCTGGTACCACTAAACGTCATCATGTGACTAAAACAGACAGAAAAGAAAACACTGAATGCATAAAAGCAGTGTTTTTGGCAGTACAACGCCATAGCTATTGATGTAAAAACTTAAGTGATTTAGGTTATAATCAAGAAAACCATGGAAAATGGTAAGATATCAGCTCTTAAATAAAACTCTTATGAGCAATCTTTGTGGTTATCGTTATGTTTGTCCAAACAAATGTACCTTTAGTTGTACCAGGCATTAAAATGAACAAGAAACTGAAGAAAACAAGGGTGGTCTAATAATTTTTTCCATGACTGTATATATATATATCGATATTCATCTTACAATACATTTACATAATTTTCTGAAAGATTTTAAAGGGACAAAGTGATTTTGGTGACATCTTGTGAGTGTTCCAATGACTTTGTTTGAATTAATTGAACTCAAAGCACCAATTCCACATTATATGGCTGACAGGCAGCTTGCAAATGCTGGACAAAATGAATAAAAGATTTGTTGAGAAAAATAGTTTCATTTATTTAAACAGTGCAAATTGTTGCTTGCAAGCTTTTAAAGGTGGGTCACGGGGGGTTTGAAAGAAGCTTAGAATATTGATACCCGCGGCTGAAAAATCGATATCGATATATATCGCAGAATCAATAAAATCGCTTAGCTCTACTGAGGACCAAACTGTTTTTATGTCCTGACGTGTAAAAGCTCAGAATCATCATTCTCTTTTCCACACGACTGTATAAAGGTGAGCGTTCACACTGGTTTCCCCTCCGTCGTGTCCCATCGATGTGCAGAACAACTGGGCCTGAAATCCTGTCATCTGCACCCACTGGAAGACGACAAAATTAGCTCCTCAGCCCGTGACGTGCTTCGTTGGCGTCACCCTCCTGCACCGCCACACACATGCAGCCTGTCAGCAGAGCGTTACACCATGTATTTTTATTTTTTTCTTTTTTTACGACAAAACAACAGTATCAGTTTATGGGTCAACGTCCGTCAGCTGATGATGTGCTGGGTGTGATGTTTCGTCAGCTGCAGGGACAATCTGGTCGACGGGAAACATGTAAAATGATCGTGATCGACTTGACGCCAGATGAGTTTCTGCATGTGGACGTGCAACGCGATCGTGAGGAGGGTTTTCCAGATTAGTCATGCTGGATTGACAAACGTGTTCATTTGGTTTAGGGAGAATGAAAGCCAGTCAAAGTCTGGACGTCGACCTGTAGCGACACTAGTGACTGAATCTGTCCTGGAAACATTATTCTGTTGATATTTTAGATTGGTTTTGTCATTTTTAGTCACAGCTCGGTTGGGTTTGGACTCCAAGACCTGCGCGGCCCGTCTGTCATCATGTTGCGTTAAAAGTGCATTAATATCTCTGTCTTGTTTTTCTCTCCTCAGTGCGTTTTGCCTCTGGCCGTTAAAGCTGGAAACATCAAAATCTGATTCAACAGGGAAAAATACAAATAACACAGTTATTATTGTTGTTGCTGTTTTTGGAGGCCTGTCAAAACAGAAAAATTTTTAAAAAAATCAATTATATATATATCTATATATATATATATATATATATATAATATTATATATATATGTATATATGTATAAAAAATTCCAAATCAAGTATAGTTTTTCAACTGACCACTAGATCTGGATTCAAAATCATCATGTTAATAGGTAGAAACAACCTAAAATGAATTAATTAGAAGCTTTGTTATTAATTAATCATGATTAATTGTATTTTTTATCAAATAGGGATATTTGACGTTAATGAATAGACATTTACACAAATTTAAACATCAAAAATCTCTATTTTCCATCTATATTTATCCGCAGAATTTATTTTTTTAATCCGTCTTCTACATTCACAGATTAGTGCAAACTCAAAGTGAAATTATAGCTATTGAATTCAACATTTTGAGTCCTTTTTTAAACTAAAGCACAAGCCCACGAGCGACTTGCACCCTGGAGCTTTGAACATCTGCTGACTGCAGCTGCAGCTGAGAGCGCTTCAGGGCGGGGGAGGGGCCACAGCCGGGAGACGGGCCACCGCCGGGGGAGGGGCCACCGCTGTGGGAGGGGCCACCGCCGCTACGCAGCTCAACGAGAAGAGCAGTAATACGCGCCTTCACGTCAAAGTCTCCAAAAGCCTCCAGTGACACCAGAAAGATTAAAAAAGAGGGATCTGAATACTCGCCGTATGTCGCGACAAAGTCTTTAAGTTGGCAGCACTGCTGCTCTGAGGACGGGAAATGACGTTTAGGTGCTTTACCGCCATCTACCAGGCTGGGCTGGGACCATTAGTGTGCCGTTAATTGCACCAACGGGCCACCAGAAGTGACTCTGGGTTCTCAGCAGACCAGCTGGCCTCGCTGAGCCGAGCCAGTCAGGTGACAGGTGGCTGCGGCAGCTCTAGCAAAGCTGGACCGGAGCTCTAGGAGTTCTCATTTCATTTAAATTAGCATAATTAACGCGAGTAAAGCTGAGTAACTTGTAGCAACCTTGTTAAGTTGGAAATGTTCCATCTAACTGTCAGGCCTGTTCATTCCATCCATTTACCCTTTTTTTTTTTGGATCACCGGGGCGGTGCAGTGGGTGTCACTTCCTGCCAACGCTGCGTCTTCCTAAAAAAAAAACTGGCTTCAAACCCGTTTTTTAGAAACCTATAGGTGGCGTCACACCCGATTTTCTTTATAGTGTCCATGGTGTCATCCTGTAACTTTATCAATGAATGTGGCTTCTTCTGTCATATTAGACCAGTGATGCGCAAACTGGACCACCAGAGAGCGCTCGTGTACCACCGGTGTTTCGAGAGCGCCCTCTGGTGGCACGTGGGGGAACGTCATGACTTTCCACATTTTTCCACAATTTCACTTTAAAAAAAGTGGAAACATAGCATACATTATGAATACAACGTTTCAAACAAAATGTGTAGCTTAAGATAAATTAAAATTTTAATTGCGATTAATCGCATGATTTCCCTGATTAATTACGATTAATTGCATTGTATACGGAAAATCAAATAATGGCAATTTAGCTTTTCCACATGTTTACCTGCCAATTCTCTTCCAGTTCCTCAGCAGCCAGTAACAGACTTTTCAAAACAAAAGCATGTGAGCAACATGCGTTAACGCGCGATAAAATAAACGTTGCCATTAATAAATTAATGAGTTAACGCAATAATAGCGCGTTAACTTGCCCAGCCCTAAAAAAAAAAATTTGCTTCATATTCAGTTGCAGACCAGATGTAACAACTTTTGAGTGTATTTATTTTGTTCTGTATGAGACTTTGAGTATGTGAGAATTGTTGGACAGAGTTGTAAATGTCTGATTCAGTAAAGTAACAATAAATAACCACAATAAGGAATAATGTGTGTTTGAAGCTAAATGAGAAGGCATATAGGTCTATATTTTAAAACTGGTCATCATGGTGGTAGTGTTATAACATAAAGTGGTATAACACTTTATTGTGAGGCAGAGATAGTTGTTAGAAGTCTAACTTCCCTTCAGTAGGTGTCCACAGCACAACTACAGAGGTGTACTTGTTGTTTTTTAATATAAAGATATCAACTAAGAATCCCCACATATTGCGTCTTTAAAGCCCGTCTTCCACAGATCAGTTGCAGCGTTATGACGGAGCTCTCTTTTAGCATCTGGGTTTGTGAAGTAGTCAGGTGAAGGATAATGAAAATAACCGCTGTTACATTTTTGCAGGATCAGCCACGGCTACGTCTGCAGAACACAGGGGCGCCCGGATCTTCAGACGGCCTCATCTCGACCTCGCACAAAATGATTTTACAAGCCATTTGATAGTAGGGCAGATAACTGCAAACATCAGAAGAATTGTTCATTTTGTCATACAAGCACCAAAGTTGGCCTGTATATCCACCATAGGATGCTTATTCATAATAAAACGTTAGCCATGTGAATTTTGAAAATGGCCGCCATTTTGAAATTTCGAGTGGCTAACGTTTTTTCTTAAATCACTGGCCTATAAGTAATGTGCATGCCAAATTTGGTGCTTGTATGACAATTTGAACGATTTTTCAGCTATCTGCTCCACTATGAAGGTCACGGACGAGTTGGAAGAAGCGGGAAGAACTGGGAAACAATGAAAATGAGCTGGAACGTGCTCACGTGGTCGCGGTCTTTAGGTGTAAAGCAACAACCGGAGGCGGCCTTTTCAGCGCTCTGGTGTTACGATCTTAAATCCCCAACCTTAAAGCAGTTGTTGAAGCTTCTCTCAACAGTGCAGCTCCATTTTACCGTTTATGGTCCTTGGTCATCAGGGTTCATCGTCCCTGGTTTTGACCCCGTCCTGTACAGAACATCTCGGTGTCCTACATGAGTCCCGGGTTGCTGTAAGCTAGCTGCAGTGACGTCAGAGGTGCAGTGGACTCGATCTAAAAATGGCCGAGCACTAAATGTTGGCACGAGTGCAGGGAAGAGTTCGACCGCTTGTGTCCGTCCTTGCAGTGAAAGAAAAAAAAGAAAAAAACTCATCACCGCTGCAAAAACTGCATGAAAAGCTCTGGTAACAGGTCAGGCGTGAGTTTTGAGTTGGGGAATTAAATTTAAGCTTTCCTGAAAGCAGCAAACACACAACTGTCTACTTTGAAGTCCCTGAATAGTAGGATTGAAGAAACCAATCTTGAGGATATAGTATTAGAGGTTATTGTATGATCCCTCCTTTGGAGCAGCTTTTACACGGTCGTGTCTGCCGTCACGCCGGAAAGTCAAACCGGAAACGCCCGGAAGGCTTTGCTTTAAGCCCCTTCGACTGTGCACCTGGAGAGATAATTTAAGTTCTGCCGTCCAGGTCTGCGTGACAGAAACTGACACTGTTGCTGGTTTTGAAGAAGCCTTAAATAACCTTCAGCGGGGTAAATATTTACTCCCAGATATTTGCTTTTCCTTTTTTAAGGCTGCGCGGTGGTGCAGTCGGTAGCGCTGTAGCCGCACCGGGTCGAATAAAGGCTCGGTCTGTTGCTGAGTGAATGTTCTCCCAGTGCTTCTGTGGGTTTTTCTCGGGGTCCTCCAACTTCCTCCGGTCCAAAAAAACACTAGCGGTGATCTGTGCAGGGAAGTCAGGCTAAAACTAGCCTGTGGCTTGTGGAGCTCTTTTCAGTAGTGAAAGTGTATTTTTCCTCTCAGATCTGTGTTCTTTCCTTTAACGAGTGTTGTTAATTTGCTGAGACAAAAACCGGGGTGTGGGAGGAGCTTGGGGAGGCGTTGGAAAGCGACCCAGCCGAGGTCAACGGGGGCTGGGGTGCTGTTGACCCTGGTCCTCGAGAGTCCCTGTCCAGCATGTTTTAGAGGTTTCCCACCTTCAACACTCCTGATTCTAATTAATGGTCGTTATCAGGGTGTCATCAACGTCTGTTAATGGCACAGCCACTTGCTAAAGCGGGGAAACATCTCAAACCTGCTGGATGGGGGCTCTCCAGGACCAGGACTGGGCACCCTTGACTTTGAGGATCTCCTCAATCCCACTGACACGTCTTCCACAGAGGAAGCTGAGTTTGTGGACTCAGAGGTACCAAAGAAGGTCCGTGGTGGCGAGCGTCCAGGGGTGGTGGGGGGTGGACAAGGATCCCCCTGAGTTCCTTAAAGCTCTGGATGCTCTGGTCTTGGCTGACACGCCTGTTCAACGTCAATGTGGACTCCAGATTTGTAGACAGGGGCACTGGAGGGTACCACTCGGCCTCCGTTGGCCTACGCACGGGTGCATTCGAAGAACCTCAGATTCAGGAGGATTCACCCATTTGGGCCCTTAATCGTTCATCAGCACAAATGTGAGTGCAACCATTGTGACCAGTGTGGACCAATGTGGACCAGTATGGACCAATGTGAATCAGTATGGACCTATGTGGACCAGTGTGGATCAATGTGGACCAGTGTGGACTAATGTGGACCAGTGTGGACCAGTGTGAATCAGTATGGACCAGTGTGGAAAATGTGGACCAGTGTGGACCAATGTGAATCAGTATGGACCAGTGTGGAAAATGTGGACCAGTGTGGACCAATGTGAATCAGTATGGACCAGTGTGGACTAATGTGGACCAGTGTGGACCAATGTGAATTAGTATGGACCAGTGTGGACCAATGTGGACCAGTGTGGATTAATGTGGACCAGTGTGGACCAATGTGGACCAGTATGGACCAGTGTGGACCAATGTGAATCAGTATGGACCAGTGTGTACCAATGTGGACCAGTGTGGACCAATGTGGACCAGTATGGACCAATGTGAATCAGTATGGACCTATGTGGACCAGTGTGGACTAATGTGGACCAGTGTGGACCAGTGTGAATCAGTATGGACCAGTGTGGAAAATGTGGACCAGTGTGGACCAATGTGAATCAGTATGGACCAGTGTGGAAAATGTGGACCAGTGTGGACCAATGTGGACCAGTATGGACCAGTGTGGACCAGTGTGGACCAGTGTAGATCAATGTGGACCAGTGTGGACTAATGTGAATCAGTATGGACCAGTTGGAAAATGTGGACCAGTATGGACCAATGTGAATCAGTATGGACCTGTGTGGAAAACGTGGACCAGTGTGGACCAATGTTGACCAGTGTGGACCAATGTGGACCAGTGTAGATCAATGTGGACCAGTGTGGACCAGTGTGAATCAGTATGGACCAGTGTGGAAAACGTGGACCAGTGTGGACCAATGTGGACCAGTGTGGACCAATGTGGACCAGTATGGACCAGTGTGGACCAATGTGAATCAGTATGGACCAGTGTGGAAAACGTGGACCAGTGTGGACCAATGTGGACCAGTGTGGACCAATGTGGACCAGTATGGACCAGTGTGGACCAATGTGAATCAGTATGGACCAGTGTGTACCAATGTGGACCAGTGTGGATTAATGTGGACCAGTGTGGACCAATGTGAATCAGTATGGACCAGTGTGGACTAATGTGGACCAGTGTGGACCAATGTGAATTAGTATGGACCAGTGTGGACCAATGTGGACCAGTGTGGATTAATGTGGACCAGTGTGGACCAATGTGGACCAGTATGGACCAGTGTGGACCAATGTGAATCAGTATGGACCAGTGTGTACCAATGTGGACCAGTGTGGACCAGTGTGGACCAGTGTGGACCAGTGTAGAACCCTATGCACAATTATATAAAGGGCCCCCTTTTTTTTTGTTTTTAGCCTGTTTATATCCCAGATGGGCGCAAACATGCAAATGTTTCCTGGGAGGCAGGAAACCAATCCCCAATTTTAATTTAAGCTAGCTAAAGCCTACAGGTGTGAAGGCACCCTGAGATGAACGCCATTTCCGTCCTGGACATGATGAAGGAGCCCAGACACCTGGGCGTTCACCTGAGAACCAGACTGGACCGGATCATATCCAGGCTGCTGCTGTCATTCATGAAACCCTCTCAGAGGCCGTCTTTGACGCCCGGCCTCGCAGGTCCGTGTTGGTCCGACGGCACGTGTCGGTTCCACCTGCTCCGTCCTGACCGCTGCGGTTCACCACGGCGACCAGATTGGACGGTACATTCGGGGACGTGAGTCACGGGCAGCATCTCGCTGCGCGGCAGGGGACGACCCGTGACGGGCAAAAAATACGCCGAAGAGCATCGGCCACGTCGTTGCACATTCAGCTCGTGGTCACTCGTTCCTCATCTGCCAAAAAGGAGGAAACGCTGACGCGCACGTGTCGAGCCCGAGCTTTGCAGCAGCTGCTGTGCTTCGGCGAGCGTCCCAGTCAGCTGCCTGCGTCCTAACTGGGAAAAACAACCATGAGAATAGAAGGTCTATTTCCAACCTGAGCCCCGCCGTCCAATTAATCACCGGGCAGCCGGCAGGTTGCTTCTTTTCTTTTTTTTTTTTTTTTCAAATTAAAAGGAGCAACTTCAGCTGCCACAGTAAATACAGACGGGGGAGAGTTGATGTAGGACTGAATAGGAAGAGGAGGAAGAGGAGGAAGAGGAGGAGGAGGAACAAACAAATGTAAAGGCCGACCGCTGACACACTGGTGACATTTACCCCCGCATGAATTCATCAACACGGGGTCAATACGAGTGCCCGTTTTATTTTTGGAAGCTGGCAGAGGCACACAGCGACACATGATGTCCAGAGCACACTCACTTTTAAATGCTCTGCCCCCCCCCCCCCCCCCCCGCCCCCCCCCCGCCCCCCCCCGAGGCTGGCATCGACTCACCCCTGAGGGCGCAAACTAATTTGCTCACAACCTAAACTCCTCTGGACAACTGTCCAAACACTCGCCCCGCTGCAGGGCGCCGCCGGGTTATAATGAGGGATGATTGTGTGCGGGGGGCGAGTTTGTTTTTCTTGGGCTCGTGGTTGCAGCTTAGCCCCGTTAGCCTGTGAGACCCGAACCCCCCCCTCCCGAATCGGTGAGTGTTAATGTCAACCCAGCTACTCTCGCACATGTCGCAAAGTGTGAAATGTTTGGATCAGGAGTTTACGAGAAGGAGACAAGTCTCAGAAATGATCTGACCGAGAGTTTTAGGAACCGTAATTCATCTGGATTCCCATATAAATAAATAATATCCTTTCTCAACCTACTGGGACCTACTGGGTGTACAGCGGGAACATCTTTATATTATAAAGGTTTACTGTGATAATTCGATCACTGTGTCAGATTAGGCTAATCTGTTTAGAGAGTCAAGAGTTCATCCGAGGCACATGACGGGGATACGTGCTGTCGAAAACCAGCTATATGAACATTTTAAAGGGCCAGCCAGTAATGACGCTGGCTGTTTCCGGAAGGGTCTAAGACAGGAGATCTTAACCTTGTTGGGGGTTAGGGTTATAATAGGGTTTTAATAATAAACCAATTCAATGCATGAGCTGCAGGAATTACGGACCTTACTCATTACCTCCACCAAGGGGGTTATGTTTTTGCTGGCGTTTATCCGTCTGTCTGTCTTAGAGGTCTTCAGAACAACCCGACAACCTGAAAACCCGAGGTTCCGACCCGACCCGAATCGGGTCTCGGGTCCATTCAAAAAAACAGATGTTGTACTCTGGGACACATTTTCGGGTCGGAATCGGTACAGTTAGTCTCTGGTAAACCGGCAACCATCGGTCTCTCTGACAGGCTTGGGTCCACGGTTGACAGACAGTGAAACTGGAGAGAGGTGGTAAAGAATTGGCGGTTGCAGTCCCAATCCCAGTCCCTGGACCCCTGCTGATGGGGCAGTTAAATGAACCATTATTGACCATCGTTCACTTCAGCACTCCATTCGTTTGTAAACATAAACTGTAGAGTCGTGTTGCCGTAGCGTGTTATTAGCGGTTAGCCCGGCAGCTGTAAAGCACAACGGATCGCCAACATGACAACTGCTGGAAGGAGAATATGTTCACGACGAAAACGTCCTGACCGGTGTACGGTGCTATTAGCGTTAGCAGTTGCTACCAATAGCATCTGTATCCACAAAGAAAATAACGATGTGGATTTATTGTTGTTTACATCACGTAGCCTATGTAGCAACTGAACCGGTAGAAGACGACAACTTTAGGTAAGAAAATCAAGTTTTATTCAACGCTAGACAGGTTAAATTAAAAAATGAAAAACATAACTTAACATAACTTTTTTTAATTTTTTTTTAAAATGTTTTAATGATAATTGAAAATGGAAAGAATGAATGATACACAGATTGGTAAAGTTATTGAACTTTAACATGGACATTTTCATTTTAAAGTTCTCCCAGACGGAGGATTCAACAGAAACAAGGTTATTTGTAACAACTGACAAGTTGAACTCCCCGTTAAAAGTTTCTGCTGTTACCTCAGAAATTACCTGTTTTAATGTTCTGATTCTGCTGAGCCACAATCATTTTGTTGGATTTTGTTTGTAGACTTTTTATAAAAACAGGATGACATTAATGCCCTGACAGTGGCAATAAGCTATATTTTATTTTACATTTTTTAAGATGAGATTTGAACAATAAATATGTGTTTCTGACAAGTGATGATGTTAAAAGTGTTTAAACAACAAATGTTATGGACCCTTTAGTTCATATGGCAGCAGAACATTTAAATAAAAGGGTGATTTTACACTACTTTTGAATGCTTTATTTGATTTTGCGTACACAATGCGATTAATCATGATTAATCAGGGAAATAATGCGATTAATCGTGATTAAATATTTTAATCGTTGCATAGCCGTGGTTAAAACCAAAGTCCAATAAAGATATGACCTGCTGCCTCTCAGGCTTCTTGGCTGTCATGTCTCAGTTCTTCTGGACCTTTTGTCCTGCTCCACATTCCTTCTGCATGTATAAAGATTCCCGTTCGAAACACTCGAAGCATTACAGCCGCGTACGTATCAGCTTCCACATGAATTCTTTAAGTCAGTTGGGCATCATATGAAGACGTAAAGAGATAAAGTCCTCGTGTAACAATGACTTAGTTCCTTTGTTCACCTGCTGGAAGAGAAGCCGAACCACCCAGAATACTGGATAACTTCTCTAGAGGAGGTGTTTTATTGCAGCGCTGCTCTTTGAAGGAGAGTGAGGTGTGAATGGAAACACTGACCGAATCAACCTGAGTCCGCTGGCCTCCTCGTCTCTGGTTTCCCTCCCGTTCACCTGAAACCGGCCGTCGCTCACCTGCGTGATCCGCACGCGTGTCGCCGGTTCACCTCCGTCACATCCTCCTTCCTCCAAAGCAGGGGATCGGGCTTACAACGAGACATGGAGTACTGGAGTACTGGCACAAGGTCACTGGGACAAGACACGTCACTGTTAATGGACACTCTGGTGATTACTGCAGTACCAGACCTCTGATCCCCCAGCATGCACTTCACATCAGGCACTGTTTGTTTCTGAAACTCATGGTTTCCTTTAGCAGGGCGGAGTTATCAGAGAAGTTAAGTATCTTCTCTACTGTTGACAGGATTTACTGCAGCATTCAGCCGCGTCCTCTACAAATCTCGCTTCGATACATTTTTATGACGCTAAACAGTTTTGTGTTGACAGCGTAATTGTTTTTTGGGACTTATTTTTTTAGTGTAAATTGGTCTGTGTCACAATCCCAACACATTCATGCACTCAACAAAGCTCTGGTGAGCCAACAAACAGATTTAGAGATGACTCTTCCAGCCAAAGGCCGACCAGATTTGAACCAGTGGGAGTCTGCCACATCATCGAGGGGTGTGGTGTTGAAGTATGGGACCTGGCAGGGAATCGGCCACGCGTGAAGCAGGCGGTCAACTCCGCGGTGGCGGCAGATTTTCTTTTACCATCAGAGAAGAGAAACCAGTAACACTTTTCATCAGATGCCTCCCATTAGACTGGAACACGTACATGCATGATGCAGGTAAACCACCTAAAGGGGTTCCATCCATACTGGAAGTACTGGAAGTACTGGAAGTACTGGAAGTACGGAAAGATGCCAGGAGGAAGAAAACACCCCCCACCCCCCCACCCTCCACTGTGACTATAAATATTAACATTTGTCTATAAAATTGTTATAAGTCCACCTCTGCATAACACTGTATCCTTATTAACATTAAGGGAAACAAAAAAGAGAGAAATGAAGATTAACTTGTAACAAAAATAACTCTATTAAAATAGTTTTTTAGTCTGTAAAGATCTAGGGCCCAATCTTCTGGCAGATCTCCTAAAGCCGCTATTTAGGAATAGCAGGTAGCAGGAGGGGTGTTCCCCCGCCAAGGACGCAATCTTCCACCTTGCTAAACCCGCTAACCCACCTGCGCTACCCGCTACATTATCCATAGGAGTGGTTAGGGCGTTAAACCAATCAGTGCGTCAGCAGCCATTGCCTTTAAGAGCAGGTTGCGCTACCCGCTAACCGCTATGGAGCGTCTTTTCATCCAGATAGGATGGGACTCTGCTGTAGAGCTTCCTCCTCTTCCTTCCTCCTCCTCCTCTGCACTGACACATACAAATAAATATTTTTACACAGACAATTCCTATCGGCTACCTGAAAGTCCCAGATAGTTGGTGTCCTCCCACCAACTGGCCACGCTCTGGCCATCTATGGTTTAACTGGTGAGCAAGCCGTTTAAGACGATCTCTGCTATTTTCTCAGGGGTTCAACTGAGGCCAAATCACGCTTTTTATACAAGAGTTAATTCAAGAGGTAGAGCCGTTTGCGCACATCCACATGTGACCAGGTGGACGCACATTGATGCCATTTGGACGCACTCTTGTACGAGCCGTCAGACCACCCGCTACCCACGACCTGCGATCGCAAAAGATACCGAGTTTGCGGAAAGGGCAAAAGACACGCCCATTGCCACACCTACAAAGTGAGTAAGGGAGTTGGCATAGCGGGTAGCAGCTTTAGGGAGCAGAAGATTGCATTAGCGGTTACCGCAATTTGCGGGCAGTGGCTAGTGGGTAGCGGGAAGTGTACGATCGGGGCCCTAACGTACATCAATCCACCGTAGTCACAGTGAAGCAGCGCTACATCAGCATCGTCATATTTCCTCGTCTTAACTTCCTGGTGACTTTCGTTTGTCTCATTATCTCCGTCTCTCTCCTCCTTTTTTTGCCTCCCTGTCAAATATTGTTCCGTGGTGTCTCTTGAGGGTTTGTTCACTTCATATCTCCTGCTCTGTGCTGTGTGCGCACATGTCCGTGCAAAAAAAACCCAACACAATATAGCTAATATTCCCTGCTGCACACTGTGACAATGAGAGCGCCACTGCCCCCTACTGGAGTATATGTGCAATTACACTTTATTCCAGTCTGGCAAGCAAAAAAGCATTTCCCCAGGGTCACACGCACCCCCCCTGGCATGGCACCGCGCCCCTCCAAGGGGTCGCGCCCTATTACTTGAGAAGGACTTTGCTAGCATCTGGATCTAAAAGCAAGTCGACGTCCGTTGAACCCCGTGTTAACACGTCCAACTTACAACCTGGTAACAAAAACAGTTTCAGCCTCCATAGCTACGTTTCACATCTACGACAACCATATAAGGGCGCAAACCTTTATATACATCCATCCATCCATCATCCGTACCCCTTTAGTCCTACGTAGGGTCCTGGGGATCTGCTGGAGTCGATCCCAGCTCTGGAAGGATGGGATCCACCTGGACAGGTCGACTTTATAGACACCATCAGGTAAAAATATATAAAGTCACAAGTTTATGCTTTATTAAGGGTGTGTTTTTCACGTAGCTTTCATCAGTTTAGCTTCTTGCCCCGTCACATTTTCTTTGAATTTGATATCTGTTTGTTCAGTCTGTGATCCAACCAGTAGACTGACACATTCTTGCCCCCCAGTTCATCCCAGACTGTCCTCCTTACTGGTCTGCTCAGGGACACATCGTAAACTGATCACATTTGGTAAGTTGTTTTTTCTTTCCCTATGTGGGAGTTTTTTTTACCTGCCATTATCATTGATTGGATTTAATATTATAATTTTAGTTAATGATATTTGCTCGAGGGTCATGATCTGGGTCTCTGTAAAGCGCCTGGAGACAATTGTCATTGTAACAGACGCTATACAAATAAAACTGAATTGAATTGAATTGAATTTGGAGGGTTAGTGCGTACGTCTGTTGTTGCTTTTGTGCTGTGTTACACTTGTGTAACATTCTTACACTTTTGGAGACAAAACTGCTTGGTAAAGTTTGGAAAAAACAACATGAACTTAAACAAATTACTTTCAAAACTGCTGACAACTGCAAGTTAAATGGTAATTTTCTTCCCCATCACATTCTCGTTTTCGCACGGTAATAAAAACCTTTAAATGCGACAAAACCAGTAGATTTTCCTCTCTCTGTATTGATTTCAGACAGCGAAGGACGTCAGCTGATGTCCATCAGGGTGCTGCAGCTCTATTTACCAGCAAAACGACTATAAGTGTCTACGCTAAAATAATCAGCCTGCACTTCCTGTTTACGCGCTTCCACCCTGTTTGGCCCAGCAGCTAACCTTGCTCCTCATCCCCGCCGCCGTGTGCAGAGCTGCTTAATGCAACGGTGAAGCGCTGGCAGCGTGCGGCGGTCGGGGTTAGCGGCGAGTGGCCTGCGTGCATGAGTAGTTCACTTCAGGCTGAGCTCAGCAGAAGGTTTGAATTAGGAGCGGTGAGCGGCTGAGTGGGGCTAATCGGGTCCGACAGGACTTGGTCAGTGTCTCAGGGCCCGGCTGGTCCGCTGCACGGCCCGTTTCCACAGTTCACCTCCCTCACAATGCAACTCAGTTCATTTCAGAAGCCTGCACTTTGACACTTTTTGCTTACTTTTTTCTGACATTTTTTTTTCCTTTTAAATGGCTGTAATGTTCAAAGTCAGAACTTTCTCACCTCCTTTGGCCTCAAAACTTTACTCAAACTTTAAACCGACATCTTTCACAACTTTCATGTTTTTTGTTTTTTTTTTGGCTGCTACTGCAGTTTACATTTTAACTGCCTCCAGTCCAGTACCGGAGTGGCAATGACAGCTGATTTGCATGTCACTTTCAGATCTCAGACTTCAGTATAAAAACCCACCCTGCTTACGGTGCAGACACCTAAACCTTCTGCAGCATTTCATATAAAATTACAGCTACTTTAAGCTTTTGTACGTCAGCTATAATTTCAGCTGCTTTCACATTTTGTTCTTCATCATCTTTCAGCGCTTACACTTGGGACATTTCAAACATAAAGGGTTTTTCATTTCCTTTAAATGCCATACAGCTTTTAGCACTTTAAACTGAGATACAGTAAACAGTCATGATGACATTTTCACTTCCTCTTTGATGCTTTTATTGGATTCATATTGCAAGCTCCTCCATGTTTAAACTATCTGAAATTGTCCCAGTAAAACAACCAGAAAGAAAACTTGACCCGGTTGTTCTTGTATGGACTAGCATTGTCAATAAAGTGTCTGTCCATGGGCCAAAACTATACACTGTACCTAAACCAAAGTTGAGATAAAGTTTCCATTTGCAGGCATCTAGGGCAAAATGTAGGAGACCAGAAGTGTAACTAGTCCAGCCTCCCTTGATACTTCCGTGATACTTTTAGCCTTTGTGTCTCAATTACAGCGGCGGGCCCGGTAGGATCCACTGACTCAACAGACTCCCTACATATCATCTGGTGGCAGTAGTGCACCACTTTCACTGTTTTTGCCAACTGCCAATAAGTAAAAGGAGATGAAGACTTCAAAGAAGAAGAAAAGCAGAAAAGAATGATAAACTAGAATCAATAAGGTCTTTATTGGTGGAGTTGAGGTTCTGTTTGCATGCAATGTGACGGTTGTGACCCAAGCTAGGACCTTGTTTTGGTCCCATAGAGATTTATGAAAATTCTCTTTTGCAGTAAATGGAGACGTGTTAATGATCAAGGCTCCGTAAAACAGTTTTTTTTTTTTTAAAGATTTTGTGGCTCTAGTGGTGTTTACTGACCAATGAGGGCAGCTGGGACCAGACTCTAGGTCATCTGTACTAGCATGTTAGCCTCAGTACACATGTCGCCTTCTACACCAGGTGAGCTATCCAGCTCCCTTTAGATGCACTATAATAACAAAATTCATGTTTTAACAACCACACAGGCTAGAATGAAAATTCCTGTCTGAAATTTTCGCGCCATTTCCCACCAAAAAAACTGAAACTAATTTCGTGCCATTTATATTCACTATACAGTAGTACCTGTACTTATGAAATTAACTGGTTCTGGAAGTAGTTTCGTAACCTGAAACTTTCATAAGTAGAGACGTGTTTTCCATGTAAATGCCTTAATCCGTTCCAAGCCCCCCAAAATTCAAACATATATTTTTTAATAAATTATAAATGATACATAAAATGACATGAAAACCTGTAAGAAATATATGTTAGAACTAGAAAAGCACTCAGAGAGCTCAGACCTCCACCAAGCGCAACAATTAGCCAAAATTTGCAAAAATCCAAGATTTCTTCTGGATCACACTGAAAATGAAATCAGTTCTTCCTTTTCACATTTCCGACAACTCCTGAAAATTTCATCAAAATCCATCCATAACTTTTTGAGTTAGCTTGAACACAGACAAACAGACAAACAGAAAAAATTGTAAAAATTGTTGTTTACCTGGGTTGCTGGGTTACGCTCATACAGACAAGGGGCCCTCCTAGCCAATGGGATGCCAGGAAGATGCTAAGCGATAGCCAATGGCAGAGCAGCTCGGACGCACCGCTTTCAAACCGAGATACAGAGCCGACAAGTATATTTATGTTCAGTTACGTTGAGGCATTTCGTAACCTGAAAATTTTGTATGTAGAGACGTTCGTAAGTAGAGGTACCACTGTACTTCTTGTAGCTGTGCATCAAACAAATCTTTGGGTGTGGCCTAAAGTTGGTCCTTTACGTGCATCCGATTTTCGTAAAACCCGTCATACTTCGTCTACAGGCC
The DNA here is from genome assembly GCA_018398805.1 of Hirundichthys speculiger. NCBI lineage: Eukaryota > Metazoa > Chordata > Actinopteri > Beloniformes > Exocoetidae > Hirundichthys > Hirundichthys speculiger. The sequence continues at coordinate 297,073 of JAGFBZ010000062.1, read as the reverse complement.
GTCCTGATGAAGAGCTGTGAAAAGATGAAAGCTCCTGTGTTATGATGGACTGATTAAAACTTAACAGAGGATGGTACTCACAACTTAATAGGGGGCGCTAGAACTTTCTCATGTCAATATCGTATGAACCAGCAGACAATATTTGAAATCTGGTATAAATGTACAAGGCAGCCATGCTGCAGATCCACTGATGGACCCTGATCATCGCCACCTATATCCATTCATATCCATGCCAATGGTTGCATTGATCTAATCAGGCCTGGAAGTCCATTGACAAAAGTCCGTTGAGGCTTTTGTGGATCCGGCGTGTTTTGAAACATTTGATCGGACTGGGAACATATCTTACTCCTTTTCTTTCTTCCCCAGCGGCTACATGTCAGGGAAGAATGTTAATGTGCCGCCGTCCCGTGTGAGAAAGCGGAAGTCAGAGTTGAATGTGACCATTAATTGCGAGCAACAATGGCGTCTGTACGGAGAGAGCATGGCCGTGCATAAAGAAGCCAGCAGACAATGGGCCGAACATCGCTCACACTTGAGAGTCGTGAGGGTGAGGGGTGGCGGTTGTGTGTGTTTGTGGGGGGGGGGGGGGGGGGGGTGCACTTCTCTACTAATGTGCAGCATGACAGATTAGTCAACAGATTAAGGAAATGACATTGTGTGGAGGAAGAACGGGAGGAAGTGGGACAGCGGGAGCGGTATTCTGACCTGGAGCGGGGAGGAGTCGCGGTGAAGTTCAGTGTGTAAATCATCGGGGTTGAATCGCTGCCAGGTACTCGGGCGGCTGGAAAGGCAGAAAAGAAAAGAAAGGAGAAGAAACGAGCAGAAGGAGCCTGAAACCCCCGAGTCAGAGGGAAAGGTGATACAGACGGCCCAATTTCAGGCCGCAGATGGGACTGAAACGCCGACGCCGACACCTCTTCCTCAGTCGGGCTCGGAGTTTGGAGTCAGCATGGAAACAAATCATTCCCTGGCTAACGGGTCCGGGCTCAATTAGATGCACCGCCTCGAATGGGCTGGAATTCAATTATGTAAAGAACGAGTTACGGTTGAAGGATGGAAATAAACAAGGTGCTGTGATGTTTTATTCATCCCACGCCCCAAAATGCCTCCTGCATTAAACAACAGCAGCAGTCGGCTCCGGCTTCGGCGTCTGCAGCCTTATTTTTCAAGCTCCGTTTGCCTCTCAGTCATGAAATTAGAGGGGGAGCAATTTTCATATTTGCTAAGATTGCCTTGATTCCAATTATTTTATTCCGAGGAGCCGACAGAGCTCTGTGGATTTCGTGACTGCGACGTTATGATGCCGCATTCACAATTAGCACGGTTCCCCTGGAAGATTAGCCCAAATAATATCCCAGTTCAGCGACGGCTCTGCATAAAGGGACCTGTTCACCTGCCTTTAATGAGAGCGGGACACATTTACAAGCCAGTTTACCTGAACCCCGACGGATTTCTGACGCATAACAGCAGATGAAGGACCGAGAGGTGATGCAGGGCTGTTGATACGAACAAAAAGCCTCAGACTTTATTCCTCCTCGTTCTCTATAGGAGCCGACTGCTCTGTGTGAGCTAAAAATAACTCAAATGGGTACATAAGATAATTATCATACGTCTCTCTTGGAGATTTACCTCAGGAAATATTCTTTTAATCAGTTTATGGAGTCACTTGCTAGTTGGTAGAACTGTCTGTGGCGTTCATTAGTTTGTTTGGGATCTATTTTATTACTTTCAAGAGTTTTCTCCAATGCAGAATTATCTTAAATATGCAAATCCAACTACTACTCCCCACCACCCCCACCCCCCAACTGCGACGCCAACCTGGATGCCAACACTCACGCAGACACCAAAGACTCATCAAATATTTATTTGCATCTCTTTTATCTTTGAATTTTATTAACAAATTTAATGTTCGACAAAGGTGTGGTTCAAGTGGCTCAGTGGTTCAAACTGAGTCTTTAATCATAACTCTTCATTTTAGGGGTGCGCGATAACTATTGACCCGATAACTATCGGGCCGATAACAGGAAATTATAACGTCATCCCGATAAGTCCGATATCACGACGAATAGCCCCGATAACATATATATTTTTGTCAACACAGCAGTGCCTCGCTCCCTGGCAGTGAATGTTATGTTCAAGTGACGTCGGCATAATCAGAAAAACGACTTCTCAATAAGGAAAATAAAGAATACCCCCTCATGCCAGAAAACAACTTGTTAACTTGGTCATAATTTTGGTAGTTGCTGACTTGAATTGATATTTGCAGTATTTTCCCACATGTTACACATAAAAAAAGAAAAAATAGAAAAAGCTGAAAGAACGACTAGGAAACGAAGGAAAGAAGGAATTTATGTTACACCTTGAATGCAGCATACAGTACAGCATGCTGATGATAACAAACATGGCGGCGATGGCATGGAACTTTGTTAAAGTTTCAGAAGAAGATAGTTTGCTGGTTATTTTTGACAAATACTCCTAGCGAATTTCACGAGGATGGAAAAATAGCACAAGCTTTAATACGTCAAACCTGATCAGCCACCTAAAACATAACCATCGCTTCCATGGAGTTTTGAAATCGCGCTAACGTGAGCTAACGCAAGCTAATGCTAACATGAGCATGCCAGCATCAAGTCTTCCCTCCCCTCTCCTCTTCCTTATCTAAAGCTTCCATGATATAAAAAAAAAAAAAAAAAAAAACTACTGAACCTCATTTACTTTAAAGGTATTAATTTAAATGGAACCACAAGTCAAAATCCTTTAAATGTTAATCTTTTTCAGTTAGTAATTCTGATGCATGTATTTCATCAGAGTTAGGGAGCCTTTATTTTTTATATGCGCAATAGCGCGTAGTTACGGCGACTGAATAACTCACTGCGATTAAATACTTTTTAAATTGACCTTTCGGTAAGCACCGCCGCCTTCCTAGTTACTGTTGTTAGGTTGGACATTCTCGCTGTTCCTCCATTAAGGACAAGTTATTTTGCCATTTTTACAATATCTAGGAAGGGGGCGGTGCTTACCGAAAGGTCCATTGGATGACCACAATACGAGTAATGCACCTTATTTAAGTTGTGAGATATCAAATAGCTTTACGAAATAGCTTTATGAAAATGTTCGAGAGACTTGCCAGTAGTTTGTCATTAGAAAAAAATAAATATCTGTTCATTTAAAGAGTCAAAACTGTTTTTGGTTTTGTTCATAGTATTGATGTAATGATCTTAGGTATATGTGTGTGTTATCGGTTGTCGGTATCGGCCTTTAGGAGCTGAAAGTTATCGGTTATCGGTTTTAAAAAACAGTTATTGTGCATCCCTACATAATTTCATTGGAACTATGATTTTTTCTTTTTGTTTTAAATATTTCCATGCTCGTTTGGATGCTGAATATGGTAACAGGACACTTTTTTTATGATAAGTAGCCACCAGAACAGAAAGTTGCAGATAAACTTTCCAAAGACGATGAAAAGAAGAACCTCAGCTGCAGACGTGTTGAAGAGGAGAAATCAAGGATGTGGAGCACAAGACAAACAGAGCGAAAAGGAAGAGGCTTCTTTTTTATTTATTTTTTTAATGTCCCTTTGATCATCATGTGGGGTTTGAGATCGCTAGCGGGGGGGTGGGGGGGGTGGAGGAGCTCGTAGCGCTGACAAGCGGCAGCAGGAGCACGTTCTGGACTCCGGCACGTCTCCACATAAATTTGGGTCAATGGTTATTTTGAAGTCCATTTCCTGACGACCATCTTGAGCTGAGATATTTCCAGCCGTGTCATGATGACAGATCAGGTGACAGCAATGCTGAATCAGCTGCAGAGTCAACGAGCTCGTCATTAATCACCACGGCTGAGGGTGAACCGCTGAGGGGAAACGCTGCGTGCTTCCATACTGTTTGAGCTGAAGCTAAAAATTGATGTGGCGTCCTGCTTGATGTTTTTTTCCCGCCTCCGTTCGCCAGTTTACGCAACAAAGATCGAGTGTGTTTTTCGTCCGTAAGGATCTGCGAGCGATTCTTGCTAAATGTGCTGCTTCTTTTTCCTCCCAAGACGCCTCCACTGATGTTTCTGAAGGAAAGGTGATCAGTCGAGACAAAGTGGATGCAAATTTCTTTCCCCATAAAGAAAGAAGCAAATGAAGTAAAGATTTTTTTTTTTATTTATTCAAATAAAGTCATTGGAACACTCACAAGATGTCACCAAAATCACTTTGTCCCTTTAAAATCTTTCGGAAAATTATGTAAATGTATATAAGCCAAATATCGTGTATCGTGTATCGTATCGTATCGCGAGATTAGTGTCGCTACAGCCCTAACTATATCCTCTTTCTCACCTGCTCTACCTGCTCATTATGCATAGGAGTGGTTGGGGCATTCCACCTGTTAAACCAATCAGTGCATCAGTAGCCATGTTGCGCTACCCACAATCCACTTTCCCAAACCCGTCATGGAGGGAGGACGGGTACATCGTTTCTCTGAAGATGAGATAAAGCAGCTCCTGCTTGAGGTGAAGCCTGCAGACGTTTTAAGCATTAACGGCTGTTTTCTCAGGGGTTCAACTGAGGCCAAATAAGGCTTTTTATACGAGAGTTAATTCAAGAGGTGGAGCCGTTTGTGCACGTCCACATGTGACCAGGTGGAGGCGCATTGAAGCCAGTTGGGCGCGGTCTTGTACAAGCGAAATGCTTTTTTTCTAATCCTGCGATTGTACGATACCAGGTTTGAGGAAAGGGCAGAAGACACGCCCATTGCCACACCTACAAAGTGAGTAAAAGAGTCGGCAAAATGTGTAGCATCTATAGTGGGCGAAAGAGGTTAGCGAAGGTTCCTATACACGCAATTTGAGGGTAGCGGCTAGTGGTAATGGGTAAGGAGAAGGGTACGATCAGGGCCTCGGTCTCTTAGCTACCTGAGGAAGGCCTCAGTGCTCCAGTGGAAGATATGGTGGTGGCTACAAAGAGGGAGGTCTGGGCATGGATGGATGGATGGATGGATGGATGGATGGATGAATGGATGGCCCAGCGTTTGCCAAAGAGAGAGGTCCAAGTGTAATCTTTGCCGTTGTGGTTGGTTGAGCTGTCCATTTTCATCCACCTCAACTGGCTCCTCTCAAGACAAGTAGTGACTCGAGCTTCTCATCCCGCCTGTAATCACGTTGTTCCCGAAACAGTCCTCTGCAAAGGGTCGTTAAAAAAAAAAAACCAAAGACGTTGAAGCGTTGAGGTCATCGACAAATAACTTTGACAACATAATGTTGATAAAGTGATAAAAATAGTTGATAAAAATCAGTCTGTCTGACCTGCAACAGGAGTTCTGCATGCTCATGAGCCATTAACCTGGTCCATCAGCAAGCCTCCAGGAAATCAACCAATCAGAAAACACTTGAGCCAAATCAGCTTTCTTCCTCTTCCTTTTGCAATTCTCAGCCTTTTTGCCATAAAAACAGTGTTGCCAGATTTCTTGAGCCATTTCTGCCCAATCGCGTTCCAAAACCCGCCCACTTCAGGGAAAAAAACACCCAATAAGTGTTTTTATACGAAAACATTTCATGGATTTAAAGGCATTTACAGTATGAAACAATTAAGCCTAAATAAATAGTTGTATTTTATCATAGTGCATCTCACAGAAAATGTGCATCCCAGCGCCAGGCCCAAGTTAACACAGCAGCAGTAACATCAACTACGTAAACACCATTTCTTATATTTTCCCCACTTCACCATGATAGCCTACTTGCTAACAGAATAGCCGACCACTTTGAGTTGAGAGACTTCTGCATCGGCGCACTAAGGTTTGTTGAGGTGACGTCACGATAGTAGTTACGGCGACTGAATAACTCACTGCGATTAAATACTTTTTAAATTGACCTTTCAGTAAGCACCGCCCCCTTTCTAGTTACTGTTGCCAGGTCGGACATTCTCGCTGTTATGTTATTTTGCCATTTTTCCGATGTCTAGGAAGGGGGCGGTGCTTACCGAAAGGTCCATTGGATGACCACAATACTAGTGAGCGAAGTATACTGAATTTTGTATTTGTACTGTTTTTAAACCATAAAATAACAGTTTGTTGTGCTGTTTTCACAATATTAAAAAAAATGCAAGATGTTGGTTAAAGCAGTCCAAATTGTGCATTTTTTCCCCACCAGCTGTAATCAAAAGTAGCCCAATTGGGCGGGAAAACGCCCAATCTGGCAACACTGCATTAAAGCTAGAGGGACGAGAGATTAGCATTAGCTGACTGAGAATGAGCTTCATGTGGCCGCACCAGGAATACTTCTCAAGCTCAGGCAGGAACCTGAGGTGGAGGGGTTAAGTACAGCGTTATCAGTCTTGTTATTAACACCTTGCCTGGGGAGTTATTGTGAGCCAGGGCGAACCCTCCCTAACGTGGTGCCCTTTCCCTGAGCTGGGTACACGCTGACCCTCACAGCCTGTGGCATCACTTCAGCATGCAGAGAAGCAGCTCTCCAGACGCCCACCGCCAATGAATCATACACACGCTCGCGCACACGGGCGCGCACGCACACAACATTTAATCTCATCCCCATCGCCGACAGCTCGTTAATTTTACACTCCATAAAGGCGTGAAGAGCGTTGCATCAATATCCAACACAATCACTTTGCTGAGGCCAGCAGATAAAATACACTCGCACATAAATAGATACAATAGTTAATCTTCATAAATGATGTTTGCTGTGCGTTATAAATTCTCGTGTTTGTAAGTACGTGCAGTCTGTTTTTTTTCCCCGAGACGTGGACTGAAGGTGATACCCCAGAGCAAACACGCTGCACGTAACCGAACAGTTCCTGCCGAGAAAAGCTCAGCGGGTTGATCAGGACATGATCCGAATAAAAGAGGGAACACTCCAACTACGAGGAAGATAGAGACTCTTCCCATCTCTGCCTCCGAGGCAGAAAATCTGTGGACGTCTGCTGTGATGGAGAACAGTCAACCTGCAGATCTTCTCTGATTTGTTAATGGTTTTTATTTCACCGCATGCAGAAACCTCCTCGTTTGAATTCTCCGTATTCTCCGGTTTATTCACTCCCCTTCCTCCGTACGTGTCCGAACCGTCTCAGTCTCTCCTGTTTTATAGGGAAGTATTTCGCCTGCGTATTACTCATACTGTGGCTGTTGCATCACTCCCACTTTTCTATCTTGAACAGCCTGACCGGTCAAATGTCTCGTGACGAGGTTGTCCCTAAAAGACAGATCAGGACTAACTGTTCGTGGCTCAACTGCCGACAGGGGAAATGCAAATATCACAGATTTAAACTGCTGATTCGTTGATGTTGTTGATTTTTTTTTTAATCAGTTTGCAGCGTCTGCTAGTGTGATCTCTCAAGCACTAACTGTACGTTTTATTTAATTCGAAATATTGTGTGTTTCAAAGTACATGAGCTTTGCCCCTCAAAAAATGGATGGCTCTCGTCGGACCTGGGAGGAAACCCAACGCACCGGTGGAGGTCTGCTGCAGGACTCCGGCCCGACGCATCAGCCCCACCTGTGACCCAGCCTGGGGTCACCGCTCGATGCTGAGCAAGCGTTCATGGATGCTCTGGCGTGGATGCTCTGGCGTGGATGCTCTGGCGTGGATGCTCTGGTCTGGATGCTCTGGTGTGGATGCTCTGGCGTGGAGGCTCTGGCGTGGAGGCTCTGGTGTGGATGCTCTGGCGTGGATACTCTGGCGTGGATGCTCTGGTATGGATGCTCTGGCGTGGAGGCTCTGGTGTGGATGCTCTGGCGTGGATGCTCTGGTGTGGACGCTCTGGCGTGGAGGCTCTGGCGTGGATGCTCTGGTATGGACGCTCTGGCGTGGATGCTCTGGCGTGGATGCTCTGGCGTGGATGCTCTGGCGTGGATGCTCTGGTGTGGATGCTCTGGCGTGGATGCTCTGGTCTGGTGTGGATGCTCTGGCGTGGAGGCTCTGGCGTGGGGCTCTGGCGTGGAGGCTCTGGTGTGGATGCTCTGGCGTGGATACTCTGGCGGGATGCTCTGTCTGATGCTCTGGTGGAGGCTCTGGTGTGGATGCTCTGGCGTGGATGCTCTGGTGTGGATGCTCTGGCGTGGAGGCTCTGGCGTGGATGCTCTGGTATGGACGCTCTGGTGTGGACGCTCTGGCGTGGATGCTCTGGCGTGGATGCTCTGGCGTGGATGCTCTGGTGTGGATGCTCTGGCATGGATGCTCTGGTGTGGATGCTCTGGCATGGATGCTCTGGCGTGGATGCTCTGGCGTGGATGCTCTGGCGTGGATGATCTGGTATGGATGCTCTGGCGTGGATGCTCTGGCGTGGATGCAGGAGGTGGCATCACGACACAAATGGCCACACATTCATTTGCACACGCCACATGCATCGCCGTGCTGCATGCGCCACCACACCACTGCTGCCTTGTGTCTTTGTCCTCTCGTGCTGCACCGCAGATTTTGTGAAACTGTGCCACTAACCATTTACATGCAGACAAACTGTTAAACAAAAAGGCATAAAAATGCTAACTTTACAGATAATTTCGGGCCCACCATTCAGGACTGTTTTGGGGAGGGGATTTAACCTTTTTCCAAATCAATTTGAACAGCATGTCATTTGAAATGAGCAGTGGACATTCATTGACAGACCTGACTACACTCTCGTTATTCGCCGCCTTAAAGCGACACGAAGGAACTTTTCTCGTGTTTAGCTCAACGGGATTACGCTCGCTCAGAGTGTTGCTTTGTTACTTTGACGACGCTCCGTGAGCTAAATTCATCGCTGCTGATGTGCAACAGCAGCGTCTGTGGAACGCAGTTGTCGGAAGAGAAAAAAACCAACCTATTTTGGCTATTTTCCGCCCACAGCACGTACAGAGGACGGAGACGGCCAGATGACGCTACCCAAAGGTGAGCGAATGCTCCTTTAGAAAAAGCAAAAAGAAAAAAGCAGTACAGTGATCCCTCGCCAATTCCCGCTTCAAGTTCCGCAGTCTTAGTTATTCACGGAGTTTTCAGAAATATATAATATAATAAAAAAAAATCAAGAAAAATATTGCAGAAACATCACAGGATGTTGTCTGCGTTCTCTCACAGTGAAGAAATGTTGTGAGCCAGCCTGGCCCCTTTAAGAAGGTGGCCTTATGGGTAATGGTGTGGCCTTATGGGTAATGTAGTGTGTGTGTCGTGGGACGGCAGAAAGAAAATGGGGCTAGCATAAACAGCAGCCCAGCGTGTATAGATTTACATTCTCTGTTAACCGACAGGAGCCCAACAATACAACCTGTGTGATGTTACAAGTTCCTGCAGTGCCAGAATAAAGTGCTCGTTCCATGCAGAGAAAACCAGACTTTTTCTTTTGCTGTTGTTAGCGTGTTAGCCGCTAATTACTAGCCAAAAATAGCACAATACCAGCAGTTTGTTTACTACGGTTCAGAGACCAGAGGCTGTGAAGGTAACAGAAAGACCACAGTTGAGCCTTTGTCTTGTTTCGCTGCAGTGCCTCGCTACTTTTTTGCAGTTTTTAAACACATTATTTAGGCTCGGGGGGCTCCGGCTCCCGTTCACGGATTTTGATTCCTCATTAACCGCGAAAAATAAGGGATCACTGTAGTGCATCGTGGTTCTTCCACATAGACGACAGATGACACAACCCTAGTATCGGTCCTCCTCACAGCTCTGTGCTAACATTTGGGAGGTTTTTCAGACGTCATTAATCAAAACTGATAGAATCCAGTTGATTACTTTCAAGGCGCCAGTACCCCCTAACCCCGTCTTCTGATTGATTTGGAAGACGCTGCAACGCAGTTTTTGGTGACTAAGCTGAAACCGGCCGGGAGTGGAGCGCTTCCTCCGGGGGGTTAGAAAGACTGCCAGCTGTCATCATGAGCTCCCCGAGGAGCAGTTGACAGGATCATGAGGAAGCTTGACCTCCTCTGCTCCTGCTCGTTTTTTGGTATCTCGGAGGCGTCGGGCCCGTCGCAGCTGCTAACGATCGGTTGCCTCGCGCGCAATCGGAGGTGACGTAGCTGCGCGGGTCCTCCAGAAGGTCAGCGGTTGGAAAGATGGGAGGTGACACGTCCTGGCGCAGACCCCTGTCCTCTTTTTTAACTGCTCAGTTGCCTCTGTGGGCCGGACAATGAGGAGGAGGAGGAGGAGGAGGAGGCGCACACACACACACACACACACACACACACACACATCTCAACAGCTCACAGGCTCTCATGCTTCAGATTGATGTATCACTGAAATCCCATCCACTCTATTACATCACAGGGCAGATGTCAGCAGCTGTGAGCGGCGTCGCTCTGAGAGCCGCGGTGGCGAAGTGAAGCCTTATTGATTTTCTATTGCGGGAACTGTGGGCTATTAAAAGTTGAAAACATCTCTCGCCCCGTGAAAAGGCCAGCACGCCAAAGGAGGAAGCGACATAACAGCAGGTTGATGAAAGCGCTTGATGCGTGATGTCACTCAGCCCACCGGCGGGGGGAGGGAGAGCAGCCTCGGCGCTCGCAGCGGCGCCGACTGCTTCTGAACTGGCATCTGGAACACAAGTCGGGATCTCTACCGAGAGGCATCTTTTTGGTTTTAAAGTGAAGCAGGAGCTGCAGTTTCTCGGATGACCACTAGAGGCTCAGTGTCCAAATAAACCTGTTTACCACCTTTTTGTCTCCACAGGTAGATTATAGGGGTGAGTATTGGCAAGGACCTCGCAATACGATATGTATCATGATGCTTGGGTCACGATACGATATTATCGCAATATCACGGTATATTGCGATATTCTACCCAGTTAATATCAAAATTAAAAGTAGAGATGAAAAATCAAGTTGCTGTATATGTTCATCAGATGATATTGATCATTCAAGATTCAAGATTCAAGATTCAAGACAACTTTATTTATCCCTGAAGGGCAATTCAATTCGGCAGCTCACGCCCCAACACACACATAAAAAAAAAACATACAATAAAAACACAGAGAGAAAGTTGGCAGCTGTGTGCAAAATCTGCAATTTGTTGCATAAAATTAAAAAAGTGCTAATACCAATAAATACATTAATTAAACAAAAAAATGAAAATTAAAAAAAAAGAAATAAAAGCCTATACAAACACCGGATGAAATCTTTCCAAGAAGGTACACAGTACCCAGTTGCACAGTACAAACCAAACAGATTCATAAAGATAAATTTAACAACCGGACAGCAGAGGGGATAAAAGAGGGATTCAGAGGACAAATTGAGTCAAAACTATTTGCTTTAAAACAACCTATTTGTTGTTTATTATTAGAGTTTTTGAAAAAATCTAAAAAATCAATATTAGGAACTGAAAAATCGATATTATATTGGGCGGCATATAATCGCGACATATTGCCAAATCGATTTTTTTTCACACCCCTAGTAGATTATGCCTCCGTGACATCTGTACGGTGGGTGGAGCCACAGATAAAAATCACAAAAAAGTAGCAAGGCACTGCAGCGAAACAAGACAAAGACTCAACTGTGGTCTTTCTGTTTCCTTCACAGCCTCTGGTCTCTGAACCGTAGTAAAGAAACCGCTGGTATTGTGCTATTTTTGGCTCGTAATTAGCAGCTAACACGCTAACAACAACAAAAGAAAAAGTCTGGTTTTCTCTGCATGGAAAGAGAATGTAAATCTATACACGCTGGGCTGCTGTTGATGCTCACTGCACTTTTCATCTAACCCCATTTTCGTTCTGCCGTCCCACGATACACACACTCCATTACCCATAAGGCCACCTTCTTAAAGGGGCCAGGCTGGCTCACAATGCTTCTTTGCTGTGAGAGAACGCGCACAACATCCTGTGATGTTTTTGCGATTTATTCATGATTTTTATTATTATATTATATATTTCTGAAAAAAAAAACTTAAAGCGCCAATTGGCGAGGGATCACTGTATCGCAGAATCGATAAAATCGCTCAGCTCTAGTCCTGGCAGGCCTTGATTCGTCCTCTTTTTAGCTCCGGCAGCACTTGTTTTGGACTCGGCTCGATGAAAAAGGTGCATCTTTTCCTTGTTGCAGTCTTTTCAGTCTTTACCAACTCGTGACGTAGCAGTTTGCAGCAGCGAGCTGAGACCCTCAACTGTTACATCACTTTCAAAGCGGCGCTCACCTAGCGAGGCCACCTTTTCCTCTGCCAGCTGTTCACCTCCCTCTGGTAACGACAGGGTTCCCCTCTTCCTCCTGTCCTCACGTCGCCTTTCCTCTTCTCTTCCCTCCTCTGCGTCGCCCGCTTCCCTCTGATCTCCCGTGTTTCTCCTCCTCCTCTTCCTCCATCAAACGTCGGTATGTATCTGCTCGCCTTCTGCCGTCGGCTAGGGCGGCGCTTTGAACCCGAGGATGAAAGAGTTGATCCTGTAATGAGAACCCTAATACCAAGAAACCGTTTGGCTCGAACACACACACATCCACGGACGCACACACGCAGAAGCGCTGGAGGGCTTCGAGCGAAGGCAACTTTACAGTGAAACTCTGTGCACGGCTCAGCTGCATATCTAATGGGAGCTATTTTGAAATTCTGCTGCTGCGTGAAAGTAGACTCAAAGTGGTTATGCAATTTCAAAGCGTTGCTCGTGCTTGCTGCGATTGGACGGCGCGCGTACGTCCAGAGCGCGGGACTCGGGAGTAAACAATCACACAGATGTTAGCGGGGCCTGTAAAGGAATGAGCGCAGACTTCACACGTGTTAGGCGGAACGAAATGCCCTTTCATCGCAGGAACTATTAATTTTGCTTCAAGCAAAACTGCACTTTCAGGAACATGAGATGCACAAGGACTTAGACTTTGAGATAATTGGATAAGTGGACCGTGTGCACCAAGAAGAAACAATTCAAGATCCGTATATTCAAAGGTCTGACCATCATTTCTATCGGTAATAACGATACTGCACTTATAAATATAACACTGAGACGAATGTGCAACCTTCAGCTCGTGCCTCATGGAAAGTAAAACTACAGCAGTAGTTATAAGAACGCCGACTGTGAGAGGTGCTTTTGTGCTTTTGAAGACTGCAGACACGATGGAGGAAGCTGAAGGAAAAGCCTCACCATGTAAAGCATGTCCACTGTGCACGAACACAATTAAAAATGGCTGCTGCCCTGTTTTATTCAGTCATAAAACAAACAGGCCTTCTAACTGTCAAGCACACACACACACACACATCGACATGCACAAAGAAAAAACATATAACGTGGATTATAATTATAGCACGATAGCCTCATTTCCATTCCTCAGTCCGGACCAGTCCCCATCTATAATCCATCCATCATCTATATCCACTTTTTCCTATTTAGGGATCTGCTGGAGCCCGTTCCAGCTCCTGTGATGGACTGTCCTGGGCACACACTCCCATGGGACGTTCAGAATCACCCGTCCACCTGTGGGAGGAAGCTTTAGCACCCACGCTAACACAGAAAGACCCTGCGGGGATCTGAACTAAGCGTCGACCGTCACGTTTTGAGTAGGGGTGTGAAAAAATATCGATTTGACAATATATCGTGATTTTCGACCGGTCAATATATCGATTTTTCATCTCCTAATATCGATTTTTTTCAAAAACACTAATAATAAACAATAAATTGGTTGTTTTGAAGCAAATAGTTTTGACTGAATTTGTCCTCTGAATGATCAATATCATCTGATGAACATATACAGCAACTTGATTTTTCATCCCTACTTTTAATTTTGATATTAACTGGGTAGCATATTGCAATTTATCGTGATATCTAGGGATGTCCGATAATATCGGCCCACCGATATTATCGGCCTATATTGGCATAAAAATGTAATATCTGTAAATATCGTTATCGTTTTTTTTTTGCTTATAATGAAAACCGATAAAAATAATGCCTGGATTTCACCGAATAAATGCTGTATATAGGCCTATGGGCTCCCGAGACATTTACCGGCGCGCAAATGATGACCTCATCAGGAAAAATGTTTCCTTTTTTTTGCACTTTACCTTAAGCCTAAAGTATTGTTTATAGCTCAAAGAAATGTGCAGTTTTCAAAATTGTACAGTATAGTTTCCACATTGTGAATTAATTCAATTAAGGTGATTGAGTTTTAGTTAAAGAAACAGTTCTTGAAGCATCCTACAAATGCAGGCTAATTTAACACTGAAAAAAAAAAGAGTAGCCTGTCTGTTATTTTAGTTGGCTCTACATGCTGCTATGCTGCACATAGTTGTACAGGTACAATGTTTTACAATTTGTGAAGAAGTCAAATTTTCCCTATTTGTAGGGAGCATTGTCAAGATTATCTCAGGGAGATTGTGATCCAAACTGTTGTTTGAGACAATTAAAAAATAAATAAATATGGCACTTTTTCCATAACTTAAGTTGAAGTAGTTTTCTTATTTTGCACAGACAATGTTTACTTTTGGAAAGCCTTGTTGCCTTTGAAAATGCATCCAGTGGGGCGTCACAGTAAAATTAGGCATGTGTTAATTCCATGACAGGAGATATGTGATGTTACCTAAAATTAGTTTTGAGGAAAAATAGCCCGCATATATTGGTATCGGTAGATATCGGAATCGGAAATTGAGAGTTGTACAATATCGGCATATCGGATATCGACAAAAAAGCCACTATCGGACATCCCTAGTGATATCGCAATACCGTGATAATATCATATCGTGACCCAAGTATCATGATACATATCGTATTGCGAGGACCTTGCCAATACTCACCTCTAGTTTTAAGGTGGAAGCCCAATCAGGAACGTTGTAGGATTGTTGCAGTTCCAGGACTGACCACTAGGTGTCGGCTCCAGAACAAAGCAACTCCCCACTGACTCCCATGTTAAAATGGGCAACTTTGCAGCAGAATCAAACATATTTACATCTTGATACAAGAGTCTCTCTTGTTAGATTTGACACACATCACAACTGTTCGGGAGGGTGAATCTTTTTGATCCACGTCAGGTAAAATTATATCAAGCTGACCAATCAAATTACAGGATATCCTTTGATATTGTTTAGTTTATATCCAGCCACTGCTGTTATCATTTTAGCTACTTAGCATTATTGATTTCTGAGCTGTGAGTAAACACCTAACAGATCACGGTCATATTTTAAAGAGAAAATGTCTCCCTGTCCTTGTGTGTTGCGTTAAATGACAGGCCACCGTGACTGGCTGTGGTTGGTCCGAGGACAAAGCTCCGCTTGCTTTAGCCGCGCTAACAGCAGCGGTCATTTCATACGGTCCCGCTGCGAAGGCTGGCTTCATTTGGCTTGGAGGACTCCTGCAGACAATCATCCTGGCTGGCCCCTCTGCAGCGGAGCTCAACGGGGGCCCTCGGCTCCTGCTGTGGCTGCCAGGCTTCCAGCAGGACCCCCCCCCGTCGCACTGAGCTCAGCCGCAGAGCTCCGCCGTGGGACCCTGCTTTGTGCCAAGATTTAGCAGCGCTTGTTTCATTTCGGATGACTTGAAGTCAGGATGTTCAGGCAAAACGGAAAAAAAAGAAACAGTTTGAGCAAAAAGAGGCTTCAAAAGCTCTGTGTACAAACCTGTGGGTCACATGATCGGACACGTCATCCAGTTAAATACAGTCTATGATGTGAGGCAGCAGTGCTACAGTACAGGCGTCTAGAGAACTTATCCCAAGGTCCTGATGTTTTCATGTGATGTTGACTGCCTCACTAGAACACATTACAGTGTATATATTTATATATATGATATACCCAAATTTCTAAATTACAGCGGACAAACCTGGAGGGCGAGCGAAAGGCCGTCCACAGTTAGCCCAGTTAGCAGCTTCAGCCACAGTTGAAGGAAGCTGCTGCTTCCAGGTGAACCCAGAGCCGGTCACCTGGAAAAAAACCGGTAGTGAAAAAGATGACATGATTGTCTGGATTGTGCAAAATGAGCAACCCTAATGCAGCCCCTTTGATATGGTCTAATACATCATCAAATTTTCATCCAAGTTGCAAAAATTACACAAAGAAGACCATGTTTCAGACCAAAAACAGTCTGCGCTTTGATTACGGCTGCAGCACTGCTTTGATAAACTGATGTAATGTCACACCATTTATTTCCATCTTTTCTCCAAGTCCCCGTGTTGATGATGAAAGAGTCGGACCGCTCCGCTGCTCCAAGTCTCTTCAAGTCTCTTCAGGATTCTCAGTGGGCTTCGTGTCTGGACCTGGTGGTGGTCAATCCATATTTTTAAAATGATGTCTCGTGCTTCTTGGACCACTTTTTAACACTTTGAAAACAGGCAGTGTCATATTGGAACATGTCCGTGCCTTCAGTGAAGAAAAAAAAAACTGATGGAAAAACCCGGTCATTGAAGATACTCAAGTAGTCAGCCGACCTCATTTTTAACACTTGACATATATATATCGCTGCAGAACTTTTCCAATCGGAGGCTCTTACCCATTTGCCTAGTTAAATCCAGGGGATGACTTTTTTATGGCCGGGCAGAGGATTTGGTGATTTATTTCCTAGAAAAGTGGTTCCCTGTGCTATAAAACAAGTTCCTAGAAGGTTTGACCTTTGACCCACCAGCTGGGAGGTCCCAGCAAGGAGGTCTTGATCAGAATCAGGAGGTCTCAGACCGTTTGGAGTTCAGAATCAGAGGCAAACAGCAGTTAAAGCTCAGCTTTTACGTGCTTTGATAATACTAAATTATATTTCCATGTCATTACAGAAGGCTCACATGGTCGTTAGGTCGGGTAACTCTGTAAATATGATTTTTATCTGCTGTTCTGTGATGTCACAGTACCCTGCAAATTTGAAGAGTTCACTGAATTTTATAATTTTAGACAAAAATGGCCCCAAACAAAGTGATAGGGTTGGGTTTTTGGTTCGGTAGACACCCAAACATTAGTTTTCAAGCACAGAGAATTTCTTTTTTTTTTCATATGTTCTCTTTAAAGTTGCTACTAAAACAACTTGTACACAAAAGTGGTAGCTTAAAGACACTTAAAAGAAAAAAAGCCTGACTCCCTGTCTTGAATCATTATTGATGTTAAAGTGTTTTAGCCTGGGTTCCCATTCACTTGGAGAAAACTCCTCCCATTAAGGCCGTGTCCACCGGTACAAAACGTACCAAACCAACTGTAAAGAGCTGAGGTGGGTTATGTGTGACGACTCATACGGGAGCACCTGAGAGCCTCTACCAGTTCCAAACTACACCTTGAATTAACAAGTTTTTAACCACAAAACTGACATCAGTCATTTCTTCACCACTGCAGGCTAATCTGCATGTCTTTTGTTCATGCTGGTCTGGCTGTCACTCATGCAGTTAGACGCTCATCCGACGGTGTCCAGAGGCAGTTGCTTCTGTGTCTGCTCGCACTGGCCCGTTGGAGAGTCGGATCCAGAGGAACCAGACTAACGCTTTGCCTCGAAGAGGAAAATAATCTACTCCTGGGGAATGATCATGTGTTACGCTCTGTTACTGCCAAAGAGGTGCAAATACTCCCCCCTTTTATTTCTTTTTTCTTCTTTCTGTATATGTTTGCAGGCCAGAGTTTCCAGAGCTACATACCAACCTGCAGTGCCACCCTCTGACCATCCCAGCGTTTACCTCCACCTGTCTATATATATATATATATATATGACATGCCAGTGTTTACCTCCACCTGTCTATATAGACGTCAGGGTTTCCGTTGTCCGGTAATTGCCGGACTTTGTCCGGTAAAATATGCCAAAGTCCGGTATTTTATAATCTCTCCGGTCAAAATGTCCAGTGAAAATACTCCTCCATAGCACAATTTCTGTTGTAATAAAATGGGTAATTTCCACATCATTTTATGAAAAAACATACTTTTTTTTACAAATGAGTAGTGTGTGTGTGTGTGTATGTGTGAATGAATGAATGTAGCCTATATGTGGAACGAAACTTTTTTCCTGCGCGGAACGAAACTTGTCGCATTTGTTTCATTAACTCTAACAAACCGCGCACCACAACAGAGAGGTCTTTGACATGGCGAAAGCTATTTCTAAAACGAAAAAGCTCTAATAGCGAGGGTGATGATGAGTCTAACTCTAAAAGGCTATCTGAAGAGATGGAGCCTGCCACAGATGATGCTGTGGCTCCCGCCGAAAATATTTATTTATTTTTTGAAGTCACGCTCGTGAGTCAATTGACGGGACTTATTTTATTTGAAATAGCCTGTTTTTTAATAAAAATACTATTAAATGACTTGCATTGATATCGTACTACTGCATATGATTTATTTTTAACCTCAGTAAATTCATATAGCCTATGTGACCGGAATTTCAAACATTTGTCCGGTAAATTGAAAACCTGCCGGTCATATTGTCCGGTGCCAATTTTTTCTAGCGGAAACACTGATAGTCGTCATCCCAGCGTTTACTTCCACCCGTCTAGATATATATGACATGCCAGTGTTTACCTCCACCTGTCTATATAGATGTCTCTGGATATCAACTAACATGCTGAGCTGCAGTCTGGTCCTCTGACCACCTCAGTGTTGCTGCCTACATCTGTTTATATAGTCATCTCTGTAGTTTATGTACCAACAATGAACCAGTCAGAATAGAAGAACATGGAATTCTTAGTTCTCCAGTTAATGGATAAATATTATCTATACATTTTGTCTAATACAGTATAGTATTGCCAGGATGTATGTGCTCTCCTCTCTCTGTCCTCCATCCTCACTCTTCTTTTCTTTCTTTACCCAGCTGGTCTTCAGTAGGAAGGTTTCTCCAGGTTTCTTCTTCCTAAAGTGCAGTTTTTCCTTCCCACTGTTTGGCTCAAAGGTTCTTTTCTTACATTACAGGAGTTTTTTTTTTTACTTGCCATTTTTCTTTGATTAGGATTTCATATTATAACTTTAGTTCATGATATTTGCTCGGGGGTCGTGCTCTGTTAAGCGCCTGGAGACAATTGACATTATAACAGATGCTATACAAATAAAACTGCATTAAATTGAAATATTTTGATGATAGCAGTTTCAACAGGAGCTGTAACAAACACCTGCACCTGTTGCTAACAGGACCAGATCACCTGTCCCTGTTGTTGCCGGGAGGCTCTCATCCAAACCATGTGGGACGAAAAGCGGCAGTCGGCCCTGAAATGTGTGTCACGCTTCGAGTGTGTCAAACCGTCCCCGGTAAAGAATGAGAGTAATGCAGAAGTGCAAAATAACGTGTGTGAAACCTTCGCTCTCACAATCAAGGGTTTCACAACATTGCGAGGTTGAGAAAAGATAAGCTGGAGTGTACATTCTTTTCTATTTGTTTCTACTCTGCTCAGATAAGATAAATACTGAAGTATGATACAAGCAGACCGAGCGACATGACGACACACTGAGTATTGTTAAGTAACTGAAATTGCATGATATGCAAAGTTTAAAACCCAAGCATCTCTTTTTTTTTTGTGAACCCACGGGGCCATGAATCTAGAAATCAGATGGGTCGATGATGCAGAGGGGGCTGGAGCTGGAGTGCTGGAATGAAAGCCTTATCGACCCGCGGAGCAGCGATCTGAGATTGATGCTCGGCAGCCGACAGATTTCCCAGCAGCACGAGCGGCCGAGGAGTCCTAAAAACAGCTCACATGTGACTCTTTTCTTTTCCACCTTGACCTTTGGCTGAATATCACGTAGCACATCGGGATGCCATTTTCTCCATTTTCTCTCTCTGGGCTGGTGAAATATTTAAACTGCTGGAGGAGCCTGCTGAATGCTCTTTTCTCCACAAAAAACCCCGACAGAAGCTGCAGCCGACTGCATCTATTTCGATACGTGGGTCATGAATGAAACATGACGGTTTGGGCGGTGGAGCCTCAGCGTGGACAAACAAAGATAGTTTTGGTGAAGTCTTCACATTTATGATTTATAGCATCTGCAGCCGGAGCAGCTTCACCTGATCTGCTCCGAGCACAGACACTGATGATGTTCGGAGAAGAGTTTACACATCTGTTCTCAGCATATCTGTCTTCCTAATCCCCCTCTCATCCCATCACTTGTGAAAATAAGGGGGGGGGGACAGCAGATGCCCCTGGTGATGGACGCTTTTCCCAGTACGCCCCGGAGCAACTGGCTGCAATGCTTTAACTGTCCCGTGTCCATCAGAGGAAGGACGCAGTGACTCATCTCATCAGGTCGCCACAGATAAACAAACGGCAACCAGCACAAAACACTGAGCCTGGACTTGACTTTTTTTTTAAACAGCTGTTCATGTATGTTAATGGTGAGCACAATGATTTGGCAAAACCTTCTTTCATTAAAGTCAGATATATGTGGACTTTGATAATGCAGCAGATGTTTATTTATCCATGTTAGTCCCACTGCCTCATACCGACAACCACACCACTACCTAGAGTCCATACATGCTTTTGAACCTGTGGGAGGAGTCAGAGTACCCGGAAAAGACCCGCGCTGCTACGGGGAGAACCTGTAAACTCCATGCAGAGAGTCCCCTGCTGGGATTCGAACCGAGGACCTTCTCGCCGCCGTGCTGCCCGAGACACTGCTTTTCTTGTGCGTGCATGTGAATGACCATCAACGTGTCCTTCACCAGGCCTCTTTGATGGTTAGATCCAGAGACGCCGCAACAGGGTCGGCATACTGGGCAATTGCCTAGGGCCCCGAGCTGGAAGGGGCCCCACGACAGCGGTGACATTGGTTCTTTTGTCAATGACAAAATGACTGAACTGCT
The DNA here is from genome assembly GCA_018398805.1 of Hirundichthys speculiger. Taxonomy (NCBI): domain Eukaryota; kingdom Metazoa; phylum Chordata; class Actinopteri; order Beloniformes; family Exocoetidae; genus Hirundichthys; species Hirundichthys speculiger. The sequence continues at coordinate 276,471 of JAGFBZ010000062.1, read as the reverse complement.
TTAGACACTGCAACGACGATATGTTGAAAATCCCCTCGCATAGGGTCCCCGCTAGCTGTCACTGCCTCGTGTGTTAAGGGACCCCCGAGATGCGGCCAATATCATTGACAAAACCTGAAACCTCCATAGACACTGCAGCGACACGTTTGGAACCCCCCTAATGGGGCCCCGACTGCCCGTGGCTGGCTTTCTGCGGTGCTTCAAACTTGATACAAGAAAAATGAAGCTAGCATATCCAATGGAACCAAAGACCATTAACTATTTATTTATTTTAACTTTTTTATTTTTTGCTTGATTGTGTTTTTGTCAAACTTTGCACATTTCAGTTGTGTTTTGTTATGTTATATTGTATTTTAAGTGTTCTTACATTAGAGTAGAGAAGAGTAACTTTATTGATCCCGAAGGAAATTACGGTGTCAAGTAGCCCACACAATTGTGGGCAGTTCTTATTGTGCAGTTCTGTCATTTAAAATAAAATATTTTTGGATTGAATGATTTTCTTGGTGTTCTTGGGCCGGGAGGGCCCCCATGCTCACTCTTGCCCAGGGCCCCCAAGGTGACAAGAAACGGCCCTGGTTAGATCCAGCATATTTTAACGCCTGAAACCCTAAACTAAAATCACAGACGGTGAAACACATAAAAGGATTCACACCAGATGTGTTCGGTTCGCTTTAAATGGACCGAAGCTCATTTGCTCGGAGAGTCCGGTGGTTTGAGGAGGAGGTGTGACGCACGCAGAGAAGCTAACTCTGGTCTGCTGGAAAAAAAACGTAGGTCTTGGTCAGCTTCGAGTGAACCAAATGCAGTTTTTTAAACAAATAATTGTGCATAAATGTCAACGCTATTTTACTGTAAAGCATGAATAACAACAGCTTTAACCAGATAATCTCAGTAAATGACAGCGGTTCTGCTTTCGACCTGTCGCCTCCACCTGCTGCCCGGACAGACGGGCAGCGGGGGGGGTCGTGAATGAGTCGGAAACCTGCAACGGCCTCCATCAGCTCTTCAACTGGTCTTCCATGAGAACAGGGTTTTCACGTATCCACCAGTGATGCAATAAAGGAGAAACTTCACACGAAACGCAGCACAGAAGAGAACGACGCTCTCGTTTACATAAAGTTGGACGTTAGAGGGAAAATATAGCATAAATTAAGTGAAGTTTTGTCCTTCGGTGTGATTTATGACAGTAAAGTGCAGGTTTTCTGTGATAAATTCAGGTCTTTTTTCGCCGAGAATCAGACTGAGACTTTATTTTCAGGCAGAGATGGTCATCATCTGCTCAGAGCAGAGATTTCTCTCATTTGTTTGGTGCTCTGTGCATGCGTATGTATTTTGTTTCATGCTTTGTCTGCTTAAAAATAGCTCGAATGATCTCCGCGCCATCTGCCGCCAGCATCAGAGCTACATGAGCTCGGGTTTAGGGATTAAGAAGCTGTTCTCTGAAGCTACAGCTGCAGCTCCGATGACAAACAGGCTGGTGATCCGTCCAGGGCGAACGCCTGCCTTCTGCCCGGATAGGAACAAGCAGCTGGACGGGTGTTACCATCACCTACTCCTCCAAAGATGCATGTACCACCAGTCAAAGCTGATGGGTTGTTTTTAGGGGTGCACGATAACTATCGGGCCGATAACAGGAAATTATGACATCATTCCGATAAGTCTGATATCACGACAAATAGCCCCGATAACATATATATTTTTGTCAACTCTGCAGTGTCTCGCTCCCTCTGAGTATTAAATGACCGGCAGTGAATGTTATGTTCAAGTCACGTCGGCATAATCAGAAAAAACGATTTCTCAGTAAGGAAAATCAAGAATAATCAAGAATAGGAAAATCAAGAAAATCAAGTATTTCCCTCATGTTACACATAAAAAAGAAAAAAAAATAGAAAAGGCTGAAAGAACGACAAGCAAACGAGGGAACATTGGAATTTACGTTACACCATGAAAAGAAGCCATGCAGCACAGCACTGATCACAACAAACATGGCGGCGATGACATGGAGCTTCGTTAAAGTTTCAGAAGAAGATAGTTTGGTGGTTATTTATGACAAATCCTCCGAGCGAATTCTATTAGGAGGGAAGCACAAGCTTTAATACGTAAAACCTGATCAGCCACCTAGACAACATAACAATCACTTCCATGGAGTTTTGAAATCGCGCTAACGTGAGCTAATGCTAACATGCGCAAGCCAGCAACAAGTCTCCCTCTCCCTCTCTCTCTCTCATCTAAAGCTTCCATGAGATTAAAAAAAAAAAAATTCACTGAACCTCATTTACTTTAATTAAAGGTATTAAGTTCAGTGGAACCACAAGTCAAAATCCTTAAAATGTTAAATCCTTTTTCAGTTAGTAATTTTGATGCATGTATTTCCATCAGTTCAAGGAGCCTTTATTTTTTATATCAGTCAGTAATGAACCTTATTTAAGTTGATGTGAGATATCAAATAGGTTTGTTTGATAGGTTTATGAAAATGTTTGAGAGGCTTGTTAATAGTTTTTCAATGGAAAAAATAAATATCTATATTAATTTAAAGAGTCCAAACTAGTTTTGGTTTTGTTCATAGTATTGATGTAATGATCTTAGGTATATGTGTTATTGGTGGCCTTTAGGAGCTGAGAGTTATCGGTATCGGTTTTCCCTAGTTGTTTTCAATCAAAAAGGCGCGAGGATACGACACAAACACAAAGTACCCAAAGTTTTATTGTTATCTACACTACTGGCCAAGAAGGTGGATTTTTTAAAAACTTTTTTTGATCTTTTTATTCCTATTTATACACGTCAGTAATCACTTCTGAGCAGGTGCAATGAAGGAGCGATATCGGTCATCTTACGCATAAAATCCACTCGAATGAGTGTTTCCTGGTAAACAGAAACAAATCCCTTTATCCCATTTAATTTAAGCCTGAACACACAGTTTGCAAAGGTTCATTGTGGTTTTTATTTTCACCGTGATATGTTTGGAAGAGATTGATCAGTAAAGTTTTGAGAAGACGTACACTTCCATCTACCAAGAATAAATGACATTTCATGAGTGAAGGGGGAAAATATTTCAGTATAATTCACACAAGGCATCGTGGGAACTCGGAATAAGGTGGATAAAATTAAAGACTAGAAAAAAGATTGATTTGCCTCTGCTGGTTTGGACTCACTGCTGCGATGTCTGCTGGTGCTTCTACCACTTTTTAAAGAACGATTATAATGCAGGAAGCAGCCGATTGAGCAGTTAAAGCAAAGCAAAGTTAATGCGCAGAGGAAGAGCTTCGAACGAGGTGAGGATGAATGTCTGTCGTCCAGCAGAGAGGAAGGACCGTCTTCCTTCCATCATCTTAGGAAAAGAGAGATGGCCGCCAGGTAAAGTGGACTGGAGCTCTCATGAAAACACAACTCCTGTGCCTCTCAGCTGGAGCAGTGAATGAAGGAGGATCCTTGACATGTTGCTGTGAAGCAGCAGACGGTGAGCTAACGGCTGTTTCCGCCGTTGCCTAGCTACAAACACAACACCTCCACGGAGATCTCTGGATTTCCCTCACAACTTTCTCAGCAGCATTCCCAGCTTTCGAGCAGCCCGTCGACAGATTTCATTTAGGTTTATTTATGTATTTTTCCTCATAATTTAGATTGCCGCAGTATAATTTCCATATGGGGAGTAATAAACTATTCAGTTTGATTCAGTTCGGTTTAATTCAGCCAAGGATTTTGGCTCTATTGATCTTTTTTTTTTTTTTCTAACTGTGCATCCAGCTGTAAATGAGTCAAGAACAATCAAACGAGACACAAATTCAGCGCCATCTTCAGATACGGTGGCACCTCTACTTAACGAACATATCTATTAACGAAATTTCCAGCTAACGAAAGGCCTCTTCGTAAAAATACTGCATCCATATACGAAAGAAATTCCAGGTTACGAAAGAGAAAGAAATTCCAGGTTACGAAGGCGAGAAATTTGAAACTACGCGCTGCTACTCGCAGCTCCCAGAGTTTACCGACGTTAACGTACCTGTCGGCTCCTGTATCTCGGTTTGAAAGCGGTGCGTCCGAGCTGCTCTGGCATTGGCTATTCGCTCAGCATCTTCCTGGCATCATCCCATTGGCTAGGAGGGCCAATTTATTGAAGTGTGTAACTTGTGTGCATTCATACATACGTTTTCCTCCTCCTCCTTCTTCCGAACTCCTCTTTGTCTTCCCATAGTCGCCCAGCAGCCACAAAGGTAGACGAACAATTTTTATTCTTTAATGTACTTTATTCTTTGCTCTTTATTCCTTACATTAGTATAATTGTGCAATAATCTAATTCTAACATGTATTTCCTACAGGTTTTTATGTAATTTCATGTATTATTTATAGGGCTGGGCAACGATGAAAATTTTTAATCACGATTAATCGCATGATTTCCCTGATTAATCACGATTAATCGCATGATTTCCCTGATTAATCATGATTAATCGCATGATTTCCCTGATTAATCACGATTAATCACATTATTTCCCTGATTAATCGCGATTAATCGCATGATTTCCCTGATTAATCACGATTAATCGCATGATTTCTCTGATTAATCATGATTAATCGCATGATTTCCCTGATTAATCACGATTAATCACATTATTTCCCTGATTAATCGTGATTAATCGCATGATTTCCCTGATTAATCACGATTAATCGCATGATTTCCCTGATTAATCACGATTAATCGCATGATTTCCCTGATTAATCGCGATTAATCGCATGATTTCTCTGATTAATCACGATTAATCGCATTGTATACGCAAAATCAAATAATTAATTCAAAAGTAGTGTAAAGTGCTTTTTTATTTAAATGTTCTGCTGCCATATGAACTATGAACACTTTTAACATCAGCACTTGTCAGTGACATATATTTAGTGTAAATCTCACCTTAAAAAATGTAAAATAAAATAAATCTTATTGAAACTGCCAGAGTATTAATGTCATCCTATTTTTTAAAAAAATAAAAAAAAGTCTACCAACAAAATCCTGAGCCACAATCAGAACATTAAAACAGGTAATTTCTGAGGTAACAGCAGAAACTTTTAACGGGGAGTTCAACTTCAATGCAATGAAAGTGGAAGAAACAAAGCTCTTTGATCTGCTTAGTTTGACCTCTGCTGTCACTGCAATTGATCGAGACGTTTTAATCTGGAGGTCTGACATATAAGTTGATCCCTCCTGTACAGAGCTTGTCTGTTTTCTCTCTCCCTGATAAGGATTTTTTTTTTTTTCATTAGCTGATTTTATGTCACAGACTGGATCTGGTTCTGTTTTCTGTCTTCTGGCCAACAAGAAAGAAGAAAATACAGGTTCTACCTGCTGTCCTTCAATCTGTAGGAGGGTTAGAGGCAGAAAGACTGACGGACACCTCTGGAAGATACTTCACTCAGATATTCACAGGCATTTTTAAAATGGGGGGGTTCTCTGACGTTAATGCTACTGTTGCTCATAACGAGCTAATGTCTTTTCTACTGTATATTCAGTTGCTGATTGGTCGTCCTTGGGAGCAGGGAGAGAGGGGTGGGGGTTTTATGTTTCTGGTCCCCCCTAGTCTGGGCCATGACCAGACTGGTGTCAACGAAACATCCGAATGGCGTTCAAATGCTTGGTCCAACTCTGTTGCGGTTGTTTGAGAACGTTCTGCACCAGTGGAGATTTCTGTGAAGCCTACAGTTAGTCTAAACTATAGTGTGTAGGGGTTAATAGTTGTAGTTGTAGTTGTAGTAGGCCCGTCTTAATCACAGCTTCGTCATAGCTATGCTGCTATAGGCCTACGCTGCAGGGAGACGCCAACATGATCTGCTGAGCGGTGTCTCCACTGCTCTTCTCCCTTGCTCCATCAGGAAGGTCCCCCCATATGATCCAGGTCCTAATCAAGGTTTGTTCCTCTTAAAGTGGAGTTTTTTCTTGCCACTGTTTGGCTTTTTTTCCCTGTTTTTTCCCTGTCATTATCCTTGTTTAGGATTTAATATTATAATTTTAGTTAACGATATTTGCTCTGGGGTCATGATCTGGGTCTCTGTAAAGCTCCTAGAGACAACTGACACTGTAACAAACACTATGCAAATAAAATAGAATTGAATTCAAACCTTTAAACGAAAGGGGAAACGACTGCAATCTCTTGATTTTTGATATTTCTGTGTCAGCTGCAGAAATTAGAGCATGAGGAAACCTCATGGAAGACGAGTTCTGACTCCTTTCCCAAACAGGCCACAGCTGAGTGTTGGACGTGTCCCGTAGACGTCACGGTTACCTCTTCACTGCTGAACCGTCCCAGTTCTTCTCTCACGTCTCAATGCTGCTAGGAACACCGTTTCAGGTAGCAGAGAGCCTGCACTGNTGTTTGTTATGTTATATTGTATTTTAAGTGTTCTTACATTAGAGTAGAGAAGAGTAACTTTATTGATCCCGAAGGAAATTACGGTGTCAAGTAGCCCACACAATTGTGGGCAGTTCTTATTGTGCAGTTCTGTCATTTAAAATAAAATATTTTTGGATTGAATGATTTTCTTGGTGTTCTTGGGCCGGGAGGGCCCCCATGCTCACTCTTGCCCAGGGCCCCCAAGGTGACAAGAAACGGCCCTGGTTAGATCCAGCATATTTTAACGCCTGAAACCCTAAACTAAAATCACAGACGGTGAAACACATAAAAGGATTCACACCAGATGTGTTCGGTTCCCTTTAAACGGACCGAAGCTCGTTTGCTCGGAGAGTCCGGTGGTTTGAGGAGGTGTGAACGCACAGGACCAGAGAAGCTAACTCTGGTCTGCTGGAAAAAACGTAGGTCTTGGTCAGCTTCAAGTGAACCAAATGCAGTTTAAACAAATAATTGTGCATAAATGTCAACGCTATTTTACTGTAAAGCATGAATAACAACAGCTTTAACCAGATAATCTCAGCAAATGACAGCGGTTCTGCTTTCAACCTGTCGCCTCCACCTGCTGTACGGACAGACGGGCAGCGGGGGGGGTCGTGAATGAGTCGGAAACCTGCAACGGCCTCCATCAGCTCTTCAACTGGTCTTCCATGAGAACAGAGTTTTCACGCATCCACCACTGATGCAATAAAGGAGAAACTTCACACAAAACGCAGCACAGAAGAGAACGACGCTCTCGTTTACATAAAGTTGGACGTTTGAGGGAAAATATAGCATAAATTAAGTGAAGTTTTGTCCTTCGGTGTGATTTATGACGGTAAGAGTTGGAAGTGCAGGTTTTCTGTGACAAATTCACGTCTTTATTTTCAGGCAGAGATGGTCATCATCTGCTCAGAGCAGAGATTTCTCTCATTTGTTTGGTGCTCTGTGCATGCGTATGTATTTTGTTTCATGCTTTGTCTGCTTAAAAATAGCTCGAATGATCTCCGCGCCATCTGCCGCCAGCATCAGAGCTACATGAGCTCGGGTTTAGGGATTAAGAAGCTGTTCTCTGAAGCTACAGCTGCAGCTCCGACGACAAACAGGCTGGTGATCCGTCCAGGCCGAACGCCTGCCTTCTGCCCGGATAGGAACAAGCAGCTGGACGGTGTTACCATCACCTACTCCTCCAAAGATGTATGTACCACCAGTCAAAGCTGATGGGTTGTTTTTAGGGGTGCACGATAACTGTCGGGCCGATAACAGGAAATTATGACATCATTCCAATAAGTCCGATATCACGACAAATAGCCCCGATAACATATATATTTTTGTCAACACGGCAGTGCCTCGCTCCCTCTGAGTATTAAATGACGGCAGTGAATGTTATGTTCAAGTCACGTCGGCATAATCAGAAAAACGATTTCTCAGTAAGGAAAATCAAGAATAATCAAGAATAGGAAAATCAAGAAAATCAAGTATTTTCCCTCATGTTACACATAAAAAAGAAAAAAAAATAGAAAAGGCTGAAAGAACGACAAGCAAACGAGGGAACATTGGAATTTACGTTACACCATGAAAGAAGCATGCAGCACAGCACTGATCACAAGAAACATGGCGGCGATGACATGGAGCTTCGTTAAAGTTTCAGAAGAAGATAGTTTGGTGGTTATTTATGACAAATCCTCCAAGCGAATTCTATTAGGAGGGAAGCACAAGCTTTAATACGTAAAACCTGATCAGCCACCTAGAACATAACAATCACTTCCATGGAGTTTTGAAATCGCGCTAACGTGAGCTAATGCTAACATGCGCAAGCCAGCAACAAGTCTCCCCTCTCCCTCATCTCTCTCATCTAAAGCTTCCATGAGATTAAAAAAAACAAAAATTCACTGAACCTCATTTACTTTAATTAAAGGTATTAAGTTCAGTGGAACCACAAGTCAAAATCCTTTAAATGTTAATCTTTTTCAGTTAGTAATTTTGATGCATGTATTTCCATCAGTTCAAGGAGCCTTTATTTTTTATATCAGTCAGTAATGAACCTTATTTAAGTTGATGTGAGATATCAAATAGGTTTGTTTGATAGGTTTATGAAAATGTTTGAGAGGCTTGTTAATAGTTTTTCAATGGAAAAAATAAATATCTATATTAATTTAAAGAGTCCAAACTATTTTTGGTTTTGTTCATAGTATTGATGTAATGATCTTAGGTATATGTGTGTGTTATCGGTTATCGGTATCGGTTTTCCCTAGTTGTTTTCAATCAAAAAGGCGCGAGGATACGACACAAACACAAAGTACCCAAAGTTTTATTGTTATCTACACTACTGGCCAAGAAGGTGGATTTTTTAAAAACTTTTTTTGATCTTTTTATTCCTATTTATACACGTCAGTAATCACTTCTGAGCAGGTGCAATGAAGGAGCGATATCGGTCATCTTACGCATAAAATCCACTCGAATGAGTGTTTCCTGGTAAACAGAAACAAATCCCTTTATCCCATTTAATTTAAGCCTGAACACACAGTTTGCAAAGGTTCATTGTGGTTTTTATTTTCACCGTGATATGTTTGGAAGAGATTGATCAGTAAAGTTTTGAGAAGACGTACACTTCCATCTACCAAGAATAAATGACATTTCATGAGTGAAGGGGGAAAAATATTTCAGTATAATTCACACAAGGCATCGTGGGAACTCGGAATAAGGTGGATAAAATTAAAGACTAGAAAAAAGATTGATTTGCTCTGCTGGTTTGGACTCACTGCTGCGATGTCTGCTGGTGCTTCTACCACTTTTTAAAGAACGATTATAATGCAGGAAGCAGCCGATTGAGCAGTTAAAGCAAAGTTAATGCGCAGAGGAAGAGCTCGAACGAGGTGAGGATGAATGTCTGTCGTCCAGCAGAGAGGAAGGACCGTCTTCCTTCCATCATCTTAGGAAAAGAGAGATGGCCGCCAGGTAAAGTGGACTGGAGCTCTCATGAAAACACAACTCCTGTGCCTCTCAGCTGGAGCAGTGAATGAAGGAGGATCCTTGACATGTTGCTGTGAAGCAGCAGACGGTGAGCTAACGGCTGTTTCCGCCGTTGCCTAGCTACAAACACAACACCTCCACGGAGATCTCTGGATTTCCCTCACAACTTTCTCAGCAGCATTCCCAGCTTTCGAGCAGCCCGTCAACAGATTTCATTTAGGTTTATTTATGTATTTTCCTCAATAATTTAGATTGCCGCAGTATAATTTCCATATGGGGAGTAATAAACTATTCAGTTTGATTCAGTTCGGTTTAATTCAGCCAAGGATTTTGGCTCTATTGATCTTTTTTTTTTTTTTCTAACTGTGCATCCAGCTGTAAATGAGTCAAGAACAATCAAACGAGACACAAATTCAGCGCCATCTTCAGATACGGTGGCACCTCTACTTAACGAACATATCTATTAACGAAATTTCCAGCTAACGAAAGGCCTCTTCGTAAAAATACTGCATCCATATACGAAAGAAATTCCAGGTTACGAAAGAAATTCCAGGTTACGAAGGCGAGAAATTTGAAACTACGCGCTGCTACTCGCAGCTCCCAGAGTTTACCGGACGTTAACGTACCTGTCGGCTCCTGTATCTCGGTTTGAAAGCGGTGCGTCCGAGCTGCTCTGGCATTGGCTATCGCTCAGCATCTTCCTGGCATCCCATTGGCTAGGAGGGCCAATTTATTGAAGTGTGTAACTTGTGTGCATTCATACATACGTTTTCCTCCTCCTCCTTCTTCCGAACTCCTCTTTGTCTTCCCATAGTCGCCCAGCAGCCACAAAGGTAGACGAACAATTTTTATTCTTTAATGTACTTTATTCTTTGCTCTTTATTCCTTACATTAGTATAATTGTGCAATAATCTAATTCTAACATGTATTTCCTACAGGTTTTTATGTAATTTCATGTATTATTTATAGGGCTGGGCAACGATGAAAATTTTTAATCACGATTAATCGCATGATTTCCCTGATTAATCACGATTAATCGCATGATTTCCCTGATTAATCATGATTAATCGCATGATTTCCCTGATTAATCACGATTAATCACATTATTTCCCTGATTAATCGCGATTAATCGCATGATTTCCCTGATTAATCACGATTAATCGCATGATTTCTCTGATTAATCATGATTAATCGCATGATTTCCCTGATTAATCACGATTAATCACATTATTTCCCTGATTAATCGTGATTAATCGCATGATTTCCCTGATTAATCACGATTAATCGCATGATTTCCCTGATTAATCACGATTAATCGCATGATTCCCTGATTAATCGCGATCGCATGATTTCTCTGATTAATCACGATTAATCGCATTGTATACGCAAAATCAAATAATTAATTCAAAAGTAGTGTAAAGTGCTTTTTTATTTAAATGTTCTGCTGCCATATGAACTATGAACACTTTTAACATCAGCACTTGTCAGTGACATATATTTAGTGTAAATCTCACCTTAAAAAATGTAAAATAAAATAAATCTTATTGAAACTGCCAGAGTATTAATGTCATCCTATTTTTTAAAAAAATAAAAAAAAGTCTACCAACAAAATCCTGAGCCACAATCAGAACATTAAAACAGGTAATTTCTGAGGTAACAGCAGAAACTTTTAACGGGGAGTTCAACTTCAATGCAATGAAAGTGGAAGAAACAAAGCTCTTTGATCTGCTTAGTTTGACCTCTGCTGTCACTGCAATTGATCGAGACGTTTTAATCTGGAGGTCTGACATATAAGTTGATCCCTCCTGTACAGAGCTTGTCTGTTTTCTCTCTCTCCCTGATAAGGATTTTTTTTTTTTTTCATTAGCTGATTTTATGTCACAGACTGGATCTGGTTCTGTTTTCTGTCTTCTGGCCAACAAGAAAGAAGAAAATACAGGTTCTACCTGCTGTCCTTCAATCTGTAGGAGGGTTAGAGGCAGAAAGACTGACGGACACCTCTGGAAGATACTTCACTCAGATATTCACAGGCATTTTTAAAATGGGGGGGTTCTCTGACGTTAATGCTACTGTTGCTCATAACGAGCTAATGTCTTTTCTACTGTATATTCAGTTGCTGATTGGTCGTCCTTGGGAGCAGGGAGAGAGGGGTGGGGGTTTTATGTTTCTGGTCCCCCCTAGTCTGGGCCATGACCAGACTGGTGTCAACGAAACATCCGAATGGCGTTCAAATGCTTGGTCCAACTCTGTTGCGGTTGTTTGAGAACGTTCTGCTGCACAGTGGAGATTTCTGTGAAGCCTACAGTTAGTCTAAACTATAGTGTGTAGGGGTTAATAGTTGTAGTTGTAGTTGTAGTAGGCCCGTCTTAATCACAGCTTCGTCATAGCTATGCTGCTATAGGCCTACGCTGCAGGGAGACGCCAACATGATCTGCTGAGCGGTGTCTCCACTGCTCTTCTCCCTTGCTCCATCAGGAAGGTCCCCCCATATGATCCAGGTCCTAATCAAGGTTTGTTCCTCTTAAAGTGGAGTTTTTTCTTGCCACTGTTTGGCTTTTTTTCCCTGTTTTTTCCCTGTCATTATCCTTGTTTAGGATTTAATATTATAATTTTAGTTAACGATATTTGCTCTGGGGTCATGATCTGGGTCTCTGTAAAGCTCCTAGAGACAACTGACACTGTAACAAAAACACTATGCAAATAAAATAGAATTGAATTCAAACCTTTAAACGAAAGGGGAAACGACTGCAATCTCTTGATTTTTGATATTTCTGTGTCAGCTGCAGAAATTAGAGCATGAGGAAACCTCATGGAAGACGAGTTCTGACTCCTTTCCCAAACAGGCCACAGCTGAGTGTTGGACGTGTCCCGTAGACGTCACGGTTACCTCTTCACTGCTGAACCGTCCCAGTTCTTCTCTCACGTCTCAATGCTGCTAGGAACACCGTTTCAGGTAGCAGAGAGCCTGCACTGCTGCAGTAACGTCACAGGTCCTCCATATATATCAGCCGCCCCTCTTCCCTGATTTTTGTACAGCTATCAATGCGGGAAGCAAAGGTTCGCCGGGTCTCAGAGAGCCCGAGACAAACGCAGCCTTATCTCTGTGGCGCAGAGGCAAGAAAAGTTACACACTGACATCCACACACAGAGGCACAGATTAGAGAGGAGGCTGCGCCGGGGCTTCCTATTATTAGAGCGGAGGTTTATGGTCGAGGAGAGCTGCAGGGAATCGCTGAGATTAAATTACACAGACGGGGAACATCAAATACAGGAGAAACTTCCCAGGCTCTGGAGAGCATGATGAGGTTTAGATGAGCTGGGAACGAATGAGAGCTGTGAAAAGAAGAGATGTAGAACACTAAACCCACCCGTATCGGTTCCTCTTAGCTCCGGTGTCGTCAGACGTACCGCCAAACACCGCTAGAGGTTTTACCGGAGTAAAGTGAACCACAAACGGGCCTCGTCACAGCGAAGCAACGTTTACCGAGGCGCATCCGTTTGCAGTTTCGTGCAGGAATAAGAGAGCAAATCGTTTCTTAGAAGTCCCATGCACCTCTTAACGTGACAGCCGGTAAGCCCGAAAACTGGGCAGATGACAGTTCGGGGCGATAATGAACCTCTGAAAATCAAGAAAAGCGTAATACGTGACCTTTAAAAGGTGGAAATGGGTCTTCTGGGAGTGGTGAGAGGAAACTGGAACCGAAAGCTACAACGAGAGGCTGAAATGAGTTTTACAGCTGAGGGAAGCTGCAGATCCAGGCGTCGCTTCTCCGAGGAGTTCGGGCTCCAGCAGTCTTCAACTTCTGTTGCTTATTGATCGCAAATGATTAAACTCAGAGAACAAGAAGAACAACTAGATCCACACGTATGTATGGCATCGTGCCAGGAAGTAATGTGACTGTCACAAGAGACAGGAGACAGAGAAAGTAAATACACTCTGCGTACGTCAAGAAAAGAAAAATGTGTCAAACACACAGAGAGACAGATATGTCAGATGGGAATGTGAGACATGATAGCAGCTAACCAGTCGAGATACGGAGTCTTCAAAATATCAGATCCTCCCCTTCTTATCTCAGTCAAGAATTCCTGTGATATGATTGGTATTTTTAGGGGTTTTTTTTTTCTTCTTCTGAGAAGCAGCACTTCACCTGAGGGTTGTCTAAATGATCGTCTTAATGACGTCCTGGAGCGTAAAGACATGTCCTAACATGACAGAGGTAAAAAAAGAAAATGCACGAAAGAAAAACAGAGCCGTTCGTTTTAGTAAAAGTTTTTCATTTCTAACACGAGTAAATAGAAGGGTTTCTCATATTCCGTCAGACATGGATGTTTCCTTCATCTCCAGTTGTCTGAGCGAACAAACGAGTTTAGTGCCGCTACATCCAGCCCACTTCAGTCCGGCTGTAACCCACTTTTATTCCAGTTTGATACAAATCACGACATTGATACAACAGAAATTCTTAAAAGGAGGAGATCTCCAGCCTCATCATGAGCCAGGACCCCCCCAGCCAGTCGTAGCGCCGGTCCCAGAAGAACCAAGAGACTTGTGTCAGGACAGGTATCTGTGTTAAAATCTGCACTAAATCGATATGTGGACCGCAATGCTCCACTGCGATACTCCCATGCTAAGGTTAAAAAGATTTTTTAAAAACCTGACAGGAGGAAATAAATAAATAACTTAACTAAAAAATAGTGTGTAGAGGCTAATAGTTAAAGCTGTAGGAGCTAAGACTAGAGTCACAGCTTCGTCATAGCTATGCTGCTATAGGCCTACACTGCAGGGAGACACCAACATGATCTGCTGAGCGGTGTCTCCACTGCTCTTCTCCCTTTCCTTCTCCCTTCTTCCTCCTCCATCTCATTCCATAGTTAATTAGGAGCACCTCGTTACTGTAACTGTGCTCCATTTTCTTTTCTGTAGTTTGTTGTGCTGTTTGTGTGTCATGGTGACCTGTGATCTAGTCCTCTGACCATCTCACCTCAGTGCTGCTACCTGCATCTGTTTATGTAGCCATTTCATTCAGTCATTTGTGTCTCTCCTCTCTTTTTCTTTCTTTACCCAGCTGTCCTTCAGCAGGAAGGGCCTTCAGCAGAGCAGAGCTGTTTGGACCAGCTGGGAACGGGCCCGCCGCCGCCGCCATCGAGGGGCTTTTCTTCCTCCTAATAAACAAGGTTATTCCCGTAAAGGGAAGACATTTTCAGTGCTTGTTTTTCCTTCTCTCCTCGGTGAACAGACAAGTGCACGACTTTCTGCCTCAGCGAGCCATCTTTGACACGAGGTGAAGGAAATGCATCGCCATGGTTACAGCGGTTAATGGTTTCCCGTTAACGCAGTCTGAAAAACATCTTTGAAACCCTCCTCTGACTCTTTTTTTTTCTTTCTTTATTATTATTATTGTTTAACGTTCTCCTCCTGCGGCCCTGCCTGTTCCTCCGGATTCCTCTCATACCTGTGGCATGAGGAGGCAGCGACCCGCCCCGAAAAGGTTATTCGCTCCTCTCCGGGGCGCGACGTCACGCTCAGGTTGTGATGCTGCTGCGAACGGAAAGAATTGCTCCATTCCGCATTAGCAGACAAAGTAGTCCCTGGTGTAACGTCAAGCATGGTTGGGTTGGTGGGAGGAGGAGGAGGAGGAGGAGGAGGGGGGGAAGGGGGGGGGGGGGGGGGGTGTTGAGGATTCTCCTGTGATGACGCAGGAACCCTGCAAGGTCTATTTTTAAACCCGTCCAAGCGGGCTACACCCCTTCGGTGCTGCAACCTTCAACCGCAAAAAAAACCAAAACAAACAGGAGCGAGGGGGGAGGAGGGGGGGGGGGGGGGGGGGGGGGCAGCACCTCCTGCTCCTCACAGAGCTCATGGAGCAACGATGAAATATGGATTACGGCTCCGCATATCTGAGACAGGGGCTGAGAGATGGTCCGGCCCGGAGTAAAAATAGAGTCCGGTGGATGATCCCCCGCTAAAATGAGATGGCAGCACTTGAAAGCAGCGGCTGACTGAGATTTCTGTCCCGGCCAAACGCAGCACAGCCTGTATCCATTAAAGTCTCAGCTCCGGGTTTATCAGCCAATAACACAGACTGGATGGAGCTCTTTTATATCCTCTTTATCTTCTCTCTCTCTCTTTCAGTGAAACGTCGAGCTCCCTTGAATTGCAGATGTGCGGCCCGGTCACGTGGCGGCATCTCGGGGCTCCTGAGCCCCCCTGAAAATGTCTGAAAATGTCAGTCCTGCATTGTGCACGCCGCGCTTGCTAACTCAGAAACAGGTGCTGTCCTCACTGGCTGATAGTCACAGCAACAGCTCTGATCACAGCCTTAAAATAGGACCGAGAGGGTCGATCAAGGTCAAAACCTCCCAGCACCTATTGATGATTTGTGATGGGATAAGAAAAAGTTAAAAAAAAAAGAAAAGTCTTGATGATTCAGCTCGAGTTTGCTGATATAAAATCCTTATCTGATATGAATTACGTTCCCAAACAGGAATTTCTCTGCCTGCTTGTCTCTTTGCCCTCTGGCGTTGTGTTGATACACTTGAACCCATCTGTCTTCGCTTGAAGTGTCTCTGGAAGTTCAGATGTATCATCTGCTTTACCCTTCATCTTGCTTCACTCGCAAATTCACAACAAAGTCAACTCAGTTTATGTAACAGTAGTTAAGAAAACACTTCCCAGACGAAGAACTCAACCTTCAAGTCTTCTCTTTAGTGGATTTTATCATCTTTTATAAGTATTCCAGCTATAATTAAGTTTAACCAAAATTATTGACTCATTAATGCAATCTTAACGCGGCCTGTGATGGAGGAACATCTGCACTTCCAGGTGGCGGCCAATCAGGAAGCGGGTTTTGTTGCAGTCCCTCGACTGACCACTAGGTGCTGCATCCACGACTGGAGCAAGTCCCCACTGAGCTCCGTGTTGAAACGCCCAACTTTACAGCAGAAATAAACACGCTCATAGCCTGGAAGAAGAAATGGTTTCACATCCAGGTCAACCGTATGGGGGTGAGATTTTTTTTTTTTTTTTAAACATGTTTTATTCAAGAAAATTTGACAGAGAGAGTGTACAATACAAATGTATGTGATACATAGCATTTTCATCTTTTATCTTTTTTTTTTCCCGTCCCAGCTCAGGGCCTCAAAGGTCCTTCTGCCAACCCTCCCGCACATCCATTCTGCAAAGTATAATTCAAATGTCGGAATAAGAAGTGGTTGGGGGTCAGATTTTTATTTACATTTTTTTGTACCACATCAGGTAAATTTATCAGGGCTGGGCAACGATTAAAATTTTTAATAGCTATTAATTGCATGATTTCCCTGATTAATCACGATTAATCGCATTGTATGCGCAAAATCAAATAATGAATTAAAAAGTAGTGTAAAACGCACTTTTATTTAAATGTTCTGCTGCCATATGAACTAAAGTGCCATAACATTTGTTGTTCAAACACTTCAGCACTTGTCAGTAACACATATTTAGTGTAAATCTCATCTTAAATAATGTAAAATAAAATAAAGCTTATGGCCACTGCCAGGGCATTAATGTCATCCTGTTTTTATAAAAAAAATTAAAAAAAAGTCTACAAACAAAATCTCAGCACAATTAGAACATTAAAACAGGTAATTTCTGAGGTAACAGCAGAAACTTTTAACGGGGAGTTCAACTTGTCAGTTGTTACAAATAACCTTGTTTCTGTTGAATCCTCCGTCTGGGAGAACTTTAAAATGAAAATGTCCATGTTAAAGTTCAGTAACTTAAGCAATCCGTGTATCAATCATAAATTACATTTTTAAAAATTTTTTTTAAATCATTTTTCGTTTTTTAATCTAACACAAAAAAAAATTAAAAAAATGCCTGTTTTTTTTTATATTTCAATTTTAGACTTGGATCAAAAATACGAAATTAAAAAACGGGCCACAGAACTGAATGTTTTATAATGGAGGACTGGACTTTCTGTTGTCATTACACATCTGAGCCACTAGATGGAGCTGCACTGCAGTAACCAGCTAGAGAACAGCAGGACAGTGAACACATGGAGCAGATCTGATGGAACATGGAGGAATGACGCAAAAGTTTTGTTGCAGTCCAGAATTTTTAATTTTTTTTTTTTTTTTGTTAATATTGCTACCCGAACTGTAACGTTCACAGATTTTTACCGTTCTTCATGTCTGTTTTAGCTTTTCCATGTTTACCTGCTAATTCTCTTCCGGTTCTGCAGCAGCCAGTAACAGACTTTTCAAAACAAAAGCATGTGAGCAACATGCGTCAACGCACGATAAAATAAATGTCGGCGTTAATAAATTAATGAGTTAACGCGATAATAACCCGTTAACTTGCCCCGCCCTGAAATTTATACAAAGCACATAAGCATCAGCAGGTCCTGGCAGAGCTCTGCTCGTTGTTTTTTCAGCTCTGGCAGCACTCGTTCCAGTAGCGACATTTTAAACGAGGAAGTTGGATAGAGTGGTACGTAATTTGGAAAGCATGTGCGTTTTATTATCAGTGAATAGTTCGGAAAACTGGGAGGTACAGTGCATACTTTGCTGCTGAAAACTTATGTTACTCTGGAGCACCCGTCAAAACAGACCAGAGTCCCGAGTGAGCCGATGACACAGCCGCAGAGGCGGAGCACGATCCGGACCAGCGAGCAGCAGTAAGCGAAAGTCGTGTAAGGCGTGTTTCTCTCTGGAGCGTGGGGAGAGAGCACGCTGCCTGCGAAACAGACAAGATGGAGACGCAGCAAGGCAGCACCCCGAACCCTGGGAGTCTCCCAGCTGGTGCGACACCAGACCATCTGCGGGCCTGTTTGTCCCGGAGAATCGAGGTGGTCATGTGGAACGCGGTGTGTACGGTCATGTGAAAGAGAAAATGCATCCTCTGTCAGCTCTGAAGTTTAACGTGATAATAAAAAAATCACGGACCGTACCGGCTCTTAACATTAGGCAAGTGGCCGTTCAGATGGACGGCAGCACATGACTTACCCGCGAGTCATCACTCATTTAACATAAACTAAGCCAACGGTGACAGAAGACCAGGGAGAAGTTTTACTTCTTTCATGGGAATTAAGAGGGTAAGTCACCATAGATTAACAAACTGCCAAAAGGGAACGACATCAGCCATGAAATAATTCCATGAAAGGGGGTTGCTGCTTATTAGTCAGGGACATGGTATAAAGTCATTTCTAAATGTCTTACAGTGAGAAAGATGTTTCCTACATGGACAACACTGGGGGTAATTAGTAATATTTCCAGGAGTGAGTTTCCAGGAGTGACCCCAAGGTCAGATTGTGCAATGAGAAAATCAAAAAAACTACAGCTGGGCAACGATTAAAATTTTTAATCGCGATTAATCGCATGATTTCCCTGATTAATCGCGATTAATCGCATAATATACGCAAAATTCAAAAGTAGTGTGAAGTGCACTTTCATTTAAATGTTCTGCTGCCATATGAACTAAAGTGCCATAACATTTGTTGTTCAAACACTTTTAACATCAGCACATTGTGAGTAACACATATTTAATGTAAATCTCATCTTGAAAAATGTAAAATAAAATAAAGGTTATTGCCACTGCCAGGGCATGTTTTTCCACTAATTCTCTTCCGGTTTCGCAGCAGCCAGCAACAGACTTTTCAAAACAAAAGCATGTGTGCAACACTCATTTATGTGCGATAAAAAATCTTTTTTATAAATGTTAAAATTAATAAATTAATGAGACTTAATAACTATGGCTTGGTTGGGTAGGTGGCTGACTGATAGCCTCTCGTGGTAGCACGGCTTGTGTTTGCAAAGCTATCTCCGGACAAACCGTGAGACTTTGGGAAACCTGCCCTTTGGACTGATGAGGCTAAATTGGAGACAACAGCAGGTTTGTAGAAAACAAAACACAGCATTTCAGTAAAAGATGCTCATATCAACAAGGGCTAACGCATAGGGCTGTAGCGATACACTAATCTCGTGATACGATACACGATATTCAGCTCATCATACAATATATATCGATATTCATCTTACAATACATTTACATAATTTTCTGAAAGATTTTAAAGGGACAAAGTGATTTTGGTGACATCTTGTGAGTGTTCAAATTCAAATTGAAATTCAAATATACTTTATTAATCCCCCAAGGGGGAAATTCAAGTTTCAGTACACCAGTCTGGTGTACTAGAGGAGCTGCCGGCGTCCAGCGCTCCTTTTCATGCCCGGTCCCGTGGTCCGAGTGCTAACTCCAGTTAACAGCCGTTAGAACCAGTATGTCTCCATAATGATGACAAGTGAGATATCTCCAGGTCAGAGGAGGAAACACTGATGAACCAAACCGTCTCCTCTGGAAAGACCGAGCTCCTTCAGTCCGGCGAGCGACGGAGCCGACCGTCCCAGAGCCCGGTTCATCATGCGGACCGGACCAGGCCGTTGTCGTCTCCCCCGGCGGTGCAGCAGCTGTTTTCCGGTCACAGCTATGACGCCGCTGCCACGTCGGGGGCTCCTGTCCCGGCTCAGTGACGCTGCAGCCCGGATCCAGTGGCAGTGGTTGCTGCGGGTAGCAGTTCAGGACTACTAAGCTTTCCCGAACCGGCCTCCAGCGACACCTTCCCCTGTCCGCGGTGGCAGGTCTCCACCAGCCGCAAGAGGACCGATACGCCCCCTACAGACATCCCCTGAGTGTCGACATCCGACCGCAAATCACCACAAACCGGGCACAAACTGGAGTGTCCAGCGTCCAGCATCGCAGGAATAAGTCCCCGGAGCAGCAGCGAATAGCCTCCATGCCAGGCGTCGTCCGGGCAACCAAGGATTTTGTTTTAATTAATTGAACTGAAAGCATCAATTACACATTATATGGCTGACAGGCGGCTTGCAAATGCTGGACAAAATGAATAAAAGATTTGTTGAGAAAAATAGTTTCATTTATTTAAACAGTGCAAATTGTTGCTTGCAAGCTTTTAAAGGTGGGACACGGGGGTTTTGAAAGAAGCTTAAAATATCGATACCCGCAGCTGAAAAAAATCAGTACTCCATACTCAATAAAATATCAATATATATCGCAGAATCGATAAAATCGCTCAGCTCTACTAACGCACCAGTTTGATGTGTAAGAGGCCAGACCTCACACCCTTCCAGGGGTTGTTTCCAGACCTGTGACTTCCTCCTGTTACTCCAGTCTAAGTAGACGGTGCCCCCAGTGATGATGTTTTCCTGCCCAAATGACAGGAACATAGTTTTGTTGCGCTCAAAACCAGAAGTTTTCGTATCTTCCAAAAGCCTCGAATGTAGCGTTGACAACCGATTTCGACTGGTGCTGCCACCTAGAGGATACCATGTTCGCTGCACTCGGGTAGCCCCTATTGTCAAGCACGGCAGTGGAGGGGTCATGATTTGGGTTTGTTCTACAGCCTTTTCACTTCGCAGTTACTGAGCACGCCGTGAACTCTTCGGATGGAAATGTAGTCCAGAGTCAGATATGAGGCCACTCCAGAACAAACCAGCAGATCTACAGGTGAGTGCCTGCGACAACCCAGTCAAACGGCCAGACCTCTGAAAGGTGCTGGGAAACCTGAACGGAGCTCCGCAAATTCCAGCACACCTCAGTGACGTGGAGCGAAGACGAATGGGCCAACATTCCTCCAGAGTGATGCAAGAGACCGACAGCGTCACACGGAAAACCATTACTTCACTTTACTGCTGCTGAATCATGGGAGTGTACGTACTTTTCCAGCACACTGACGTTGCTGTTCGTTTGATAATGTAGTTATCTCATTTTTATTACGCCCTTAGAAGTGAAGGACTTCACATGTGTGTGTGTTATTTTCCACTTGGACTGGAAAACCTGAGAGACTTCAGTGTTGATTGAAAAGCAGTGATTTAAGAGAGGTCGGATTGTTCTGGAAAGACCAAAACCGACTGGATCGGCAGGTCTGAACATTCACCATTGTACGGCTAAAAACCGGTTTGCCTGACGAGTTACCAGCAAAGCACCTCCACACGCACGGGGAGTGACGTCACGGCGAACATGCAGCGAGGCTGTTTTTCACTGTGACCGGGGGAAACACAGGGGTGTAACAAAAATTCACTCCTCTGTCTAATCCTTCACCGGGTCCGCCCCCGAGCCCCCGAGGAATCAGCTCGCCCCGCCAGGGAATCTGAGCGATGTACTTGCTGCAGCAGTCTCGGCTGAGATTTGGATTTCACAGCCGTAAACAGAACTGAGACGCAGGCGTGCGCCTCCTGGCTCGTCGCACGCTGCCGAGGGTCACCGTGACCGCCGACCCTACGGTTGAAGCGGGCAGCGGCTCGTCTGAGCTGCAGGTGGTGAAAGTATTGATTTCAGTTAAGTCAGTTCCTCACAGTAAGTCAGTCTGAAAAGTGACCTCTTCATCTTTATCTGACCACCTCCAGTGTCGTCTTACGCGATGCTTTGGTTTGCTTGGCGCAACAAGGGTGGGCTGTTGGAATATTTGTTTATCCACCGAACCAAAGAACCGTCTTGATCAAGGATGTCGCATTGATCGTCATAGTAGTACCATCCTTAATATACAAATATGAGCCATGAGTCAGATGCAGAGACCATCGCAGTCCAGCCCTCTTTACATAACAATGGTACAACATAAATATTTATTAGTATGAAGCGATGGACCGGAGGCCCGTCCAGCGTTGACCCTGCCTCTTACCTGAAGAGAACTGATATAGGTTCCAGCAGGATCTATATCAGCTAACATACAGTCATGGAAAAAATTATTAGACCACCATTTTTTCTTCACTTTCTTGTTCATTTTAATACCTGGTACCACTAAACGTCATCATGTGACTAAAACAGACAGAAAAGAAAACACTGAATGCATAAAAGCAGTGTTTTTGGCAGTACAACGCCATAGCTATTGATGTAAAAACTTAAGTGATTTAGGTTATAATCAAGAAAACCATGGAAAATGGTAAAATATCAGCTCTTAAATAAAACTCTTATGAGCAATCTTTGTGGTTATCGTTATGTTTGTCCAAACAGATGTACCTTTAGTTGTACCAGGCATTAAAATGAACAAGAAACTGAAGAAAACAAGGGTGGTCTAATCATTTTTTCCATGACTGTATATATAAAATGGATGGACGGGTGATTTATGTGGATGGATGAGGCCCTTTGGTGACTACATGTGTTGGAATATGCCGCTATTAGGAAAAAAAAAAGACAACTTGTTACGCCCAGCCCATACCTCACCTGCCTCGACTCACATATGAGCTTTAGCTCCTCCCATTCCTAATCAATATGACGTGGCTCCACCCCTTGCAGCTAAAACAGCTATAGTTTTGGCATTAAAGTGTATTCTTAAAACGGCATAAATAATAGAGCAATATAAAAGCGATGTTATATACTTGATGAGTTTTATCTCAGAGACAGATGTTAGCTGAGAGACAAAAAGGATACTCCAAATCATGTTGCCATATAGAAGCCCTGCTAAATATCACGCTATTATTTATTCTTTCAATCCGCAGAGTTTCTACGTCACTGTTTAGTATGAGTCCGGCTCACTTGAAACCTCAACCCAGGTAGCTCCAAAACCAGTGTGAAGTATCAGTTATGTTTTACCGCCTATAAATAGAAAAACCGAAGATAACTGAGCCGTGACATATCGTATTATGAACCCTCTTTAGAGGCCTTCACAGGGACCCCGTCCCCAGTTTGGAAACCACTAAACAGAACCACCGAGTTATTTGTGACCGTTGAGCTCCAGGACGCTTCAGTCCAGAGAGACTCTGTCCTCCATGTTTTAGACGCTTCCCAGCTCCAACAGACCCTCGTCAAGATCAGCAGAAGTCTGTCAGCGACTTTTAATTTGGTCCTGGTGGTTTGGAGCACAGGTTGAACAGAACATGCAGGTCAGGGGCTCCTGAGAGCCACGGACCTGCGACAGTCCAGTGGCGTCACGCTCAGGTTTCAGCTGCCTTGTTTTTGGTGGATGCGCGCTGGTGAGTGCAAACTAAACGCCAACAGCGCCAACCGACCAAATTAATGTTTTCACATTCAAAACGCAACTGAGAGTTTCAGAAAAAGGTTACAGAGATACTTGCGTAATAGGCGGTAATAGGGCTGTAGCAATACACTAATCTTGCGATACGATACATGATATTCAGCTCACGATACGATATATATCGATATTCATCCTAAGATACATTTACATCATTTTCCCAAAGATTTTAAAGGCACAAAGTGATTTTGGTGACATCTTGTGAGTGCTCCAATGACTTTGTTTGAATTAATTGAACTGAAAGCATCAATTACACATTATATGGCTGACAGGCAGCTTGCAAATGCTGGACAAAATGAATACAAGATGTATTAAGAAAAATAGTTTCATTTATTCAAACAGTGCAAATTGTTGCTTGAAAGCTTTTAAAGCTAAGGGCACAATGGAGAGTTAAAGTACAGCAAGTGGCCTTCTGTGGCTGCTTTTTTGGCTTGAAACTGAACATATGAGGTAGCTACTAGCCATTCTAGCTACCTTAAGTAAAAACGAACCGTGGCAGCCAATAATTCAACTCAGGATTATAATAGTTTAGAATTTTCCATTAGTTTTAGTTTTTATTTCATTTTTAGTTTATTTTTTCAAATTCAGTTAGTTTTAATTTGTTTTTAGAGCAGTTTTGCTAGTTTTTATTCGTTTTTGTTTTGAAATACTTAGTTTTTGTTTAGTTTTTATTAGTTTCAGTGTTAGTTTTAGTTTTATTTTGTAAATTAGGGTTGTAATTTTGGTTGGAGTGAAGCCCTGAACTTTTTAAAGGCTATCGAATCACATAGTTGTGTTTACATTCTGGTCTCAATAAACATATTTATCGATGCGTCTTCCCGCTTGTGGTGTTCCTGCGTATTTACTGACCAGCAGCTTTCTGGTCTCCGTGGAAACAGTCCATTATAGTTGCTGTTTTCTCCCGTTCCTTCCCAACGCTGACTGGCCTGCAGCTGTAGCTTCTCTTTCCAGGGGGCTAGCTTAGGCTAGCTTATCCAGCTAGTCCTGGTTAGCCTTCTTGTGCGAGCTTTTCAAATGGACTTTCAGATTTTGTTTCCCCTTCAGAAGTATTCCACACATTGTATCACCTGCTTCTACAACAAGGCACTTATTTTTATCATAAACAGTCATAGTCAAAGAAATCCCAAATAGGACTGTGCTGCAGCCATCACTGCTGATCACTTTTTTTTTTTTTATGGGGAAGCAAAGTTAATAGATTTCAAACGTTTATGAAAGAAAAAAATTACAAATACAAAAACGAAGGATGTTCTTGATATTATTGTCAATTTTAGTTTGTTTTATAAACACATAATCCAGTTTCAGTTAGTTATCATTTTTTTAAAAACTCGTTTTAATTTTATTTCAGTTAACTCCTTTCAAAACCCCCGTGTCCTGCGGGGGTTTTGAAAGGAGCTTAGAATATCGATACACGCTGCTGAAAAATCGATCCTCTCTGGGGAAATAAAATAATGTTTTATATATATAGTAGAACTGATAAAATTGCTCAGCTCTATTGTGTAACGTTGCCATAAAAAATAAAAACTGCACTTGTGTTACGGTTGTGGGGAGCTTCCGGATAAGAGCATTTTGTAGGCCTCAGGTGTGATAAGGTGGTTGACTCCGCCCACCCTGTCTGACAGGAGGAACATTACCTGCACTAGGCTTTTTTTTTTTCCTTCTTAGACTTTCATGAGTTGCAGATACAGTTTGAAGCTAAATGTAGAACATTTGCCCCACCGCTGCTCAGAATAGACACCGCCGGTCTGACGTATCTGATTAACCAGATAAACGAGGGTTTATAGTAGGAATGACTCACTGATGACAAACGCCTCTCCACCCGCTGAAAGCAAGGTGTTGACCTTTGTCTCCAAAACCTCCAGAGATCCACGTTTAACAGGACAAAACCTCCAAGCTGCTCGTTACAGATCACACATCGAGCTTTGACCTCGTGACACGAATCAGCGGCGTTTGCTAACGACCGGATCATCCGGTGGAAAAGTACCGGTAAATAAGTCCACCTGCAACAGATCATGTTCAACTGTAGTTTATTTTTATTAAAAAGACCAGGGTGCAAATATGAAATTAAAAAAAATAAAGACAAGCATATAATTTTTAAGCATTTAATACAAACTTAACAATATAAACTATTTCAGTCCCTCTTGACGTTTAAGACACTGACTCAAAATACTTTGTTATACCGTATTTTTTTTTCTTTATCAAGTATTGCACGATGTAGGTACAAAATTAATATTCATACGATTACATTTTTGTCCATAGTATAGCAAAATCTTTAACCTCTTAACAGAAAATACAATTCGTCTTTCGGAAAAAGCAAAAAGTTCCTACACTTGAACTCCACCACTAAGGAATACTCTGTACACCATCTTCAGAATATTTCATGGTTTGTTGGGTTTTTTTTTTTTTGTTGGTTTTTTTTTTTCTTTCAAAGATGAATTTCTTTAACAATTATCTTTAAAAAAGAAAAAAAAAAAAAAGGGAAAAAAAGAGAAATAAGTAAAAGCTGCTGCAGCCATCACAGATCACTGGAGTAGTAAAAAGATATAAATGCAACACCATGTCATAGAAACAATATATACTCTGATATCTTACAAACTCTGTACTAAATTAAATTATACAATTAGAAAAAGACCAAGTAACCCCCACTTAGTAGTGCCAATTCATAAAAATCAGCCTTTTCTTACCACCTGTAAAAATACTGTAAGAGGCCAAAACTTGAAGCTTGTATTTATTTTTTTTTTTTTTTTAAGATTTTTTTTTTGTTGGTGTTTTTAAGTATTTCTCAAAAGTAAAAAAAAAAAAGAAAAAGAAAAAAAAATAGTTTGTGCTTGGTTGGCAAAAAGGAAAAAAGGAACCCAATGATGCATGTTGAGTTGATGTAACCAAGCCTGGATGTGTTTGTACCACAAGCTTTCAGTAGAAACGAACTCAAGGGGGCACAGTAAAAAAATAAAATAAAAAGTTAAATTAAAAATAAAAGAACACCCTTGGGCACATGCGATTCACCGATTAAACACGATATCCTTCAGTTCGGTTTCTGAGTGTGCGTTTTTGTTTGTTTCTCCTCCGTGAGCCGCCGTCGTTCATAAATAGCGTGTTAGCGGTTAGCTCAGTTAGCCATGACCGGCTGGAACTGCTGGTTCGAATACTGCATGTTGCTCAGGCTGAAGTTGAGGCCGTCCATGAGGGACTTGTCGTTGAGGCTTCCGTAGGCTGCGAACACGTCGAAGGCATTGTTGTACTGCAGTGGGCCCAGTCCCAGCGAGCCCTCGCCGGGGAACACGGCGCCGGGGCTGGACTGGCCCTGGAGGCTGGAGAACACGAACTCCTTGGCGTTGGGGGACAGCGCCGAGGCCTTCTGCTGCTGCTGCTGCTGCTGACCCAGGCCCAACCCGTACAGCGAGTGCATGGAGGACGACATGGCTTTCTGCTTCAGTAGAGTGTTGACATTCAGACCCAGGTTGTTGGTGGGGGAGGTTCCCGCCACCTTGCTGCTGCCGCCGTTACTGCTGCTGTTGTTGTTGCCGTTGTTGCCGCGGCCGCTGCTCTTCATCTTGGTGGAGCCGAACTTGGTGGCGGCGAAGGTGGCAGTGGTGAAGGTTAAGGGCTGCGTGGAGCGCGGCATGAAGGACGGACTCACGGCGGCGGACTGCCCGAAAGGAGGGGAGGGGGAGTTGGACTCAGACGACGCCCCGACGGGGTCGCTGATCGGCATGAAGACCTGGGCCTCCGGGTTAAAGCTGTTTTTGATCTCCTTGTCCAACTCGGAGCCGTTCTCGTTGTTATCGTCCACGTACAGCACCTTGACCGGTCCTTTCTCCCCGATCTGGTAGGAAACCTCAAACGGGTCAATCCACACGCTAAGGTCCTGAGGGAGGTTATTCCGGACGTCTTCGATGTCCAGCCCGCTTTCTTTGGCCGCCTGCTCCACCACGGGGTCCACCTTCTCCCCTACGTGGATGCACCTGAACCCAGAACCCTTGTATGGCTTATCCGGATACCAGTGGCCTTCATACTTCTTCTTCAGCTGCCTCTCAAGCTCCTCGCCGAAGATATTCACACGTCGCCGAGGGAGTTTGTTGTATAAATAGGAAATGATAAAGTTGAGTGCTACTTGAATTTCAAGCTGCATAGCTGCTTCAGTGACGAGGAGTCGCTTTTTTCTCGGCGTTGCAAAAACCTCCAAGGCAGCAGTGACGAGGAAACTCTGAATGCTTGTTGACAAGATGGATATCCTCCCTGCAGAGTTGGGTTCACGGTCCTGGAATGAGGAAAAAGAAGAAAGAAAAGGCGAAATAAGTAAACACATGACGACTGAACTATGGATGAACCAATCTCAGTATTAATATAAGATACTAATAATATTTTCTGAACTGCTTTATGGGGTTTTGGACAATTGGCCTCATGGATCCAACTAGTGCTGGGCGATATGACGATACATATCGTGAGGACGATAGAAAAGTGTGTATCGTGCCATTTCTCTTCTATTGTTTCTAACCTAATTTTATCAATTATTACAGCAAATATGTAATTAAATAACCTGCAACGATAAATTTGATAGAAACATATCTACTTCTATAAAGTAGCCTTTTATGTTTGCACTTTTATTCATGGTTAATGCCTTAAACAGAGTTCTCTTCAACCCTGATGTTTACTTTAGACACTTTATATTGGTTTGCAAACTTTGCACTACAAGGTTACAGATTTCAGAAAGTTGAAAAATAATTTGTGTTTATTTTTTATAGCTGAACTTCAGTGCAAAAATGTGTTTTTTCCTCTCAGAAACTGTTGGCACTTTAAAAAAAATGTGAAAGCTACTGTACCTCTGTACCTACCTGTTTTTGCTGCACTAAAATGTATGTTTGTGACAGTTCAGCTAAATGTCCTTTCAAAATAAAGTTGAAAAGTAAGCAATGAAATTTTTGTCAAACTTTTCAGAGAATAACTGAAAACATACTTTATTATGGTATATCGTGCTATATATCGTTATCGTGATATAAAATAGTCCATAACGTGATATATGACTGTGTGCGTCAGGCCTCAGAATCTGAACCCTCTGCAGCGTTGCCAGGTGGGAAATGTAGGATTATCGTACCAGAGACTCAAAATTATCGTATTTTGAGGGAAAATTATCGTACATCTGTCATAACAAAAATAACAAGCCCAATGATGCGCTATAGTCAAAAATAATCACTAGTGTTAAATAGCGGGTGAAGCTAACCATTCAGCCTACCATGCTCGTTGTTCTGAGACAAACATTCGTATCTCACGCTCAGCAAAACACGATTGGCTACCTTCGTGGTTAAAAAAAAAAACTCTCCAGCAGACAGTTGTAGCAGGAAATAATGTGAAATAGTCAAATTATCGTACATTTGGCTTTCTTTTTTTTTGGATTATTGATCGTACATCGTACAGAAGGCGAAATTATCGTACATCTGGCATTGCTGACCCTTTGACATGTACTGGTTTTCTGTATTAACCTCCACAAAAATGTGATCCGATCTTCAACTACGTGACATTAATGGAGGAAAACAACGTGCTTAGGCTGTCAACGTGCACAATCACAAGGATTTTTGTCCATTCATTGACCACTTCCTCCCCCAGCGCTGTGAATGTGAATTAGTTACACATCATCAGCTTAAGTACATTGTGTTTTTTCCTTTTATTATGACTCAGGTGAAGGTCAGATCACATTTAGGGCAAATTAATGGAGGAAAAAAAAACAGTTAAAGGGTGCCCTCAGTCTTTCCCAAACATCAACGGCATCGGACCCGATATATGCAAAGCCCAGGTATCAGATGCATCCCAGAACTGATCGATGCCATTTCATCTGCATGTTCTTCCCCCCCCCTACCACCACCACCACCACCACCAAAAGAACAGCACATCCAGTCCCCCTGACGTGGCAGCTCTGCTGCTGCATCTGGGCTGTACAATATCAACAGCTATAATAAACACACAGCCCACTGACTCAGAGACGGTGTCAGCAGTACGTGGTCCCCCAGCGGTCCGGGAACCCTCCCGTAGGACCGGGAAACGACGGCAGGTGCTGCCTCGGACATGTACGGACAAATGTCCCGTAGAGGAAAACGTCTTTCTGTCTGTCTGTGTGTGTGTGTGTTTTATTTAATTCCCCCCAGCGCGGAGCATTCTGGATCCTTCC
Organism: Hirundichthys speculiger; assembly: GCA_018398805.1. Classification (NCBI taxonomy): domain Eukaryota; kingdom Metazoa; phylum Chordata; class Actinopteri; order Beloniformes; family Exocoetidae; genus Hirundichthys; species Hirundichthys speculiger. The sequence goes on along the minus strand of JAGFBZ010000062.1, from coordinate 246,958 downwards.
GCAGGCACTAACTCGCGACGAAAACTGCAATTACATAATCCAACACTCAAAAGTGGCCAAAAAGACACTTGTTTTCTTGCCGGACAATTATGTCAAAAACGTAGAAATTTAGAAAAAAAAGAGAAAAATAATAAAAACTGCGAGTTTTCTCGGCCTCCGTCGGAGCCGAGCCGCCTGGCAGTTTAATGAAGGGTGTGAACAGAAATGTAGAGCTGCCCGTCCGGACGCCTGATACTGTTAATGTTTAGCTCGACCGGCTGCTTATCGGCGATTATCTGCCTTTAAAAAAAAAAAAAAAAAAAAAAAAGCGAACACGGACGCGGAACGAAAACCTGGATAATTAGGAAAAACGACAGCGGGGCTAACGTACGCAGCATTTTAAACGCAGCCTGGACGTTTAACATTCAATGTCACAGCTTTAAAGAGACGGACGTTACTCAAAATAGAAAAAAAATAAATAAAGAAGGTGCGATTTCTTTTTTCCTTTTTTTGGGATAAACCAAGAGAATGTCATGGTAATGTTGCATTAGTATTTACTTACATGCAAACAAACAGTAGCTCCTCAGTTCCGCTCCAGGAAACGTTAAAGTCGTACCTCCTCCTAACGTTGTTTTCTAAAAGAGATATTACAGAAAATACAAATATTGTCACCGACGAAGAGTCTAATCCAGGCGGCTTTGGAAAATCCGTCTTGTTTATTTTATTTTATTTTTTTGTTTTGTTTTGTTTTTTTTTTTTCTTCAGGCTTCCCGTCTTGACTCCCCACAGCCTGGGAGTTTTTACAACTCTGCCCTTTAAAACTTGGGTTGATTTGACTATATAGTAGTCCTCCGCCACGGACACCGGGGAGGTGGTGATGCGGCTCGCAGAGGTCAACACCCAGAAACGCGTTCCTATTGGCCGAGCGCTGTGACGTCACCTACCACTGCCTTAAACTACGCCCGCGATTGGATGCTTCTGTGGTCAATCAACGGCGGGTTTCTATTTACGGTAGTGGTTTGCGTTTCATATGCTCTGGACTACTTTATCGTAGCAGGATGTACATAAAATATGCTTTGAAAGCTGTGGGGCATAGTTTGATCCTTTAAAATATTATATTATTATGTAAAAAAAAAAAAAAAAAAAAAAAAGGAAATCTAAAGTTATGGTTAGTAAACAACAAGCATATCTAGAAAGTATCTTCTTATGTGATCCTCTTGAATGTTTTGTTGTTCATGAACATTTGAACTGATTAGAGTTTGTATCAGAGACAAGGATGGCATAAAACCCCCTTTTTTGGCTCTGTGCGTCCCACTACAGGGTTAAACAAATCTAGATAACCTCTATGGCGGAGTAATACACCTGTCACTGGTTGTGTCCCTTGATCCTGCCAATGACATTTTGATGTTCCTTCAGTAAGCTGTAACTGTGTGACTGAAGCCCTCTTCCCTGAGAGAGCTGCTCCTTCATAACTACAATCAGTGACACTTATTTGACTCTCCTCCTGCCGTGAACCTGTAATAACATTTATTGCAAGCGCTGTAAATTGTGGAAATTGACTGTTACATAACAAATTCCAGCAGCTCCCTGCATTAGTGTTGAGCAGTTGTGCGGACGCAGGGGCATTTCTGCTCCGGCCCGTCAGGCCCAGGGTGCTCGCCGCCGCCGCCGCCGCCGCCGCCGCCGCCTGTTCTCTTAGTTAACATGGGCTCCCACACTCACAGTAAACACAAATGCCACGTGAACCGCACGGTTGTGGAGGAGGCAGGAGAGCAGGCAGACTGTTCTCTAGAAGGAAAAAAAAAAAAAAAAAAGGATCTCCTGACTGTTGTGTGCTGCGTCTGTGAATGTCAGATGTGAACTGTTTTATAGGAGAGCTGCCAGCTACACACAGCCTCTCCAGAGGGAACGGCAGAGGAGTCAGAATCATTTCTCAGGCCCATATGATCGATCCAAGTCAATAACAATTCATTTAGACGCTCTGTTTTCCGACTTGTTTCCCACTAAATATAAAAAAAAAAAGGACATACTAAAATCAGTTAACAGCAGTATCGGGCATCAGCAATGATTTAAAAGGCACTTCAGATGTCTTCTCTTTCTAACTCCAGCCTCTGTATGTGAACGTATATACGTGTGCATTCAGGTGTTAATTTAGCCTCATTAATATTCGAGGGACACGTCCCGGTCCCATAAACAAAATGCTATAAAGCGCTGTCACATGGTAGCTGGAGGGCTGCAGGATGCTGCAGGCACAATGAGGAGTTCTTCCAGCCTCCAGATTGAGTCGCAGCAGGGGTGAGAGATGATTCCCCCCAACCCCCCCAACCTCCCCACCAATGAGGAGCTCATGTGATGGATGACCCCAGCACAAGCTAAACACACTGTGGGGGCCTTGGAGACACACCAAGGCCACCAGAGCAGGACATCCTTCTTCTTCTTCTTTTCTTTTTTACTTCCCTTTCAAAGCACAGGAAATGTGTGACTACGACCGAATGTTCTGAAATGCTCCGCTCCGTCAAGAGATATGTCTGTTCAAAACACCAAGCAGGTCCACAGTCATTAAGCCGTCTACGCTCAGTGAGGAAGTGGGAACAGCAGTTCTGCACGGTGTTTGTTATAAAGCGACGGCGTATGGATCTGGATCTGGATCTGGTGAAAGTCTGCCTGCGACCCAGAGATAAACCCAGCTAATGAAGGGAGATGTTTAAACATGACTCATGCAAAATTTTTTTTTTTTTTTAGTGAAGTCACTCCACTTAGACACTTAGACTTCACCAAAGCTGTGAAATCTCTCTCCTTTCTCAGGCTTTGTAGCTGCAGAAACGCTTCCTCAAATTCCCAGATGTGGTCAAGGAGGATATGATTTGATACGTATATCAGTTTCTCAATAACTGAGAACAAATTAATTCAAATTTCCACCAACAGCACGCGCAACCCCTTGTTTTCTTGCCAATATATGAAGTTTTTTGGGGAAGCTGGTTTCCCGGCACATTTAAATTAATAAAACTGGCGCGGGAGCACGCTCACGTGGAGCTGCATCTATCACTTTTGGTTATTTGACCGCCACAGAAAAAAGGACTCGGATAGTTATTACCTCCCTTCCTTTCCGCTGGACTTCAAAGCCCAAATGGTGCTGAAAGAGATGAGTTCACTCTCTCAAGTGGGCCGCCACATGTGGACCTCCTTTGTATATTGAGTGCAGAATTTTCACCTGGAGGTAAAGGCAGCGACTTGTTTTTATTGCCTTTTTCCATTTCAGGTTATGGCAGCTCAAGAGCTGGCCGTGTCTTTCCTTAGAAGATGAACAAGTGTAATTTAAGCACAGGCCAAAATGAATAGTCTGGCTTGACAAACTACTGGCTCTTAACTCTTAACTCAAACCCTCTGCCCCTTTGAAAACAGATTCATTTAATCTTAATTTCTTTATATCTGTATTTTCTGACCCGAAGCCAAGTGCAGCGCCATAAATCTGTGTGTATACCACATATAAACTACTAAAAATAACAAGGTTTCTTCTCTTTATTGGAGCATAATCAATATTTTATTTATGGCTAACAGTGCTAACTTCACTGTGTGAATGCACAGTCTTTCTGATTTTAAGGGACACATTCCACCCTGTTTTTCTTACATTTAAAAGGGGATATTATTTGCTGAAGTCCTGAGGACATGTGAGTGACATGCTTTGGTCAAAATGTCACAGAGATACAGTAGCAAGGCTCTTTTTTTCAACTTGTTTTCACAGCTCAGTTCATCGCAGCTGTTGTGTAGGGGGCGGAGTCAGTGACTCAACTTGACTCCGCCCCTCCGTGGCTGACGTATGAAAACGGAAAATTACAACAAATGGTGCATGATGTGAAGTTAGGAGAAGATGGAGAGGCTGGAATAATCACATGAAGAGTCTGTGATGTCACAGACAGAGTTGTGTTGTGTCAGAGGTTTTTAATATATATATATATATATATATATATATATATATATATATATATATATATATATATATATATATATATATATATATATATATATATATATATATATATATATATATATATATACAGTGGTACCTCTACTTATGAAATTAATTGGTTCTGGAAGTAGTTTCGTAACCTGAAGATTTCGTAAGTAGAGTCGCGTTTTTCCATCTAAATCCCTAAAATTCCAATACATTCCCAAAATTCGAACAAATTTTTTTAATGAATTATAAATAACACATGAAATTACATAAAAATCTGTAAGAAATATATGTTAGAACTAAAAAAAAGAACTCAGAGAGCACAGACCTCCACCGAGCGCAACAATTATTGAAAATTTGAAAGTGATCCAGGATTTCTTCTGGATCACACCCAAAATGAAATCAGTTCTTCCTTTTCACATTTCCGACAACTCCTAAAAAATTTAATCAAAATCCATCCATAACTTTTTGATTTATCTTGAACACAGGCAGACAGATAAACGCTGGCAAAAACATTAGCGCCTTGGCTGAGGTAAAAATTGTTCGTTTACCTTGGTTGCTGGGTTACTCTCATACAGACAAGGGGCCCTCCTAGCCAATGGGATGCCAGGAAAATGCTAGGCGATAGCCAATGGCAGAGCAGCTCGCCCGCATCGCTTTCAAACTGAGATACAGAGCCGACAAGTATATTTACAATCACTAAAGTGGGAGCTGCGAGTAGCAGCGCGGACTGTATTTCTGCCTTTGTATCCTGAAATTTTTTTCGTAACGAGAGGCAATATTTTCCCATTGAGGCGTTTCGTAACCTGAAAATTTCATATGTAGAGACGTTCGTAAGTAGAGGTACCAATGTATATATATGTACACACACACACAACAGATATATAGATATATATATATATATATATATATTATAAGTATATATATATATATATATATATTATATACTACTGTAAAACAGGGCTGAAAGACTACATGGGAATCAAAGAGCTGCCTTCTGATGATGTAGCTGGCATCATGTAGGGTTTTTAGAGCCTCCAGTTTACCTAGCTGATACTTCAAAGCTAATTTTACAAAGTAATATTTGCATTAATGATGAAGAGTAAAACATAGTATAACAGTGGCGCCTACATAGACGTATCAGTTTGTCATCATTAGGTGACATTAGCTAACGTTACCCACAATAGCTAACGCTAAGACCTGATTGTTGCTTCTGCATCAGAGCACCGGTGTACCTACGGCGTAGGTACGGACCCTCCGCCGTAAACTACGCCAAATCCTGACGTGCACATGGCTCCAAATGTAACTATGCAACGCGTAGATGCGGATCATGCTGGCTTGGTAGATCTGCTCTTCTACCATCTCGGTATTTCCTTCTGCCACTTCTTCTTCGTTCTTGTCAAATCGGGTAGAATGATGCTTTGCTTCAGTGTCTGTAAAAATGACTGATGCTCAGCATTTATAAGTGTCAACTCACGTAAAATAAGCTTTATTTGCTCAGCTGTTAAGTTTGAGCGATAATGTAAGAGGTAAACAAAAGGAAGCTCAGGACCGCTGGCTACAGCGCTGCAGAAAAGAACCCACACTGCCCTCTAGTGCTTAGTAGTGTAATTACGGAGTGATGCAAGCAACAGTGCACAATAAAATTAACGGCAAAGATGGCGTAGGGCTCATAGGTCACTTACGTATCTGCTATACAGATACGCAGGCTAACGCTAGTTAATGTAGCCACCAAAGCACCAGATGGCTATTTAGCCTGTAACATCCAAACACAGGACAATACGGCAGTAACGGGTGGTGCGTTTTGTGCTTTTGAGTTCTTTCACTTGTCAGAGGACAAATGTTGCAAAGTTACACCTGACTATATTTAGCTTTCTGGCACAAGCTGAAGCCACAGAGAGCTATTTAGACTTGAACAGCAAAACACGGGAGATAATCATAGTAAATGTTGCTGTGTTTTGAGCTTCTTTCATTTGTAAGAGGACTAAAAGTCTCATCTTTTCAGCTTTACGTAACCTCATTTGAATTGCAGGTTGCAGGCGAGACGAAGCAGCTGAACTTGACGTAGGCACATTTACACAGTGTCAGGAACACGTACGAATAAAACTGAGAAACATGATATTAAAGGCTCTTATCAAAAACACAGTATTTATATCAGTTGTATAACAGCATTATATCCATTTAGCAGATACATTTGGGTCTAATCTGTGGCTCAGTTACAGCTCTGGCAAGTGTTAAATGGGACAGACGTGGTCCGAAGGTCACAGGCCCGGCCCAGCTGGGGTTATGTCATGTGTTTTGTTTGGGCCAGATGTGGCTCAAATGCCATCAGCTGGTTTTGGCAGGGGTTATGGCAGATGTTGTGAGGGCCAGGTGAGCCTCAGAGATGCAAATGTGCATCATGCCTGGTGGATTTGAAGCTGTGTGTGTTCAGCAGGAGTCGTTGGCCCTAAAGTGAAACATGCAGATGCCAGCCATGATTAGGCGGAAAGATTTCTGTTTTCTAGATGCTGAAAAGTGAATCAATTCATTAAAATGACTTGAATCTGGAAGGCAGGAGTGCCGTTACTGTCACTGGAGCTTTGGCTTCTCTGCAGACCCGAGGTTCCCTTCTGAAGGTGATATCTGTTTGTGTATAACGTATTTAATTTACCAGCTAATTAAATGGGATCCTACATAAAAGAGACGTTTCACTGCTCCGTTGCCGAAATGCAGTTTTTACTGTCGAAAAAAAAGGCACCGGTACTCAATTAGTATTCATAGCAGCTCCGTGGTGATAGCAATCTAAGATTATACTGCTCGGTGGAATTTATAGCTTCATGCACACAAGCACCAGCAGCATCTTTATTCTTCCCTCTAAATTTAAAAGAAATGATTCCTAACTGTGGTGATGAAAGGACGCCGAACGTGATTTATCTCCGGGCCCTTATGCTTATTCTGGAAAAATCCAGACAGTTTACAAAATCAGCAGTCCGCGCAGCGTTCTTGAGTCTGGAGTGCACGGAGATGTGGCGCTACGTGCCGCTTCCTTTTTGAGTTGTTTACAAGTTGCCTTGGCGGGCGGGAGGAGGCCAGTGGGCTCCTTTCACACCACTGCCAGGAATGTTATTAATATGAGCAGCAGTGACGCCCGGGCTAACAGACACTTCACTGTGACGGTGCGCCTGAGCTTACTTACTACCGTGATCCCTTATTTTTCACGGTTATTTGGGACCAGTGCACCCCAATCAAAAATCAAAAAATCCGCGAACTGGAGCCGGAGCCCCCCGAGCCTAAATAATGTGTTTGAAATATGTTTAAAAACCGCAAAAAAGGTAGCGAGGCACTGCAGCAGTTGTACCTTCACAGCCTCTGGTCTCTGAACCATAGTAAAGAAACCGCTGGTATTGTGCTATTTTTGGCTCGTAATTAGCGGCTAACATGCTAACAACAACAAAAGAAAAAGTCTGGTTTTCTCTGCATGGAACGAGCACTTTATTCCTGCACTGCAGGAACTTGTAACATCACACAGGTTGTATTGTTGGGCTCCTGTCAGTTAACAGAGAATGTAAATCTATACACGCTGGGCTGTGGGCCGTGATTTTTTTAAAAAATTATTATTTTTATTATTTAATTATATATTTCCGAAAAATCCGCGAATAACTAAAACCGCAGAACTTAAAGTGCAAATTGGCAAGGGATCACTGTATACTAGAGGTTTTCGGAACAACCCGAAAACCTGAGGTTCTGACCCGACCTGAATCGGGTCTTGGGTCCATTCAAAAGACATAACTCCGGTTCGGGTTGAAATCGGTACAGTTAGTCTCGGGTCCGGTCGGTGCTCTCTGACAGGCTGGGTCCACGTTTACTCCAGAGAGGTAAAGATATTGGCGGTGGCAGCTAATGTCAGGACTCGGGGAAGTTAAATGATTATTAATCAACGAGGCGTGTTTTTCATTAAACAATCGTGTTGCCGTAGCGTGTTATTAGCGGTTTGCCCGGCAGCTGTAAAGCACAACGGATCGCCAACATGACAACGTTGGATGAGAGAATATGTTCACGACACGTCCTGACTGGTGTAGGCTATTAGCATTAGCAGTTGCTACAAATAGCATCTCTATCCACAAAGAAAATAACGCGTGGATTATTGTTGTTTACATCCCGTAGCCTATGTAGCAACTGAACCGGGTAGACGAAGACAACGTTTAGTTAAGAAAATCAAGTTTTATTCAACGCTAGTGTTAGGATTTAGGATTAACTATGTAGATTTTTAACTTGTTATAACTGAAACTTGACATGAAGGAATGCTGTCTCCATTCATGACCGAGTTTCTCAGCTCAGGTTTACGACTTAATTACTGTAACATCCTCCCGACCCCCACCAACAGTTTGCGACCCCCGGATAAACAGTTGGTTTATTAACCCGCACTGTAAGACTGGAGAGTTGGTGACCATCCGGATTTCGAAGACAAAGGGCGATAAAACGTACGAGAGGATACGCCTTCTCTGTGACTATAAGAACGGAGGACATTTTGAGATCTGTGTGCGTTTGTCCACGGCAGCATCTCGGTGAGGTTGTGGACAAGTGTACCATCGGCCGATTAAAATATTCTGCATGGCATAATAATTCTTTGTATTCATGATTGTATTAAACTCTTTGATTGACCTTTGTGTCTAGTCTCGTAAATAGGCACCAGATAAGAGAGATACTTTCACTAGACAACTTTTAACGTGAGAAACTATGAGCTGGATTGTCTCGGTTCTATTCAGGTAACTCGGGATTGCAGACACCCAGCAATGTAAACTAAAGACTCAGGTCGGGTTGGTTCCGGGTCCAAATATTGTGGGTCCATTCGGGTTCGGACGCCCGGACTTATGAAAATAGTTTAGGTCGGGTTCGTTCCGGGTCGTATACATCTTCCAGAGGGGGACGGAGTCGTGTTTTTCTTGCGGAGCTCTGAGCACATTCGCGCCCAACGTTGCTCCCGGCGGTTTCGTACTCGAGCCCGGTTACAGTCCTTTGAACCCCGGAAAGATCCGCGCGGAGCCATCTGGAGGATATAGACGGTTACACAATGAGGGATCAGCTGTGCTCTTCCTCTCTAAATACCATTCTGCTCTGCTATTTGGTTTCATGTCGGGGGATTATGTTCAGCGTCCCGGCTGCTGTGTCATGAATCAGACGGGCAGAACAGAACAGCGCTGAGCTTAATAAACGCGGCCGATGGCGCGGAGACGAGATCGCTCAGTGGTTTTTTTAAAACATTTTTTTTTTTGCTGCTTGCTCCGGCTCGTGCGTCGCGCCACGGGGGCAAAGCTGCGCGCCCTCGCAGTTAGATTGACTTTTCGAGAAATTCAATTATGCTCTGAAATGAGCAGTCGGAGCTGGTGGACGGAGCGGGTTTTTAGAGCGGGGCCGGTCCGATTCTGCAGGAATGTGTCACATAACCGTGAATGCAGTGGGCAGGCTGCCCCCCCCCCCCCCCTCCCCCCCCCGCACCTGCTGTACTCTCCTTAAAACAGATTTCTGTCTTCTCTCATCCGCGGGGGTGGGATGCTCCTCTGGGGCGGGTGATGTCAGGGTTTGTGGATGTCACGCGTCACCATCATAAGATACGATATATATATTTTTTTTTTTTTGCATGCACGGGCTCGAAGGCATCCTAAAAACACGGCTTTTTTTTTTTTGTGTGTGTGTGTGTGCAGAGCCAGAGTTTGAGCAGATCCTCCGCCGAGGAGCCTTCATTTCTGTTTGCCAGAAAAGTGATGTCAGCGTCGTCATGGCAACTATTCTTACACATTACCCCCATCCTCTTTCACACAGTTTGAGTAGCACTCAAGTGCTATTTTTCTGACAAATGTCAGATCTCATTGCTTAAATGGCATTTAGGCCTCTTTTAAACAGTTTATTGTTATAAAAAGAGGAAAAGCAGGGCAGGAAGAGTTTTAAATGTGCCACGGAGACAAATATGGCCCCTTTCTTCCGCCTCCAGACACAGATGACCGAATGAGAGGAAATAACGAGCCTGAAATCATGATTACTCACATGGAGAGAGGCTAATGATGAGTGCTACTTTTAATGCTTTTCGTATACGTTAATGAGAATTAGTATTTCTTGACTTGTTCAAAAATAATGGATTTTTAAATGGAATATGAAGACATGCTGTGCTGGAGAGCATCGTCTGAAGGCCTAATCTTCCCAGCAGCACCGGCGGCGGCGGCGGCGGCGGCGGGAGTCGGTACTCTCTGACTCAGAGAGCTGACGGTAACAAGAGAAGGTGGAGCAATATTTCGCTGATGGATGTCCTTCGACGGGAGCGCAGAAAGGTGATAGGCTGACGGAGAGGAAAAGAGCAAAATAACCCCCCTTAAAAAAAAAAAAGAGCCTCTGTGCAGAAAAACAGCGTTTCGGGGGCTGCTGTGCTGCACGCAACTGCATCAGCAAGTCAACGCCGTGATCTCAGGGGAGCAGAGAAGGAAAGTAATTGTGACTTTGCTCTTTGGCGGGGAATTGCTACCCGGCGCAGTTCGGCCCAGTAATCAGAAAAAAAAAAGCGTTGGGGTGAGAGGTGGATGCGGTCCGTTCAGTCGGTTAGACGGATGAACGGAAATGGCAGCGGCTAACTGCGGTACACCTGAACGATAAAGGACGTCCGGAGAAGCTCGGTCAGCAGTGTCCATGATGGTAGAGAACCAACTCTCTGTACCGCTGAGCCTCGACGGCTGTGAGCCTGTTGTATAGAAATGATTTGGGTCACACCAGGAACATATCGACACTCTAATCTGATGTTTCGTTTCATATAACTGATGAATACACTCTTAAACTAACATCTTACCCTATTCAGATGTTCCTATTGACCTTTTCGACTTAAAAATTGTGGACGTGCGCCCCCTAGTGGCCCTGCCATAACTGGAGTGTGCGGTGCTCCACCAACTAACCCAAACACAGCAGCGTGGAGCATCTGTTACGGATAACGCAGACATGTCTTGGATTGATGATGTTAGGCAGTGGCCTCCAGTTACAGATGAAGGTAGTTTATCGATGTTTTTTTAATGATTGGTTATGGAAATAGCATGATCTATTCCCATAATCAAACACTAAAAACTGTGGGAATACGCTGCAACGCTGGCTAAAACGAACGTCAACAAGCCATAAAGATTATGCTACTGTAACGTTAATGCTAGCGGTAAATTAGGCTATGTGTTAATGTTATTTTTAATTTATTTTATCATTCTCCTAATTCATTCATTCATTCATTCATTCATTGAGTTATAGGCTTGTGCTAGCGCCGAGGGCTACAGTAGCCTCATACTGCTGTTCTTTCGGCCAGAATCGTCCGGGACTCTCAGCGAGACTATGAGTAGTACGAGATTGAATGTTAACGAAAACTCACCCGGCTGTATTCATTTGGAACAAAGTCCTTTCTGTTGATATTTTTCACCCACGTCTTCCTAACTTCTTGTTCTGCAAACAAGGCAGTCTTCGTGCAGTAAAGGCTTGTGTATTTCATACTTTCTTCTTCCATTGTTGAATTTTCACGCCATTGTTGGCACAGTTCATGACGGAACATGTATTCCCACTCGACCGACTCGACATTATAAAAATATATATTTGTGGAAAGAGAAAAACACTGGTTAATCTGCGAGCCGGTGAAAGTGTCGCTCTGTAGAACAACCCAGCAATGGCGGACGGGGTACTTCCGGGGGGCTGGCCTGAAAAGGTCTATATACCAGGGGGGTCAGACTCATTTTACCTGAGGGCCAAATCAGCGTCATGGTTGCCCTCGAAGGGCCAGATTGACAGCATGAATGTAACGAAAATGCAATGAAAAATCAAAATAAATTAAACTGCCCCTTGTTAAATAACGGTTTCTGTATTTACAATGTATTCAAGTGTCAAATATTTAACTCATTATTATATTAAACTCAGGGTTTGTGGTTGTAACCCTGCTCTCGCACAGGTGATGGTTAGAAGCAGAAGCGATTCTTTGTTTTTCTTGCAGGCTAAATTTAGCATACTTAGCTCCGTGTTTGCTGTCAAAACGCCGACGTCGATTATGCTCTTTCACGACTGACACTGCCTTATAACACAAAAGACAGGCCTGCTGTTTTTTCACCTTGAGGTATAAACTTGTATTCATTTTCTCCTCGTTCATCAAGCTGCCTTCCTTGTGCATCAGATTTTCTTTTCTTGGACATGTTGGGGTTTGTAGAGGTTTTTAAATTCGTCAGTTCTGGAAATCGTCTTGATGTCTTGCTCATGGTTATGTCAGTTATCATTCTGGGTAATGACGAAGTGCATTATGGGAGATGTAGTTTATGGTCAATATGCGCTTTAAAGCGGCGTAAGCTTATTTTGAGTCTTAAAATATTGGTTTAAAAACAAGCCAATAATGCACAAGCTCTCGAGGGCCACATACAATGATGCGGCGGGCCACATTTGGCCCACTGGCCTTGTGTTTGACACATGTGCATTGCAGACAGGTACATCCATCCATCCATTATCTTCTGCTTGGTCCTGTCGGGTCGCAGGGGCAGCAGCTTGAGCAGTTTTATCTTTCTTATCTGTTAGTTAGAAAAGTCCAACATGAGCCTTGAAAACAAGCCGTGACATGTGAGCGCAGAAAAATGACATTCACCTCGGTCCAACCGCGCTGGTGGTGGAGATGGGTATTTCAAAACAGAAGGACATTTAAAAAAAAAAAAAAATGAAGCTGTGTGGCAAGAAAAGAGAAAAATAGTCTGATGCTTGGAGCGTATCCTGACATTCCTGCACTCATGTCCTCAGTTGTAAATCATTGTCTGCAAAGGTCAAATATTTTTATCTCTGTACAAAGTTACAGGATTGTAGCTTCTGCTCGCTGCTCACCATGTCGGACCCGGTCCTGGTTCCTGCTGCTCACCGTTTCTGGACTAACAGCCCCACCACTTCCTTCTGTCAGATTTATCAGTATGTAAGATTTTATTGACTCCTTACTCTCCTGCTTCCATCCGTCACCCGACATTTTGTTCATCACCTGATTCTCCACCTGCTTCCCACTGCTGCCGCTCTCACGCAGACGTAGCGGCATAAGGATGCGGTGGTGAACGCCTCCTTATTCCGCCTCCACTCTCCAGCCGTGCATTCACAGTGATCCTATGAAGGCGTAATAATGCTTTCAAAAGCGTTACGGCGTCCAGCGATCTCAAGCTCTTCTCCACTTCACAGCTCAGCTAAAGGTTCCTGATGTCGCTGCTCACAGATTGTTTTGTTCAGACTGCGGAGAATACCTGCCAATGAAAGAACCGACGTTTGTGCCTGGTTTCTCCGGTGGGACACACCTGTGTTTTGTCGATGTTTTGTCTGCAGCCACAGGAGGGCAACAGCGAGTCGGCTTCAGCTGGTGGTGACTCCTCCCGGTTGCTACACGCGGCAGCGCGGTTTGCTGAGTAGCTAGCGTGGTATAGTGTTTTGCAGTTTTGCTTCTCCAAACACTGTTGTCCTGTTTTTCCACAACGTCTTCAAGAGAGATCACGTCTCTCCCGTGTTAGCCTCCCTCCACTGGCTTCCTGTGAAATTTCGGATTGAGTTTAAAATTCTGCTTCTCACATACAAGGCTCTTAATGGTCTAGCTCCTCGTTATCTACAAGACCTTGATAGCACGTTATGCTCCTAATAGAGCTCTCTGCTCTCAGAGTGCAGGATTACTCGTCGTTCCTAGAATATCTAAAAGTAGGTTTCAAGGACGGGCCTTCTGCTACCAGACACCTTTATTATGGAACCAGCTACCAGTTTGGTTTCAGGAGGCTGACACCACCTCCATCTTTAAAACTAAACTGAAAACATTTCTGTTCAGTAAAGAGCCTACAGTTAGTCTAAATAACAGTGTGCAGGGGCTAATAGTTATAGCTATAGTTATAGGAACTAAGACTAGAGTAGCTCGTCTTAATCACAGCTTCACCATAGTTATGCTGCTATAGGCCTACGCTGCAGGGGGACGCCAACATGATCTGCTGAGTGGTGTCTCCACTGCTCTTCTCTTTCCTTCCCTTTCCTCCTCCCTTCCTCCTCTCCAGCTCAATCCATAGTTAATCAGGAGCACCTTGTTACTGTAACTGTGCTCCATTTTCTTTCCTGTAGTTTTTTTTCTTTTTTCTTTCTGTATGTTTGCAGGTCAGAGTTTCCTGAGTTTCATGCTGACTTGCAGTTCCCTCCTCTGTCCATTCCAGTGTTTACCTCCACCTGTGTGTGTAGATGTGTTCAGGGTGCTGGTTGGCGTGGAGACCGGTGATCTAGTCCTCTGACCATCTCACCTCAGTGCTGCTACCTGCATCTGTTTATGTTTATGTGGTCATTGTATTCAGTAATTTGTGTGCTCTCCTCCATCCTCTCTGTTCCTGTCTCTCCTCTCTTTTTCTTTCTATACCCAGCTGGTCTTCATCAGGAAGGTCCCTCCATATGATCCAGGTCCTGCTCAAGGTTTCATCCTCTTAAAGTAAGTTTTTTTCTTGCCACTGTTTGGCTTAAAGGTTTTTTTCTCCCTCTGTGGGAGTTTTTTACCTGCCATTATCCTTGTTTAGGATTCAATATGATAATTTAAGTTAATGATATTTGCTCGGGGGTCATGCTCTGAGTCTGTGTAAAGCGCCTGGAGATTGTAACAGACGCTATACAAATAAAATTGAATTGAATTGAATTGAATTGAGGAGTGCTGACTAAACTAATCCTCTGCGTGGGTTTTGCAGCCATCCTGGCGCCCTGTTAGGGCCCTTCTGCTTTGCTGTTTTCACACAGCACTAGCTCCGCCTCCGTTACTACCTCCCAAGGCAGAGCAGGGGGTGTAACGGCGGTGGAGCAAAATGTTACACCGCTGTTACCCCCCTGTGAGTCTCACACAGCACAGCGAGATGGAACGAACTGGCTGTGAGAGCCGGATTCATGACAGTTCCATCTGGCAGCGACCAACGGAAACCTGGCCGTACGGTCTATTTACGGCACTTAGCAAAGTGACAAACATGTTGCAGGTGGGGCAATCATTCACAGAACACAGGTGGGAAACACATGCACGAAGCAAAACCGTGGCGAGTCCCCAGGATAGTTCAGCCAGTCGACCTGCGTTCACGAACTCTCCCTGCGTGGTTCATTTCAAGTCCACCTTCTAGTCCGTCGGTCCGTTCAGAGGGAACAAAACGGTGTCCATCTCTCTCTGGCCGTCCGATGACAGCTGCCAGGCATGCTGTCGCCTGTAAAGTCTTTGCTCATCACTCCCAGGACCTCAAAATAGGCAGAGTCTGTCGGGAATGATTAGATCAGAGCCTCAACGCCACGCTAAAAACATTTGTTGTGATAGTGATCGTACCGTGAGTTGAGTGGCTGAAATAAAAACAGCACAAAGAGATAGAAAGAGGAAGAAAAGCTAAAATATGAAACACAGAAACAGGGAACAAAACCCGCTCAAACATGAACTGAAATGCAGAGGTGTTACTGTGAGTTAACTTAAGCTTGGATAACCAGATCTGCATCCACAGGTTTTAAGATCAGCGCCACTGACGACATCTGAACACAGACGCCAAAATATTTCTGGCGTCAAAACTCCAACTCAAAAAGGTATCAGCTCCTCCCATGAAATATTAGGTTGATAAATTCTTCCCCACAGATTATTCCAGCATCAAAGGCAAAGTTAATGACTTCTAATCAGTGTACATATGCTCCCTCTTAATACAATTTCAGAATTAGGTTCATGTAAATCCTCAGATTCTGGTTGTGTGTCTGACTGGAAGGATACCTGATATGTTAGATCTTTTTTTTTTTTAAATTCAGTTTTAGTACATTGAAACTGTCTTTTTTCTTCACTTAATTGGACAAACAGACCATCAAGAGTAGAGCTGAGCGATTTTATCGATTCTGCGATATATATCGATATTTTATCGAGTATCGATTTTTCAGCCGCGGGTATCGATATTCTAAGCTTCTTTCAAAACCCCCGTGTCCCACCTTTAAAAGCTTGCAAGCAACAATTAATGAAACTATTTTTCTCAAGAAATCTTTTATTCATTTTGTCCAGCATTTACAAACTGCCTGTCAGCCATATAATGTGTAATTGATGCTTTCAGTTCAATTAATTCAAACAAAGTCATTGGAACACTCACAAGATGTCACCAAAATCACTTTGTCCCTTTAAAATCTTTCGGAAAATGATGTAAATGTATTGTAAGGTGAATATCGATATATATCGTATCGTGAGCTGAATATCGTGTATCGTATCGCGATATTAGTGTATCGCTACACCGCTAATCAAGAGATTCATCCAGAACTTTTTAATGCACCGTTATCAGTAATCATGCACTTGTCATGAAGAAAAACAGTAAATGCATCTAAGAGCATGAATTTTTTATTATTATTTTTACTGGATTACAGGAAGAAAAAATTATCTTCTAGGAACTTCAAAGGCTGAAAACACCGTACGGTGCGTAACATTTCTGAGCCTCGGAGCAGCTCTAACTCACCCGGTCTATCACCACCTACAAACCAGATGTCTGGATCTGGGACTTGTTGCTCTCCTCTCTCGTGAGTGCGATAAGCCTCTAAATAAACTGAAATGTGACCTTTGCTGGTCGGTGCCTCCGAAGGTTTATCTCCAGCCTTCTGGAATAAAAGTCACCTGTTCCCATGTTCCACCGCTGCCAATGAGCACAATACAACAGGCCACGCAGGGCCATTCAAGAAATCATAATGCTGCTGAGCTGTGTGAGTCTGTTGGGAAATATCCAACGCCAGTGGGCCACAAAGACCCGGCAGCTTGACTTAAGCTGTGAGATAAAGAAATTCCTCTACCTGTACTGGATCACGCCGTTCCCAGTGTTTATGACCACATGTTTTTAGTGGCGTAACTCAACACTCTAGCACCCCCCCACCACCCCTCAAGTCAGGTCACCACTACGGGTCGGGACTAAAATATGTCAACAACTACATAATGGACCTCAGTTTAATGCAACAATAGTGCCCAGAGGATAAATCCTGTCAACACAGGTGACGCGTTTCTTTTCTTCTGGTTCCAGACCAGCTGCATTTTTGTTTTTGAAACGCCCGTTTTGTGAGAACTGTGTCAAAAACTATGAGATGGATTTAGGGGTGAGTATTGGCAAGGATCAATATGTATCGTGATACTTGGGTCACGATAGGATATTATCACGATATCGCGATATCACGATATATTACGATATTCTACCCAGTTAATATCAAAATTAAAAGTAGAGATGAAAAATCAAGTTGCTGTATATGTTCATCAGATGATATTGATCATTCAGAGGACAAATTGAGTGAAAACTATTTGCTTCAAAACAACCTATTTATTGTTTATTATTAGTGTTTTTGCACATTTTAATTTTAAACAATTTTCCCAAAAAATCAATATTAGTAGCTGAAAAATCGATATTATATTGGGTGGCCGAAAATCGCGATATATTGCCAAACCGATTTTTTTCACACCTCTAGATGGATTATGAGGTTAGAGACAAAAATGGCACAGTGAACGCAACCACAAGCGCGCCCCGACTCATCCGTCGACATTAGAGCAACCCCTGGAGGATGTAGCGAAGCATTTTAGAGGGATTTCAACCACATACGGGGAGAAGTTCGTTTTAGAAGTAAGCCGACGTGCAGTCATGAAGAGGTCCGCTTCTCGATGGAGTCTATCCGAGTACCGCAAAAATGTATCCTCTAGGTGGCAGCGCCAGTCGAAACCGGGCGTCACCGCTGCATTTGGGGCTTTTGGAAGATATGAAAAACTTCCAGTTTTGAAGTTGACAGATCAAAACTCCCGCTGATTTGGATCGAATAGTCCGGCGAGGAAGATATCGACAATGGCGGCGAGACGAGCGGTGGTCCTGGAGCAACCAGAGAAAGCCACAGCAGAAAAGGGCGCAGGACTGCGAAGCCCCCTCACGCATATCCCGCGGTAGTTGGGTAGCCCCCACATTTCTGCCGGGGGCCGGATCCAGTGGGACCCTGGAGTTACTGTGAAGGAGCATCTCTGGTTTATGTCCTATCTAAAAGACAAGGACTACTTTGTGTCTATAGGTAACTATAAATCTTAGCAAACTAAAATAACTTGTGGAGTTCCCCAAGGCTCCATCTTGGGGCCACTGCTGTTCAACATCTACAT
Source organism: Hirundichthys speculiger (assembly GCA_018398805.1). NCBI lineage: Eukaryota > Metazoa > Chordata > Actinopteri > Beloniformes > Exocoetidae > Hirundichthys > Hirundichthys speculiger. The sequence continues at coordinate 228,905 of JAGFBZ010000062.1, read as the reverse complement.
GCTCCCACTTGCTCAAATTATGAAAAACAACAAAATATGTTACCACAACTATGCTGAGCTTGAGCTCACATCTCGCCAGGATACAAACACAGCACCCCAATTCAATCATCAATCGACATATTACTATTTCTCTTTCATTTTTTTTAAACCTTGTTTACATTTATCAGTCGCTGTGCGCCCTGATCACACCCAACGGAGCCTCTACAGCCCGGATCAGCTCACCTCTTTTTCCTCTCTGACCTGAACCCGGCCAGGTCTGTTGCTCTGTGCAGTGTTTACCGTCTGCCGTGCCCCGCGGCGTGGGCGGGGAGGCATCCGCGGCGCTGGACGGGGATCAAGCTCAGACGAGGACTGAAGGCTCGGGAAGAATGTCGCAGGGAAGCGGCAAATGATTCCACGTACGTGTGAAAAACCATTAATCAAAGATTTGCCCTGATTTAAACGGGAGGTCAAACAATGAACCCAAACATGCACCCCCCCCCCACCCCCCACCTCTGACCTCCATTCTCCCCCATATCTTGCCTCTGTTGTATAAGCTTTTTCAATTTCTACCCTTTACTGTGTAAATAAAGTGTGTCTGTTTTCCTTATCTGTACTTTTTTCCTCCTCTGTAAAATGTTCTATATTTTTTTGTACCGTCTGCTCTCCGTGGCTGTACGTTGGAGCGGCGCCAGAACAAACAGCTTGGGCAAACTCTTTTCAGAACAGGGTCTGTGAAAGCATTTCTCCCCCACAAGTTCCTGTGCTTGTGTGTGCATGTGTGTGTGTGCTTGTGTGTGTGTGTGTGTGTAGTGCACTCATGTGACTGGGTCCAGGACATGGTGCTGTGCATCAGCGAGGTCAGCTTGTTAATTGATTTGAACGGTCCTGACCACAAGAGCACATCCTCCTTTCTGATCGGGACTTAAAAAAGTTGGCGTTTGGTTGGTGAACAGGAGTGGACGCCACCCGAACAGTTACGCACGGTGGCGACCTCGTGCCGGAGAGGTATTTGAAGGGAACGCCCACAGGGTGTGTCGGAGCACAGCCTCCGTCGGGATCATACGGCGGGTAGAGGAGGTTCAGGTCTGGGAGGGAGACCACTGACTCGACACGTCAACAGGACGTTCAGCCACCTGGGCACAAGTAGCACCAACGACCACGAGAGGAAGGACCCATGGTTGTTGGTCCTTCCTGGGTAGGACTTTCTGGCACTGCATTGAATTGGTTTATGTCCTATCTAAAAGACATGGCTACTTTGTGTCTATAGGTAACTATAAATCTGAGCAAACTAAAATAACTTGTGGAGTTCCCCAAGGCTCCATCTTGGGGCCACTGCTGTTTAATATCTACATGCTTCCACTCGCTCAAATTATGAAAAACAACAAAATATGTTACCACAACTATGCTGATGACACACAAATCTACATAACCGTCTCACCAGGAGACTACAGTCCAATCCAAACACTGACCAGAAGCATTGATCAAATTAGAGACTGGATGTGTCAGAACTTCCTTCAGTTAAATGAAGACAAAACTGAAATAATAGTTTTTGAAACCAAGGAAGAAAGACTTTGTGTCTATAGGTAACTATAAATCTGAGCAAACTAAAATCGCTTGTGGAGTTCCCCAAGGCTCCATCTTGGGGCCACTGCTGTTCAACATCTACATGCTCCCACTCGCTCAAATTCCTTCAGTTAAATGAAGACAAAACTGAAAAAATAGTTTTTGGAGCCAAGGAAGAAAGATTAAAAGTCAGCACTCAGCTTCAAAGAGCTAAGTTAGAAACCAAAAACAAAGCCAGAAATTTGCATGTAGTCATGGACTCAGACCTGAACTTCAGTAGTCACATTAAAACAGTCATGAAGTCGGCCTATTATCAATTAAAGAACATATCCAGGATTAAAGGACTGATGTCTCTGCAGGGTTTAGAAAAACTTGTCCATGCATTTATCTTCAGTAGACTAGACGACTGTAACGCTGTCCTGACAGGTCTCCCTAAAAAGACCATAAGACACCTGCAGTTAGTCCAGGACGCTGCCTTGTACACGAAATATGCTTTACAAATAAACTTGCCTTGTCTTCCTTCCTTATCAGCGGGACGGACCTGGCTGTAGAAAAGACAGAATAGCAGGTTAGTTGATTGAAGGTGGTAGACCTGCCAGGCCTCCTCTTGTGGCCTCAAGATATCATCTCTACCCAGGTTGAATTATGTGTTGGGATCCCAGACGATTGTCTCAGAAGTAGTCGCATTAACGTAGCCAGCTAGTTCGGCTGCTCGGTTACCATACAGCCCGTAGAGCCACGCCATTGTAAAGCTAGAAAGCAGAAGGTCTTTCTTCTTGAGGTCATCTGAAAGCTGCCAGGGACGGGTATGTTCCAAAGTGCACACATTCGTAATTTCATACGCAGCTCTGCAGCTGCATTACCAGAGTTACCGCCGTGATGCGACCACGAACCGACATTAAGGTCTAAAGCTGAGCTAGCACCAAAGATGGACCGCCATCCTCTTTTAACAAATTGATGTCTCACCACCTCCGGTACGTAAACAAAACTGCGACCACCGTTCCGATTGCTATGCTAAAGTTTTATCACAACTTTGTCTGCAACATCCAGGTACTCGCAGAGTGGAAATACAGACATAACAGCTGCACACATAGCCTTTTGAGACTATGTCGTAGTTGGCGTTTATGCTCCTCCGTTGTCGTTTGTGTCCAAATGTAATTACACCACCAAACATTAGATGGCGGTGCGGGTTCTGTGCTGCAGCGCTGTAGCTTTGCATTGGTGAGCTTCCTTTACGTAGCTCAGGCGCAGCGGCAACGGAGCAAATGAAGCAGGTCTTACGAGTTGGAGAGTCGACCCAGGTTGACGTTTAGTCACGTTTCTGGGGGAGGTTACGACGCAGGGTTCCTAGCTACAGCGCACCAACGCCTGCTGGTTCGATGGAGAAGCACAACATGTACATGATATACTTATAAATAAATGTTCAAAACATTTCCAGATGCATCTGTTTGTTTTTGTGTCCTGATGAACACTCCCATCATTCCACCTACATGGCTGTTGCTCCCTCCACTTTCCCTCTGTTGTTTTTTCTTTCTTTGTCTGTCTTATTTGGCAGTGATTTCACAACGCTGCTCGTGTTGTAGCTCTGATACTGCAGCTCTTCTTCCCCCCTGCAGTCCTCCTTCGCCTCTCAGAACAACCTGCCCTCTCAAGTGTGAAAAAAAAAGTTAATAGAAGTCAATGAAAATGGCTCAGGAAAGCACGAATCTCACAGAAGCATCCTCAGCTCGTCTCTTCAAGCGAACCAACATCTGCGCGCCTGGCTGAGACGCTCTGTTGTTGTTAATGCAAATGAGGGGGGAAAAAAAAATGTGCATGGATGTGATTCGAGCTGCTTAAAACCACCTCCGACAACAGTGAGTCATCACGGCAAACTCCGTGACTCCAGGAGAAGCGCCGGTTTGGGAGAAAGGAGGGGAGAGAGATGGCCACATCATCAGCAGCAGCCTCGACTCCAGCACAAGATGTGGACGTCAATATACGTGAAGTTACTTGAACCTGAAGCTGAGTCCATGTTGTGAATTCTTAACCTCTGAGGTCTGTCCTCCGGGTCGGTGTATCCCAGAGGACGTCTCTTTTCCCCCTCAGCAGATTTGTTGCACCTTGTCACATGCAGATTGAGTTATCACCCTCCTTATTTCCGTCTCTCCTCTCGGGGGGGAAACTGGGATCTTTCTCAGCGGGACGGCGGGCAGCTCACGCAGCAGCTGCTATCGAATGCTAATTCACAATCCCAATCTTGTGTTTGTGTATCCATGTATTCATTATTGGCGGCCTGAGCACAGGATCATAATTGTGCGCAGCCCCCCCCCCCCCCTCCTCCTCTCTGGTACTGTGAATGACTTCAGGAGGAGCTGCCCTCTAAAGTGGAGTGGAGCTGAGGCGCCACAATGCGGTATTGTTCTGCTGCGTGCTGATGTGAGCTTTTTCCTGTGATCCGTTTTCACCTCAGCGATAATAAAATATGGAGGGGGAATCAATAACGCGCTTCTGCCGGGAGTCGGGGTCTGAGATGCGAGAGGTTTGGATTTCACCGGGCCAGACCGGGGTGAAACTCCAGCCCGGGCCCGGTCTCTGTGGGGAGAGAGGCAGCTCTGAATACTCCCCATTCATGGACGAAGGCCTCTGTCCTCTTCCTTTCTACCGACTCCCTGTGACGCGTTAACTGTCTGCTGCCCAGAGCAGACCTGAGAGCAGCTGAGGGGGGAAACTCCTGCAGACAGTAGCTGGTGTTTGTTGACTAAACTTTGGCCCATTGTGGAGCGAAACGCTTGAAGGAGAAGTCTCAGAGCTTTCAGTCGGGTTTGGCTCAGACACGTGAAGTAAAGAAAAAAAAAGAGGAAGAGTTAGATAAATACAAAATGAAGGTATGAAGTGTTTCAGTGATCCCTTATTTTTCACGGTTAATGGGGACCGCAGTCCCCCCGGGTAAATCAAAAACCGCGAACTGGATCCGGAGCCCCCCGAGCTTCAATAATGTGATTAAAATATGTTTAAAAACCATAAAAAAGTAGCGAGACACTGCAGCGAAACAAGACAAAGGCTCAACTGTGGTCTTTCTGTTTCCTTCACAGCCTCTGGTCTCTGAACCGTAGTAAAGAAACCGCTGGTATTGTGCTATTTTTGGCTCATAATTAGTGGCTAACACGCTAACAACAACAAAAGAAAAAGTCTGGTTTTCTCTGTATGGAACGGGAACTTTATTCTGGCGCTGCAGGAACTTGTAACATCACACAGGTTGTATTGTTGGGCTCCTGTCGGTTAACAGACACACCATTACCCATAAGGCCACATCATTGCCCATAAGGCCACCTTCTTAAAGGGACCAGGCTGGCTCACAACATTTCTTCGCTGTGAGAGAAAGCGCTCAATATCCTGTGATGTTTCTGTAATTTTTTAATTTTTTTAAAATTATATTATATGTTTCTGAAAAATCCACGAATAACTAAAACCGCTGAACTTAAACCGCGAATTGGCAAGGGATCACTGTATTTCTTTTTTTTTTTTTTTATTTGGTGGTGCAGTGAGATAATTTCTTGTCTGTGAAAACATCTTAGTGGTGACTAACTTCAAAACAAACACAATAAAACAGTGGTTCTCAAACTTTTAATACTGCGTACCACCTGAGAAACTGTTCAGCTCTCTGAGTACCACCATGATGACCAACTTTAAAATATAGCCATATATGCCTTCTCAATTAGCTTTAAACACACAGGAGAGATGTTTATTTCTTATTGTGGTTATTTATTACCTGAATTGTTACTTTACTGAATCAGACATTTACAACTCTGTCCAACAGTTCTCACATCCTCATACTCTCATACAGAACAATATAAACTCACTTAAAAGTTGTTACATCTGCACTGCAACTGAATATGTAACAAATATTTTCATAAAAGACAGTTTTCATTTTCTCAAACTACACATTTCGTTTGAGACGTAGCATTTATAATGCTTTGTATGATTCCGATTTTTTTTAAAGTGAAATTGTGGAAAATGTGGAAAGTCATGACATTCCTCGTGTACCACCAGAGGGCGCTCGTGTACCACTGGTGGTACGCGTACCACAGTTTGCGCACCACTGCAATAAAAGACTGAATTTTAAGGGAAGAAGTGGCGCAACCTTCCATCATCACCTGAGAACTTTAGTTCGCAATCAAACGGGTAAATTCTCTCTTCACACATAAGAGCCTTTCATGTCAGTCACCGTTTGTGTTTCACTGTTGCAGCATCACGCGTAGCTGCCGCAGCTCCTCCTGCAGTCTGAAAGTGACGTGAAGTGAACGAGAAGCTGCCGCCGAGAGTTTCGGGCTCAAAAACACACGAGAACGCAGCCGGACAGGATGTTTCTGTCAAATAAAGAAATAAACAGGTTGAAAAAAATTCAGAAAATTACATCTACGGCACGTTTTCTCTCTCACCTCAGATATGGAAAGAGATGAAAGAGATGCTTCAAAGTCCCAAGCGTAATTTGTGGAAAAGATGGCGACCGTGTCGCGCCTATTCCTCGAACCATCCTGCAGACAGCTGCACAGTTTACAGGATTGTTGGGTCGAGTCTTGCCGTGGGGAGAAACAGCTCCTCTGATGAATCTGCAGTCACGTTGCCCGCTGACGGCAGCTTTCATGGAGCTGATCGTGGGAAATGAAGGAAAGTTTAATCGCATAATTGTTACTTGGGGCCACAGCTGACGCAGCTCAGCAAAAATAATATTAATCCATTTTTTGTTTCCCTTTTTTCAAAAGTAAAAAAAAAAAAAGAGCAGTTTTGTGGTTCAGGTCATCTCGTCTGTGCCTGTTTTGTTCTCTCTGGACTCTTGAGGGAAATCCTCTGGCCTGGAAAAGCTAAAACGAGCATCAACATACTTTTTTTTTTTTTGGTGTAAAAACGACGCTGAGAACTAAAACCTGCGAGAAACATTTAAATGAGCTGAGTGAAATGAAGGTGATGCGTGTAACTGCAGCCGCCGGTGGACCGGCGACCTGTCCGGGACGAACGCTGCCGCTCCCGGGGGGGACGGGCTCCAGCAGAACCCCGTGACCCTGAACAGGAAGAACTGGGTTCGGATGACGGAGACTGTCACAACATTTAAATCCGAGGATGTTTGTACTGCAACCGACCTCTTAAGTCAAAGACAACAGCTCAATGAGCTTGCGTCAAAACTACATAAAAAGAAACGAAGGACTTGATAGATGTGATAAAAATGCATGTTATAATTAAAAAAATACATGTGATTTGCTTAATGTTCAAAAGAATTTATAATCAACTGCAAAAATAAATACAAAAAATGTGTCTTTGAACCTTGGAGAACTTAAAGTCAATGTATACAATAAAGAAACAAAACAGATGTAAAGATGCTGATCGAACATATATTTCTAAAGTAAGATCTTAATCCTGAGTTAATTTAACCTCCTTTACTTTACAAATGACTGGTATAAAATAACTGTTCTACAGAAATGATGTGGTTAAAGACACGCTATGTAACAACACCACTCCAGACCAAATGGGGGCAGCATATCTAAATGGTCTACCTTTGATTAAATGTTTAAGGACAGACTGAATGATTTATGATCATAGCTCAGTATTTCTCCTGATGCTTTCATCAACATGGCAACTATACAGTTGGGGGGGGGGGGTTTATACGTTTGTGCATTCACTTATTTGATTTTCTTTTTAGTTTTGTAGCTCTAGTGGTCTTTATTTGAAAGTAGTTTGAGAGAAAATTGGGGTAGAGAGACACGTGTGAGAGACACAGGCTGGGAGTCAAACCAAGTCTGGGTGTGGACCCTTATATACGAGGTGCTGCCCCCATATGCAGGGTACAGCTCCCATATATGGGGCGCGGGCTCCATATGTGGAGTGCAGGCCCCAAATGTGGGGCAGGCCCTGTATGTGGGGTGCGGCCTCCATATGTGGGGTACAGCCCCCATATATGGGGCGCGGCCTCCGTATGTGGGGTGAGGCCCCCATATGTGGAGTGCAGGCCCCGTATGTGGGGCAGGGCCTCCATATGTGGGGCGCGGCTTCTGTATGTGGGGTGCAGGCCCCGTATGTGGGGTGCAGCCCCCATATATGGGGCGCGGCCTCCGTATGTGTGGTACAGCCCCAAATATGGGGCACGGCCTCTGTATGTGGGAGGAGGCCCCCATATGTGGGGTGCAGGCCCCCTATGTGGGGTGCGGCCCCCATATGTGGGATACAGCCCCCAAATATGGGGCGCGGCCTCTGCATGTGGGGTATGGCCCCCATATGTGGAGTGCAGGCCCTGTATGTGGGGCGCGGCCTCCGTATGTGGGGCGCGGCCTCCTTATGTGGGGTACAGCCCCCACATATGGGGCGCGGCCTACGTATGTGGGGTACAGCCCCAAATATGGGGCGCGGCCTCCGTATGTGGGGTGCCTGCACGACTAAGTGAATGATCTAACCCCATTACTCGGTTTATTTGTAAATATTTGAAATTTTAATTTTTACTTATAGGAGCTTTAACTGAACTTTGCGCTCAGGTTTTTACCTTAGATGTGTAAAAGTCAGCGTTATACATTTAATTTCACTCACAGCACAACATGAAAAATTTCCCAACAGCCAGAGTTGTTAGTTTGGCTTTCATGGACATCTCAATTTGTACTGAATATATTTTAAAAAATGAATAAAAACAGTCAATCTTTTTAAACAAGCCAATTGTTGCCAATAAATATATGAAAATCTCATGGCTTTGAGAGCAGTAGGCAAACGAGCTCAGCGCTTTGGAATTTAAGAAAACAGCGGTTTTAAAATAACATATATATATATATAAATTCACAGATTGCATTAACGCTTCCAAGGACACAAAAAGCTACATTGACCTGATTGTGAACTACTTTCACCAGCTTCCTTTTAACACTGGAACTGTCACATTAAGTGTTTCAAATTATTAAAAAAAAATTATTTCACATGAAGGCTCCCAATAAATGCTAATTAAATCCTCACACGTTCACTCTAATCCTCACTTAAGGAACAAGAAAACGCCAGGCGCCGTTTGCCTACCTAAGCGTGCACGGCGCTCTGCGTGAAAGCGTTTTCTGTGTCTTTGTGTCTGTGAGACAGAGAGAGAGAGAGAGAGAGAGAGAGAGAGAGACACTGAGCGAGACAGCAGGTAACCTCCTGAGCTCCTCTCTGGTTTCCATCCTGCGCTCAGTTTCACTCTATTTCAGAGTTGGCTAATTAATCATGCATTATTGAGAGACAGAACCAGGGAGTTTAATAGCCTTCGCTGCAGTCCCAGAACAATGCAGAACCGGCTCTAGATGTGTGTGTGTGTGCGTGCATCTTTGTGTGTGTTTGAGAGGGGCGTTCAAGGTCAGACAGAAAGTAAATCTCAGTGCTTTTCTTATTTTTCTGCCTGCGGCCCCCTTCGTCGTCCCCGGCTCCGCTCGGGCGAGGCCGCGTGTGAACCGCCGGCGAGCGTGCGCCGTCTCTGGTCTGTTACGTTTAATTCCCACGCAGTCACGTGCACTCGCACGGGATCAGCCGACCGTGGAGGTCAGACGCTGTGGAGGCAACAGTGAAGGCAGAGCTGTCTAATCCCTCCTCGCTGCCTTTCAGAGGAGCGCTAACTGAGCCTCAGTTAGCCAGGTAGCTAACTGAGCCTCAGTTAGCTACCTGGCTAACTGAGCCTCAGTTAGCCAGGTAGCAGCCTTGCAGTGTCACGGGTCACCTGCACTTTCCTCTTCAAATGCCTCCCCCATATCTCTCAGCGCACCCCCCGACTAGAAGCCGCGTAGGTTCGACCATGAGGCGGGTTTTGTTATGAAATTGCTCAGTTTCTGGGTGTCGGTCTTGGACATTTACGCTGACTTCACCATCATTACGTCATCGTGCAAAAACCGCCAGATGACGGATGACGGATGACGGATTCGCCAGTCGAGCCCAAATTCTTCATTTTCTTTGGGCCACACTTGGCCCTCACAACGCCTCCCGTATCCCATATCAAAGCTAACTGATGGCGTTTGCGCTGCAGGTGGCTTATAGGACACGCTACATCCCAGGTTTTGCCCAGATAATGAACTCTGGAACACATCTGGCTCCGGCTCCTGTTGGCTTATGGACGCTCCTGTCTTCTCTTTTTGAATGCGTGTTCGTGGCCAAACTGAATGCGACTGTCTGCAAACATAACGACTAGGAATAAAAAGCTAAATTTAAAACTGGGAAGTCCTGGTTGACTTGACAATGAATACAGTGATCCCTTATTTTTCGCACTTAATGGGGACCAGAACCCCCCCAGCGAAAATTAAAATCCACAAACTGGAGCCGGAGCCCCCTGAACCTAAATAATGTGTTTAAAATATGTTTAAAAAACGCAAAAAAGTAGTGAGACACTGCAGCGAAACAAGACAAAGTCTCAACTGTGGTCTTTCTGTTACCTTCACAGCCTCTGGTCTCTGAACCCTAGTAAACAATCTGCTGGTATTGTGCTATTTTTGGCTCGTAATTAGCGGCTAACATGCTAACAACAACAAAAGAAAAAGTCTGGTTTTCTCTGCATGGAACAGGCACTTTATTCTGGCACTGCAGGAACTTGTAATATCGGTTAACAGAGAATGTAAATCCATACACGCTGGACTGTGGGCCGCGATTTTTTAAAATGTATTATTATATTATATATTTCCGAAAAATCCTCGAAAAATCCGTTAACCTGTCGGTTAATAGAGAATGTAAATCTATACACGCTGGGCTGCTGTTGATGCTCACTACACTTTTCATCTAACCCCGTTTTCATTCTGCCGTTCCACGACACACACACACACTACATTACACATAAGGCCACATCATTACCCATAAGGCCACCTTCTTAAAGGGGCCAGGCTGGCTCACAGCATTTCTTCAATGTGAGAGAACGGGCACAACATCCTGTGATGTTTCCGTGATTTTTAATTTTTTTTTAATTATATTATTTCTGAAAAATCCGCGAATAACTAAAACCGCAAACTGGCAAGGGATCACTGTATCCCAAATACATGAAGTACCGGGGCCTTATCGGGCTCACACAGTCTCCCAGTGTTTTTATATGTCCCATATTGACTTAGACTCCAGTTACAGATATGTACGGACCAACATCCGGCTTGAGAGTCAATCCAAGAAGTGAAGAGAACTGCAGGTCTTCGTCTGACCACTAGGGGCTGGCTCCAGCAGTGAGTCAATCCCCCTGAACAGGCCAACTGAACAACGGGAATAAACATTTTAACAGCCCGGTTCATCTTTTTAAAACTGTCATTTGCATGTTTTTTTTAAAAAAAATACTGGTAGATTACAACCAAACGAGATGGAGCGATAATTCGTTTAGCATCGATATCGTACATTCAACACGTCCCAGAGGGCTGTTTCATTCCACTAGTGGATTTTCAGGAATCCGGCTCTGGCAGCGCTCATTTCAGAAGTCGTGTCGGTTGCAACGTATGAAAGGAGGAATGCTTAATAAAAGGTGAAAGGTTAGCGTCATAGATTAGCATGAGCTAAGATAGACAAGCTAAAACAGCAACTTGTGGTAACTGAGCGTGAATGAAGAGGGGCTGGTTGGTGGTGCCGTTCGCTAAAATAAAATAGAGCGCTCTTCAGAAAACATGTGGGTGACATCACTAGAGGGTTTGTCCAGTTCTTTTATAGGCTCCTTCGTAACATGTGAAATCCCTGCAACAGGAGCCAAGTCAGACACATGCAGAACTGTTCTTTAAATTTTAATCTCACACTTTTCTCGCAGCCAGTGATCCTGATCAGTATCAGTTTCCAGTTTTTTTTCCAAGCAGCGTTAAACGCCCCCCCACAGGTAAAATCATCTGATCAAGCTCCATCCCGGCATTCAGCTCTCCTTGGTTTGCTTTTAACGCCGTACTGACTCTGCAGTTTGGATGGCACCTTAAAAAATAAAAATAAAACCTTATTGCTGGGATAGCCTCACCTGACTTGACACCTGACTGCTCCTCAGAGGCCCACAGTTCTGCTCAGGCCCGGATCATCTGCTATCAAGATCCAAACGGGGGCTGAAGTCGGGCCCTCAGAGAAACAGGTGAGCTGAACACCAGGCTCCAGTTACAGGAGAAGTGAGCTCCCTCAACGACATCTCAGCCCCGCCGCTCCTCGCCGCAAGGAAAATGGTCAAACAGATCACGGACGGAGGGAGCCACTCCGAAAACGTGACACTGGAGAGTGTGGCGCGGCGATAACCTGAGCGCGTAACGTGATCGGCGGCTGTTTTCCACCGCCGCTGATTGGAACCTTTGTTCTCCAGCTGTGGAAACCCGTCAACCCAATGGGCCTCGTGGAGAAACCGAAGCGTTGCTCCATTACAGAGCATCGGGATGGGCTGTTTGGTGGGGGGGGGGCTGATAATCAGCAGGAAACTATTCCGGTCAAACGTCTCCGGTTGCGGCGCGACCGGCCGCTGACATGCGAACATCAGGTGGCGTAACCCTCAACCGGCCCGCCGGAGTCTCTTACAAGATCGTAAAAAGACATTTTACAAGGCCTCAAAGCAATAAAACTGTTAAAGCTGGCAGCCTGAATGCTAATCGGTCCCGCGGGCCGACGCGGGCCGCACACATTAATGAGAACATGATTGATCCCGTGGGGAGTAATTGATATTGATTAATCATTTGAGCGTAGGAACTTAATCTTGCCGGTATCCGGGAGTTATCGAGGTTATGAACCAGCGGAGTGGCTCTAGATTATCCAGGTCTACAGAACAGATCTGGATCAATACTGAAAGGCCCGTCCATGACGGATGATTTCTGATCCTCAGAGGGTTCGGAAGTCGTCGATGTCTTTGAATCGTTACCTTCAGGATAACAGGGCGGCGAGGTTAACAGTTGCGCAATCCAACGTTGCGTGGCTAAAACCTGAGGATTTGAGCGATGAACACGCGCAGATGTGTACCGAACACATCTGTCTCATCTGGCTCACGTTTCCACGGGAAGTGGATTAGCGGGCCGGTTGGCTTGATGAGCCCCAAGCCCGCGGGGGGAATATCTATAATCTGGACGCGCTGCGATCTAACAGAAATCCCGTCGCACTCGGAGATCTGATTGAGGCGACCAGCTGTCACGGAGACGCAGCCAGGAAACGCGCCGCCCGCCGAAGAGCCCGAAGAGCTCGCTTAGCACGTCGACCACATCTGAAAGACAGGACTTCACCTCCCGGCGGTTCCACGACACCAGGCCAGGTGACCTTTGTACCTGGTTATGATGTAAAACGCCTCTCTGGACTGTTTGATGAGCCGTTTGCGTTTCAGAGCTGCTGTGTTCTCTGCGTTTTTATTGTCTGGCACACGATGTCAAAAATAAACCATCTGAAAGCTCCGCGGCTTACGGCCCTTCTGTCGCTCACATATTAGGCAAGCCGAGGGAGCTTGACTTTTAAAGATAATTCCTTTCCGGTTTGGCTACAGGGACGAAACAAAGTCCCGTCCTGAATGGAAATAACATGTTGAGGGAGCAAGATGAGAGAAAGAATTGAGAATATAAAGTCACGACAGGGTTACGCAACTGTTGAGAGAGATCGTTGGGAACTTTTCTGTTTGTAATCTCATGCTTACATTCTTCCGCTGATAATTTGGCTTCATTACATGATGGGTTTAATTTTTATTGTCATGATGTCAGTCATTCAGTTCTGTCGTGTTTGACTTATGCACCGCCACATTCAGTAGCACTGAAATAATAATCTAATAAATTCTTTGTGTTCTTTTACATTTTCAGACATCTGCTGGGACGTTTCTCATCCATTAGCCCGACCGGCCGTCCTTATTCTTTCCGTCTGGTTCCTCTGGTAGAGGTGGGCGGATCGATCCAAATATCGATAATATCGATACCAACGCTGGTATCGATATCGAACGATACTCGTGTAAAAAGATCGATACTCAAGCCTCCCTCTCCTCTCGTCTCGTCTTTTGACGTTGCCTTTCAGTCCAACAGAGAGTATCCAGGTAGATCAGAGTCTCATCTTCAGCATCAATCCATATCAACTTTCAAAGTACATGATACTTAAGTCACATGTTACTGGAGCCAACTCAAAAAAATCCAATTAAGACCTTGAAATAACGCAGAACATGTCATGTATCTCACTGAAAGGTCTTATCTAAGATAAAATAACATTAGTTAATCCTTTATTTATCCCACAATGGAGAATTCTATAGAATTAAAGCAACACGAAAGTGCACTCAGTGTAAACACAATTACACAAGTATTCAAAGATATAATATAATAGTTGGACTAGAAAAAACATTATGAAAAGAACAATTCAACTCCAAGGAATATTTACACAAAAATGTTTATAGGTGACAAGAAAATAGTTTATTATCACAATTAACATTTTTGTGTAAATATTCCTTTTGCCGAAAGTTTGCGAAAATTCTATCCTAGGTTTTAATAAAATAATCCAAAGACAAAAATCACTAAAACACCAAAAGGTCAGCAGTTTCATGATAGATCAAGCTTAATATGAAAAAGTATCGGTATGTTTCTCTTTGGTTCAGCCTCAGATTTATACTTCTGAAACAAGCATGTTTTGAGGTATTTCATTCTGGACCTGTATCGACCCTGTGTGCTACCATTTCTGTGTTTTTATTTTGTTGTTTATTGTTTAATTGTCCAATCATAAAAAAAAAGTAAAAAGCGGTATCGGTAACAGTATCTGTATCGATATCGGCGGTACTGGCCCTGTATTTACTTGGTATCGGATCGATACCAAAACTCCCAGTATCGCCTACCTCTATCCTCTGGATTCAACTTTGATTCAACGGAAAAAATGACAGCCAATCAGAGAAAAGCACCAGGCCAGCGTCAACTTCAGACAGACGCAAATGGCGTACAACGGAGCGAGAAGGCCTGTGTCGCCTCCATTGCATTTAGATCGGTGCGTTTTGTACCGGTGTATCGCACTGAATGGGAATGGATACGGCAGTCATTACAGTGGTCCATTACTGCAAATTCAAAGATCATTAATTTATCGAGAGCAACCAGGTTTTGAGGAAATATGTCTTAGTTTCAAAAGTCAGATCGAAAAGGCGATTTAAAGGAGACATGTTATACACTTTTTTTTCCATCTGTCCATCTGTTATCGATACCCGTTTAGTCCTAGGGCTGTAGCGATACACTAATCTCGCGATATAATAATACACGATATTCGGCTCACGATACGATATATATCGATATTCATCTTAAGATACATTTACATAATTTTCCGAAAGATTTTAAAGGGACAAAGTGATTTTGGTGACATCTTGTGAGTGTTCCAATGACTTTGTTTGAATTTATTGAACTGAAAGCATCAATTACACATTATATGGCTGACAGGCAACTTGCAAATGCTGGACAAAATGAACAAAAGATGTGTTGAGAAAAATAGTTTCAATTATTTAAACAGTGCAAATTGTTGCTTGCAAGCTTTTAAAGGTGGGACACGGGCGTTTTGAAAGAAGCTTAGAATATCAATACCCGCGGCTGAAAAATCGATACTCTCTGGGGAAATAAAATATCGATATATATCGCAGTCGATAAAATCGCTCAGCTCTATTTAGTCCCATGTACTGTCACGGGGTACACTTTATTCAAACACCCATAACATCTCCTGACATTTCAATGAAAACCCTGTGACGTGCTTAGGAAATATATTTTTAATAAATGAATAAATAGCAGTAATACAGTACAAACCTCCCTTTTTAAACCATGACCAGGGAAGCTGGAGGTCTGTGATGTCACAGAACCCTGAAAATCTGGATGAGTCCAGGAATGACGGGTTTTTTGGCTGAGGTTGTGTTCGAACATTAAAGTTGGTGAAAACACCCAACTGTATGTTCCCAAACACCACACTATTCCCTCTTTAAAGAGGAAGAGAGTTTGCTTACAGATTGAGAAAGAGTCATAAAGGGAACAAAGACAACCAGGAAGCATTTATCGAGAGGGCTGTGATGGCTTACAGCAAACAGGTGAACCCAAAGAACCCAAAGCAGCAAAAGAAAGTGAAACTAACAGAAATGCACAAGCTAAGAGATCCTGGAAAACTGTCTAAGATACAGAACATGGCAATCCAAAAAACTGAAAGACAAATCCCCCCCCCCACAAAAATCAGAACCAGGAGCCACGGTCTTCAGGTTCAAACTTCAAATACCTGAAATCAACCTCTGCTGGCCCTTTATGTGAGAAGCTAACCAGGACTATTGTGTCTTGTCCAGATGCTTCCAGTCACAGGGCCCCGTAAAAATAAATTAATGATTAGATTACAGCATTCGTCTCTTTTGCTCCGCCCAGGAAACATGAATAAAGACTAAACGAGGCTGCTGCTTCTTCACGTTAGTGAGTCGTTCGGTTTGTATCCGTGTCCAGAGTCCGGACCGGTCCAGTCTAACGTTAGTGTGGATATTTTAGTTTGACAGTGAGGAGGATCTGCAGAAAATCCTTCGTCGACTGGATTTTAAAATTAGAACCGCACCACTGACAGGCTAATGACTCATTTTATGTGACTCAAGGGTCCAGATGAGGATCCAGTGACATCTTTAACATTGAACTGGGCTCCAGTTTACCCCGGTCGGTCGTCACGCCTCCGCTCAGAACTGGAAACCTGTAACATCAAGTTCGAGAAGCAATATTTACAGTGAGTGCGACAGTAATGTTGTGAAATGAAACAGGCAGCTCTTTAAAGTGTCGGGGTCGGCGAGTTCGGCTCGCCCCCGTGTCTGAAGTCTTTTAACCCGTTTAACCAGGATATCTTCCACACCGAAGTACGTCCCTGGTGTCCCTCCTACACGGTACGTAGGAGCTGAACTGATCCATCCAACCCTGAGGGGCGACGATGCTGTGACCGAATATCTGATGGTACCATGATGCAGAGATTAGACTGAGCCCGCAGGCCTCCCTTATCCACCTTTGCTGCTGGTTTTCTGTCTGCGCCTGCTGCTACCTGGAACAGCCGCTTTAAGGCATGAAAACCTGACAGAGAAAGTTGAGGCGGTTAATCTGATATCAAGAGTCTACAGTCGTGCTCAAAGCGCATTCCCTTTGTAGTCGGAAGTTGGCATTTCCAAGTTCCTAGTCGGTAAACACTTGTCTAATTTTAAGGTTTGAGTCAGTGAAGACTTCAAAGGCTTTCCTGACGTTGAAACGCTTGAGTTTTGCCGTCTGGACTCCGGTCTAATAAATCCCTTTGTTTAATCTATAAATGAACACAACTTAATCCACAGAATCAGAGCCGACAGGGGAAGATGGATTTCAAGAGCGTCGGTGAGCTTGGGCCGGCGACAGACGTCAGACTGCAGGTGAGAGGCGAGCACTTCCTGCTATTAATTCCAGCCCGAACGAGCTTTAGTCATGAGTGCGACCTCACCACGAGGTGTAAAACACGCATTTAAGCTAAAGAGGCTAACGGAAGCCCGACTGTAAGAATAATCTTGGACCGCGCTCGTGTCACCAGACATACAACAAAATCCAAGATCCATCTCATTTCATCTTCTAAAGACACAAAACTCTTTTATTTCATCATATATGGGTTATTGTGGCAGTGTCTTAGTGGTCAGCGCTGTTGCCTCACAGCTAGAAGGTTCCTGGTTCGAACCCCAGCAGGGGCCTTTCTATGTGGAGTTTGCATGTTCTCCGGATTACTCCGGGTACTCCAGCTTCCTCCCACAGTCCAAAGACCTGCATGTCAGGTTAACTAGTGGTTCTAAATTACCCGTGGGAGAGATTGTGAGTGTCCATGGTTGTTTGTCTACATGTGGCCCTGCGATGGACTGGTGACCTGTCCAGGGTGGACCTGCCTTTCACCTGAAGAGAGCTGGGATAGACTCCAGCAGATCCCCGTGACTTTACGTAGGATTAAACAGGCATAAATAATGGATGGATGGATTATTGTAACAGCCTTTTTACCTGTTCATGGAAAAAAATCAGGCATCTTCAGAAAAAAATGCAGTTTCCAGACTTTTCCACAACGAGGAGACAAGATGACTTCACTCCAGTTTTACTGGTTAAGATTCAGCTGATTACTTTCAAAGCTCTCTACAGCCTCACTCCGACTTATATCCTCCCGAGATCTTAATACCGTATGTGCCGGCGCAGAGTCGGAAATCCTCGAGAACTAGCAATGATTCCAAGGTCCCAAAATGAAAACTCAAACGGATCAGCATCATCATCATTAGGGCTGTAGCGATACACTAATCTCACGATACGATGCGATACACGATATTTGGTTCACGATACGATATATAACAATAATTATCTTACAATACATTTACATCATTTCCTTAAAGATTTTAAAGGGACAAAATGATTTTGGTGACATCTTGTGAGTGTTCCAATGACTTTGTTTGAATTAATTGAACTGAAAGCATCAATTACACATTATATGGCTGACAGGCAGCTTGCAAATGCTGGACAAAATGAATAAAAGATTTGTTGAGAAAAATAGCTTCATTTATTTAAACAGTGGAAATTGCTGCTTGCAAGCTTTTAAAGGTGGGACATGGAGGTTTTGAAAGAAGGTTAGAATATCGATACCCGCAGCCGAAAAATCGATACTCGATAAAATATCGATATATATCGCAGAATTGAGATAATCGCTCAGCTCTAATCATCATCATCATCATGTCGGACACAAAGCTCAATTTAGTAGCTGTAAAGAGGAAATACAACTTTCACATGACAGCATTAATAAATAAAAACAGTCATTAGAGTCCAGTTTGTCCGCTGTGGGAGGACGGCCCCCCGGTAGTTTTCCACAGTCTTTGAAGACCTGCTAAGTGGGTCACTGTCGTTTTTAGCGTCGCAGATGCTCGTGTGACCTTTGAACTCGGAGTGCACGTCTCAGACATTCTGACCTTTAAGCCGAGCCGCAAAAAAAAAAAAAAAAAAAAAACCTGTGAAACCGGAAACCCACGATCCTGATCACCGTGTGTGTTGGGTGCGTTTGCCTCACACACAAAAGTGTGCGTCTCGCTCGTCTCGCAGCTCCTCAAAAACGGAAAACGTGCTGCTGTTACTGTTTATGAAGCCACGATGGCTCTCCAGCATGGTAAATATCTCCCCGCTAATTCACGGTCCGTTCGCTTGTCACAATCCCCGTCCCTCTCGAACGCTCACGCACGCACATCCTGTTTGTGTAAAGAGCGCACGCTTCATCCAAGCAGCATTATTCCTCCAGACGTCCACATTAGCACATGAATGTGAATCAAAACGGATGAATTGAAGCGCCCTGATGCTTTTAACGTGTCCTCCTCTTCCATCCATAAAATTAAGGCCCTCTGTGAGCTTTCAATCCTTTTTTTTTTTTTTTCTGGTGAGATGAAAGGACGAAAGCAACCAAGATGAAGAGAGGGTGAGGAGGGTTGGGGGGGGTGGGGGGGGTCTCAGCGAGCGGAGCGTGCGTCACAGGTGTTCTCGTGACGCTCCTCCATTGCTGTGCGAGGGTTAGATTTGTTGTGTTCTTGTTCTCACGAGCGCTGAGAACATTGTGGCCTTATCCCCGCTGCGCTCAGGGGGAGACAAAAGGAGGGGAGGGCTGCAGAGACCAGAAAAAAAAAAAAAAAAAAACATAAGGAGGTTGGTGAAGGGTGAGGGAGCAAGGTAAATGAGACTATAAATCATGTGAATGAGGCACATGAGTCAGGGAGCAGAATTACAGTCTGAATCTTATCAGCAACTTTGTGCAGTTGTGGAGTCACTAATGTATGAAAATTGGGGGGGGGGGACTATAGACTGCATAAAAATAACTGGGCATCACCTCTGTGACATCACCCTCAGGTTTTCTGAGGAGTCCGTCTGAAGCACCTTTCTGCTAAGCTCCCTTTTTAAAGGAGCATCAACAGAACCAGAAGTAAAAAGCCGAGTCTAACAAATCCAGTTGATACATCCAGTGGTCCCAGTGACCAGACAAACCACAACCCTAGTGGGTGGGGCAAAGTGGGATAATAAGACATGTCCCACTTATTAGCACAGTATTATCAACACAACAGAGCTGCACGCCCCCATGTGGTCAGAAGCAGTACTGCTACATAAAGTGACTTTAAACCAGCGTAGATATCTCGCCTCTTGTGAAAGATGTCTGCTGGATAAGCCCGCTTCAGATCGGTTCAAATCGGTGACCAGAAATCCTCAATAATATGTCATTCTGTCATAACAATTCATATTAACATGCCAAACCCACGGTGGTTATGAGAAACATCGCAGCACTGGACGGCTGCAGCTGTTAAAAAAACGTCTCTAAACTGTAGTTCCTTTCAAGGTGCTGTGCGCAAAACTCAGGAAACCTTCATTAGGTTCATGTAACGTCATAAAACATGTTGTTTTTATAGTATTTGCGTATCCACTTATATGTACATAGACGTGCGTTCTCCATATTTACGTACATACAGACCTCCCTGTGCCCAGCCACCTCCTCCAACTCTACCGAAAGAATACAGAGACATTTCCAAACCAGACAAAAGATTGAATGTCTCCAGCGTGTCCTGGGTCTCCTCCTGGTTGGAAATGCCCAAAACTGGCTCTCGGCACCGCGCCGAAACCACCTCAACTGGTGCCTCTTAATGTGGAGCCAGTTGGAGCGGTTCAGGCATCTTGTTACGTTCCAAGAGCCAGTTTTTGCTGGTGAAGGACCATACTTTTGATCATCACCTGTTTCACATATGGCCCCTCCCACATGCGGTGGGCTCATGGGAAGCCCCATTGCTGAAGGCTCAACCACCAGGTGCTCAATTTGAGATTCTGCTCCGGGCCTGGTTCCAGGGTGAGATACTAGTGACACCGTTCACCTTGTTTTGAATTGTCTGAGTCGTTCTAACCTCCTGGTATAAGTGTCGTCGGCATCGTTCTCTGTAGTCTTTGAACGTGGGTGACATCGCTCTTTGCGTAGCCTCGGTACATCTCTGTAACAGCGTGTCTTCTATCAAAAGTTGGGCAAGTTTCAATTTGCAGCAAGAGCTAGCCAATGAAATCGTACACGGGGTCCGGACCGATTCAAAACACGTGGTTTATTGAGAAGTAAGAGATTTGATTGGTGGGTTTTTTTTGGTACGATGAAGGAACACCAGGAGCACCACCCCCAGATTGTTGCTGCTGAGTCCCACGGGATTCGGAAAGCGGCGTGCTCCGGTTTTAAAGCAGCTGTGGCGCCACCTCCAGTCCCACAGAAAGCGGAGCGCTGGCAAGCACCACTCACTCAGCTGGATTCGTAAGAGAAAACGAACTGACCCGCAGGTTTCCAGATCCTGTGACCGTTGCGCAGGAGTTCTCCTCTTTAAAGACTTATATCTTGCCACGTCTTGTTTTTTCTAGAATTATAGATTTGAAAAGGCTGAGTGCTGTCAAATGAAATGTGTTTTTCCACTTAAAGACTAACTCTTTCCTCGTACGTGGTTCAAATCTCTTCTACAACCCTCTGAACTCCTTACACGCAATTACAAAAGCTGGTTGGCACAATGACGATGTTGGAGTTGGAGGTTGTCGGTGGTGTTTTATTTTGAAATTTCACTGGTTTTGCTCAGTCGTTTTCATGTCTGACTTCCTGCCAGCTCGATGTGCTTTGTGTGAATTGATCTCTGGCGGAGAAGCGTGGACAGACGCTTCTGGTACGACTACTCTCAAGGACTAATTTGTTTTGGGAGACCCAACCAGGGACCATTTCCCCCTCGACAACATAGCTCCTGAGATCGTTTGGTTTTCATTAAACAATGCCGGATGGGAACAGTTGGAAAAGCAGCAGGTGCAGCTCAAAACCTTTTCATCAATTTTCTCTTATTCGTTTGGCCCAGAGGCTCAGAACCACGACTTGGTGTTGCTGCATCATCAGTTAAACTATGAAGGAAGAAATCCTGTCCTAACTGTTAATGCGACTGCAGCAGCGGGGGTTGACAGTGACGTACATGTGACACTAGAACCAACTTAATCAGATTTCTGTCACAAAATGCTGCAGAAAAGCACCATGAGAGTCTTTCAGACACAAGTCTGTTCAGGTTTCACTAGGTTAAACGTATGTTTATTTAACCTTGCTCTCTTTCAACAATGATAAAGACTCCAGCGGGTAGTTTCTGATGCCTAAACAGCACAGAGCCGCGAAGCACAGTGAACATATTTATGGTCAATGTGACGACCTGAAAGGAGCCGTTCAAGTCCAGCGTTTAAGCGTTAGCCGGACAAGTTCACTGCCTCGCCCTCATAACATTGTTTGCTGTGAAAACAGACAGCTGTTTTCAGTCAGAAAGCTCCCAAAACTAATTTTCCACTACCTGTCTAGCATGAATAAGCAGACGTTTAGCAGTGAGACGGTAAACACCACGCTGTGCTTCTGACAGCCTAAAAGCCAGATACTTTCCACGAGAGACGCTGGGAATCAAAACCAGAGCTCAAGCGCCAACAGCATACATAAACCATACGTAAAAAAGTGACAATATATTAATGTGTGTAGGCATTTTAGTGGCCTCGTTAGCCAGGTAGTTAGCGTACCAAAGGAAATGCAGTGTTTGATCAGTTAGCCTGGCCGTTCCACAATACAGAATAGGGGAGAGTATTAGCAAGGACCTCACAATACGATATGTATCATGATACTTGAGTCATGATACGATATTATCATGATATCGTAATATCACGATATATTGCGATATTTTACCCAGTTAATATCAAAAATCAAGTTGCTGTATTCATCAGATGATATTGATCATTCAGAGGACAAATTGAGTCAAAACTATTTGCTTCAAAACAACCTATTTATTGTTTACTATTAGTGTTTTTGCACATTTAAGTAACCATTACAACATACTGACAGCATTGTAAAAAAATCGATATTAGGAGCTGAAAAATCAATTTATATTGGTCGGCCGAAAATCGCGATATATTGCTAAATCTTTTTTTTTTTTTACACCCCTAATACAGAGTGCGTCAAGTTTGGACTTTTGTCCTTGGTAGTTCATATTCGAGTCAGTTAAATCCCTGTAAGTCCTGGAGGGTGTTTTGAGGACGGGAGGTGCTGTCGCAGTAGCGCTAGCGGGCTAGCGGGCTAGCGGGCTAGCGGGCCCGCACACGTCCAAAACCATCATTTTCAAAAAGGCACAAAAACAAGCAACTTCTTTGGGCTTTTCCCTTTGTACGGGTCACAACAGCAGGTCTTAGCGGGATACTCGCTGTCTTAGTGGACCAACTAACTGCGCGTGTTGCATCACAAGAGCTCAAGAGCAGACAAAAACTCGTGTCCTGATGCGCACCGAAACGTAATGGCTCCTTCATTTGCCCGTGCATCAAGTCTCCAACCAGTCACATGACATTTGGTTCACTGGTTTTTTTTCATAATGACTCTGACAAACGAACGACGTGACCAACGATGAGCCAAGCAACTGAGGCTCGAGCCATAATGGACGGCTTGTTCTTTAAAAAGGGATCGGATTTCAGCTGAGTGAGGAGTCGGCTTGTCGGTGTTTGTTCAGTATGTTCGTATTTGTCTGCGGAGGGTATTTCAGTCAGACACGTCTGACCCCACCAGAGACGACTGGCCTCCCTGTCAGCCGGCATAATCCTCTGCCACTGGGAAATTTGGGATACGATGCTCACCCTGGCGTTATGATTTTGTGACCTGGAACTTTTTGATGGACCTCAGGGGGGATTTGCCATTAAAGTCAGGGTGTAACATGCTTGTGTTTGAGCCTTTGAGGGGGGGAGGGGGGGGGTGATCAGGATTTAAACCTCGGGTGGATTCACACTGATGGCCAAGCGCAGACAGAGACAGTGGATTCTGACTGTGTGGAAATATAAAGTTAGAGGTTATGTAATAAACACATGGACGTATACATCATCCCACCGTCGTTATCTCTCGCTCACTTCCTCCCTCACTCACTCCCTCCCTCACTCACTCACTCACTCACTCACTCACTCACTCCTACATGTGCAGAGAGACCTGAGGCCCTGCGAGAGGTTAACGTGTTATGACCAATCACCTTTCTAGCCCACGCAAAAATCTCAAATAGACTCGGGACTTTTTGGCACGTGTATCCAAAAGTCACTGCCGAACGGACGCTAGATGTGATACCGTCACAAAAGAACATCCTTCTTACAAGATACTGAAATTATTTCATCCTTATTTCATCCTGTTTTGCAATTAAAGGCCCTCTTAAGCCTGAGTTGATTCAGATGATCAGAAGGTAAGTGGACATACCAGACAACAGGTCAAAGGTCAACTGATTGATCTATTTACATAAGAATTAATATTTTTGGAGCAGGTGCTCAAGTCATGAAAAATATAAAAATATAATATAATATAATATAATATAATATAATATAATATAATATAATATAATATAATATAATATAATATAATATAATTAGGGCCGGGCAAGTTAATGCGTTATTATAGCGTTAACTCATTAATTTAATAATATTAACATTTATTTTATCGCGCGTTAACGCATGTTGCTCACATGCTTTTGTTTTGAAAAGTCTGTTACTGACTGCTATGGAACCGGAAGACAATTGGCAAGTAAACATGCGGAAAAGCTAAAACAGACATGGAGAACGGTAAAAATCCGTGTTCTTTACAGTTCGGGTAGCAACTCAGGTAGCAATATTAACAATTCTGTCTGGAAAAAAAAAAAATTCTGGACTGCAACAAAACTTTGTCGTCATTCCTCCATGTTACATCAGATCTGAATTGTCTGAATTGTCCGATAAAATCAGATAAAATTGAAATATGAACAAAACAGGCATTTTTTTTTTTGTCTTAAATTAAAAAACAAAATAAAATGTTTAAAATAAAATAAAATAAAATATAATTGTGACATTCTGCTTTGTGAAAACATAACTTTTTGACTATGGAATCATGTCATAAAATTGTGAACTTCATTAAACTGCAACATTCGGTTAAAATCAAGAATTTTTCTCGTAAAATCACAGTTTTGTGTTGTATCAAGCAAAAGCCCTTCCAGTACTTTC
This sequence comes from Hirundichthys speculiger, assembly GCA_018398805.1. Classification (NCBI taxonomy): domain Eukaryota; kingdom Metazoa; phylum Chordata; class Actinopteri; order Beloniformes; family Exocoetidae; genus Hirundichthys; species Hirundichthys speculiger. Next base: position 204,438 of record JAGFBZ010000062.1, on the reverse strand, counting down.
CAGATGCATATATATAAATATAATATAATATAATATAATATAATATAATATAATATAATATAATATAATATAATATAATATAATATAATATAATATAATATAATCGAGATAGGAAATAATAGGAAATAATCAAGACTTTTTTTCTGTAAAAAAGAAACATTTTGTCGTAAATTGTGAATTTTGCAGGTTGCAACCTTTACTGTTAAACCTATGCTTATAATCGTGACTTTCTGCTGTGTGAAAACATAACTTTTTGACTATGGCATCATGTCGTAAAATTGTGAACTTCATCAAACTGCAACATTCGGTTAAAATCCAGAATTTTTCTCGTAAAAATCGCAGCTTTGTGCAGTGATTTCCAGAAGTGTCCCCATGGCAGAATTATGCCGGTTTTTTAACGCTGTGCTGCTAAGATCACGGGCATCTGTCACAGACAGCTTTGCCCCAAGCGCACAGAGACTTCTCCAAATTCTTAGAATAATTTGACAATGTTATGCAAAATGTTCATTTGGGTGTTTTTGTTGTTGTTGTTGTTATGCAACTTTTTTTTTTTAAATGTTGCTACCATTAAGTTCAAAAGGAGTTCATATCTTTATGTAATGATGAAATATCTCCATTTCAACATTTGAAATGTTCCATTATGAGTTAAATATGGGGTTATGAGATTTACAGTTCATTGTAATCTGTTTTTACTTACATCTTACCCAGCAGTGATGGGGGCAGGGTTGACTCTCACAGGGGGAGGACTTACCTCCCAATTAGCACAGAAGCCCAGTGACGCTCTGAGCCTCTTACACAAGTCGATTAGCGAGGTTGCGTGAGCGCACGTATGTACACAGCAGGATTACGTGTCGTCACGCCGAGTGCCGGCGCTGCTGGAATGTGGACAGGGTTTCCTCATATGACAGGGCTCTAATCAGAAAAGTGAGAAGGGAAGTCAGGGGGGCCCGAAAGGTTACAGATATGAGACATGCGACACTCACACGTACTCAGCAGCTGAGCATCATAAACAAGCTTCTGAGCTGCTGGGTTGAATCTGAAAAATGGCAAATGACGGAGTTGGGGTTTGATCTCATGACCTTCCAGTTGGAGGATAACTAATTCTTCCCAATACATCACAGCCACCCCTGCATTCAGTAACAAATATTTGTTTATATTAGGGCTGGGCAAGTTAACATGTTATTATCACGTTAACGCATTAATTTATCAACGCCGACATTTATTTTATCGCACGTTAACACATGTTGCTCACATGCTTTTGTTTTGAAAAGTCTGTTACTGGCTGCTGCAGAACCGGAAGACAATTGGCAGGTAAACATGCGGAAAACCTAAAACAGACATAGATAACGGTAAAAATCTGTGAACTTTACAGTTCAGGTAGCAACTCAGGTAGAAATATTAACAATTCTGTCAAAAAAAAAAAAAAATTCTGGACTGCAACAAAACATTCGCGTCATTCCTCCATGTTCCATCAGATCTGCTCCATGTGTTCACTGTCCTGCTGTTCTCTAGCTGGTTACTGCAGTGCAGCTCCATCTAGTGGCACAGATGTGTAATGACAACAGAAAGTCCAGTCCTCCATTATAAAACTAATTCAGTTCTGTGGCCCGTTTTTTTTCGTTTCATATTTTTGATCCAAGTCTAAAATTGAAATATGAAAAAAAAAAACAGGCATTTTTTTTTTCGTTTTTTTGTGTTAGATTAAAAAATGAAAAACGTAATAAATTGTTACTTTTTAATTTTTTTTATTTTTGACTGACGAATGAATAATACACAGATTGATAAAGTTACTGAACTTTAACATGGACATTTTCATTTTAAAGTTCTCCCAGACGGAGGATTCAACAGAAACAAGGTTATTTGTAACAACTGACAAGTTGAACTCCCCGTTAAAAGTTTCTGCTGTTACCTCAGAAATTACCTGTTTTAATGTTCTGATTGTGCTGAGCCACAATCATTTTGTTTGATTTTGTTTGTAGACTTTTTTTTCAAATAAAAACAGGATGACATTAATGCCCTGGCAGTGGCAATAAGCTTTATTTTATTTTACATTTTTTAAGCTGAGATTTACACTAAATATGTGTTACTGACAAGTGCTGATGTTAAAAGTGTTTGAACAACAAATGTTATGACACTTTAGATCATATGGCAGCAGGACATTTAAATAAAAGTGCATTTTACACTACTTTTAAATTCATTATTTGATTTTGCGTATACAATGTGATTTATCGTGATTAATCAGGGAAATCATGCGATTAATCGTGATTAAAAATTGTATTCGTTGCCAGCCCTAGTTTATATATCAACATCCCTTTAGTATATTCAGTGCCAGTACCAGAGGCAACAAAGCAAAACCGAAGTATGATAGAACCTCCACCGTGCTTTTCTGTGGGTAATGTCTCCAAACCCCGAACGACTCTGAGGTTTATTTTGAAAGGGTTTTGCGGTTGCTTGTTGTTCTCTCTAGATGCTTTGCATTCTTGCGCAATCCACACCCACCTTTGCTGACCTCTGACATTTGCATAAAGCCTTTTTGTTCTGTTTCTATGCTAATTCTGTGCTCACAACAGCTGTTTGATATCAGCGAGGTTACTGACTGCATGGAGCGGGTGGTTTGGATTAAAATCGTGAACCCCGGTTGACATTAAAGTAGCTCCTGCAGTGTGTTTTGCCCCGTTTCCTCTGACCTGCTACATAAACAGGATGGTTTCGGAGGCGAGGCGGGACCCTGATGTCGAGTGAAGGATGCTGCAGCAGGCTGCCAAGTCCTGGAGGACAGCGCTAGTCCATTTCATCTCTTAATTACTGCCGTCCCTCAGACCCAGCTGGCTAATGACTGCCCCGCTACAGCGGCGAGATGGAGACTCCACTGAGCTCCAGCAGATGGATGGAGGGAGAGAGAGAGAGAGAGAGAGAGAGGGAGAGGACCAGGGAGGCTAAACAAGGCTTTTCCTGACCATTTGGACTAATACACACACTTTAATTTCTGTATTAACACATGCCAGGCTCCACCATGAAATCAGCAGCAGCTGATTTGCCAGAACGTTTGTCGTCATCGTGACCTTTGAACGCCTTCTTTAGAGACGTTCAGTTATCTTAGCATCGGACCTGTGACCGTGCTGCGCCACACAGGCCCAGACGAAGCAGCATCCTCGCCGCAAATAGCATTTCATTACTGTAAATACGCGCATGGCTTGAACCTGGTCGGTGCACGTAACTTTCTGGGAACATATGGGCAGATGAGGATCAATGACAGATATGGGCCAGTATTAGCACAGGCGCTAACGCGGCTTATCTCCCTAACTTTCTAAGATGTTCTTCTACCCGCCGTGGACGAACACACACACACACACACTAACACACACTTACACACACATACGAGCTGACCTCAATCCTCCTCCTTCTCCAGGTCTGAGGATCCAAGTCCAAGGGCACAGGTTTTATTTCAGACCTCTCTTGGTCAAAGTTGGGGCAGCACATCATGGCCGCCGCAGTGCTGGTAACCCCCCCCCCACATCCATCACGGGCAGGAACGAGACAAAGGAGACATATAAATGATGAATGTTGTACAGAACGGGGAGAAATGCTGCAAAACCCTTTTAATTCTCAGTCAAATACACTAAAGTTAGTCGTCGCTATGTTTGAACTCATGGAGGGGCTTGATTATGGATTTAAATTATTGTGCAACAAGCTTAAACAAGATTGTTCTGGCTACGTATTACAGCAGGGAGTAACGGGTAAAAGTTCAACATTTTAATGTTGCAAAACTTTGCTGGATTTTTTTAGTCTGATAAATGTACAAAGAGACTGGACTGATTCAGCTTAAAGGGACACGTGCACTAATTATGAAACTACAGCTAAGGCGTCTGAAGAAATGAATAACTTCAACTGTCAAGGTGGGATCTAGACACCTTTCTGAGTGTTCACACAGTCAACTGTTGCCTAGTGGTCACTTGTGGAACTGCAACATGAAACCATTGACGGTCATCTCAGGCAGCGGAAGCGGTTACTTTTTTGCATTTATATCTTTCCAGAGGCCAGAAAAAGGATTTATTCATGTTGGATCATCGCAATACAAAGTCATCCCAGAACCTACGAATGGAAAGTGATTTCGTTTGCAGTTAATCTCGTTATACCAGAAAAAAGGAAGGATGCAGTTCACAAGGGGGCACTCACAGGAAAGTCCTCAATAAATGGGAGTGAATGAAACTAAGTGGCTGAGACGAATATTTACACCTGGATATACGCAAAAAGAGAAAAAAAATTCCATTTAATTTTAATTTTAGCAACTACAGCATCAATTATGTAACAGAGGTGAAATGAAAATGTAAGAATGTCCATTCATTATTTTTCCCAGGGCAACAATTCGGACTAGTGAGGGCTAACGCTCTTCGACCTCGATGACCCTCAGAGTCCAGAGGGAGGAACGACCACGAGAAGTCCTGTGGGTAATAGCTAATTTTACACTCGTTTCATGTACGATAGGTTTCAATTTAACGGATACAGGGACGTTTTACAGAGCCTGGAACATGTCTCATCACTCTTCTACCTAGAAAAATTCCCACAACATAGCTAATCTTCATTCTTCTCCTTTCCAGGTCACACCTCCACCTCTCTAGATGTTCCTCCACCTCCTCCCTGCTTTCACTACAGATCAGTGTCATCTGCAAACATCATGTCCATGGAGATTCCTGTCTGACCTCATCTGTCAGTCTGTCCATCACCATAGAAAACAAGAAGGGGCTCAGAGCGGATCCTTGATGCACTCCCACCTCCACCTTTAACCCCTCTGTCACACCTACAGCTCACCTCATCACTGTCTTCCAGACAAGTCCTCCTCCAGATGTCCTCATTAATACCACCTCTCCTCTCTCAGCACCCTGTCATCTGGTTTCTCGACATCTACAGAGATAAATCCAGATCCCTCTGACCCATCAGAATCCTCAAAGACAATATTGCTTCTGTAGTTTGTTTGGGTTTTCTTTGGCATAAAACCACACTGCTGCTTACAAATGCTCCCTCCTGTCCTTCGTCTAGCTTCCTCTGCTCTTTTCCCATAATTCCATTGTGTGCCTCATCAGCTTTATTCCTCTGTCGCTGCCACAACTCTGCTCGTCTCCCTTGTTCTTAGAAGTTGGCACCGGCACACTTCTCCTCCATTTCATGGCCTCAGAAAAAGCTGCTTGGTGGGAGTCGGTGTGAGTCTTTGCTGACTGGACATGTTGTGGGTTAGAGGTGACATTGTTCTGCCGTCCTGATGTCCCCTTCAAGCGCGAGTCTTCTTTTCTGATTCATTTCCGCTATAGTGGTGAGTGGAAACAGTAAATAGAAATGCAGCAACCGTCTCTTCTGTCTTGTCCTTTGACATCTTCATCTTTTATTTATTGGCATTTTTACAAACATTGAAAGTGGTGCCTAACTCAGTAGATCCTACCATGTCCATAAGTGTAAAAAGACGGAGAAAGTTCATCCTCTTACATCTCCAGCTCCAGTTTTACCCCAGACCTCTGCTACTGGAAACCAGCCTGAGGGTGGGATTTCACAGACCAAATCAACTGACAGCACAAAAAGAATTGTGACTATCTTGCAAGTACCCCCCCCCCGGCAGCTGGAAGTCCTGAGTGTGAAACAGATCTCCTTTAATGAGGATTAACCTACTTTAAAAAGGGCAGCTGATGCCATGATAACTACAACAGGCAGCATCACCACTGCCAGCCAGACTGAGAGTGTTATAATGGTTTAAACAAACCATTATAATAGTGTTATAATGGTTTGTTGAATCCTCAGAGACTATGTAATGAATAAAAAAAACTTCAAATCAAACTTATTCTGTGGTGTGTTAATAATAAGTGTCTCCAGTCCCATGAATGTTTCACTTAATTCTTTAATCGAAGACAAATTTCCAGTGGTGTGAAAATAAAATTTTGTTAGAATCAGAGAATAGATTCAGTGTTTTTAACTCTGTCTACAGTGAGTGAAGAGTTCATAAGGTATTTTTTGTGTTGGAGAAAATTGTGCCAAATTCATATATATACATGCACACAGCACACGCATAACTACACACTAACTTCCTAAAGACACGTCTTCCTCTTCGTCACCCTGTATATCAGCAGCGCATCTTGTGATTTAGGTTTTACGTCGGACGTCCCCCCCCGACACAACCCTCTGCATTTATCTGGCCTTGAGGCCACCTCAAAAAGACATGTGACCCCCCCTGAGGCTGCATCATATATGCATATTCACATGCAGATGTTTAAATTTAGGGCTTCATAAAACACAACCAAAAGTATCAAATGAAAATGAACAAATGAGCAAAGACTGGTATTTGATTATAGCTGCAATGTTGACAATGACACTGATTAGTTACAGTTACATTCTCAACTGATTAACTGATTATTTATTAATGATCGATACTGTGTAGTTTACAATAGAGACAAGCAAGGATATAAACACCCATCTGTGATTACATGTATTTTTATATCTAATTTTTAAAATCTATACTAAGAATATAAAATGCTGTAAAATGCGTAGTATATAACAATTCATGCAACATGCTAGTACTGATATACACACATACTGCTATATTAGTACATGTATCTAAATTAGGGCTGGGCAAGTTAACACGTTACTATCGCGATAACTCATTAGTTTATTAATGCCGACATTTATTTTATCGCGCGTTTACGCATGTTGCTCACATGCTTTTGTTTTGAAAAGTCTGTTACTGGCTGCTGCAGAACCGGAAAAGAATTGGCAGTTAAACATGCGGAGAAGCTAAAACACACAATAGAACTGGAGAACGGTAAAAATCTGTGTACTTTACAGTTCAGGTAGTAACTCATTTAGCAATATTAACAATTCTGTCTAGAAAAAAATTCTGGACTGCAACAAAACTTTGTGTCATTCCTCCATGTTCCATCAGATCTGCTCCATGTGTTCACTGTCCTGCTGTTCTCTAGCTGGTTACTGCAGTGCGGCTCCATCTAGTGGCACAGATGTGTAATGACAACAGAAAGTCCAGTCCTCCATTATAAAACGACCCCCATTTTTGAGAGTATGACTTCTAGATTAAAAATTAGATTTTTAGAATAGATTTTAAAAAATTCAGTCCCGTGGCCCATTTTTTCATTTTGTATTTTTGATCCAAGTCTAAAATTGAAATATAAAAAAACAAGCATTTTTTTTTCATTTTTTTTGTGTTAGATTAAAAAATGAAAAACAAAATAAAATGTCACTTTTTAATTTTTTTTAAGTTTTGATTGACAATTGAAAATGTAAAGAATGAATGATACACAGATTGATAAAGTTACTGAACTTTAACATGGACATTTTCATTTAAAAGTTCTCCCAGATGGAGGATTCAACAGAAACAAGGACTTTACACTACTGTTGATTCATAATTTGATTTTCCGTATACAATGCGATTAATCGTGATTAATCAGGGAAATCATGCGATTAATCGCGATTAAAAATTTTAATCGTTGCCCAGCCCTAATCTAAATACACTTGCACTCTTACATACATCCATAAAAACCCATATCTACTCACACATAATTATAATAATAATAGTAGTATCAGTAGTCATAATGATAATAAAAATAATAATAATGCCACCAATAATAAAAATGTTAACAATAACTATGTTAATGATTATTATCATTATTACCATCTCCACCATTCACAACTGCCCAGGTCCAGCTTCCCCGGGTTCCCCCCATGGGCCTGTCAGGGCTGGCTGCGTTCCCAAGGGGGTTCCCAAGGGGGTTCCCAAGGGGGTGCCCAAGGGGGTCCCCAAGGAACCCCCACCAACAGCAAGCTCAGGGATGAACCCCAGAAACGAGGGATTCTAGTTATTTATCTCTTCGCCTGATCTCAAGTGTCTCCACGGTGCTGGAAAAGGCATTTTTGGTTACCAGGTTCTTGAATGGTTGGGGGAAGTTACTCTCAGAGGATGTTTTGGTACTATTCTTTATTCAAGGCTGTTTTCTTAGAGAAAACTGTAAGTGAACCCGCTCCCTTGGCTGAGAGGCAACCCCCCCACACATGAATGATCTCAGTGTGCTTTACCCTCGACATGACGCGGGACTTTTCCTCTCTGGACAAGCTTTTTTCCAGATGCCCCAAAACAATCGGAAAGGGGATTAATGAACAATAACTGTTATTCTAACTCAGTCAGCACGTCAGCGTGATCTCTGGCCTCGTCCTGGTCGACGCCCATCTGGGTCGATGTGGGAATCACTGACATGATGTCAGCTGGTCACGGTGTGGCGAGGATGAGGTTAGGAATACATAATAATTCCTTTATCCTTGTCCTTTAAACACTTCATTTCATACATCATTTACTTTCGGGACGTAACCCGAAACAGCCCTCTTTTATTCATTTAACCGCAAGAGCCCCTCGTCTGTTTGTCAAACCCTCACTATACCAGGACGGCTTGGGTTGCCTTTAAAAAGCGTCGCTGAAAACGCGTTCTGGCCGCCATGTGCTCTTCGTCCAGAGTCTGTTGGAGTCTTTGAAGCCTTAATGGCAGCAGAGAGGCTCCATCTGAAGCTCTGAGGCTCAAGGCCTGCAGCCACCACCACTGTCATCACTGAGGACACGGTTCAACGCCAAGCAGCTTTTGGTTCTGTTGAGCCCCGCCATCGACAATAAATGCTCTGTAAGCGACTGAGGTAAGAGTCAGTTGGAGAGAGCCAGTAAGTAGACCACATCCTGGCTGGTATCAACGGTTCAGGCTGCTGGTGGTGGTTTCCTGCCACACTTTGGGTCCATTAGTACCAACTGAGCATCGTCTCAACACCACAGCCTACCTGAGTATTGTTGCTGACCATCTCCATCCCTTTATGACCACAGTGGACCATCTTCTGATGGATACGCTCCATGTCATAAAGATCCAATCATCTCAGACTGGTTTCTTGAACGTAACAATGATTTAACTGGACTCAGATGTTCTCCACAGTCTCCAGATCTGAGTCCAGTAGAGCAGCTTTGGTTTGTGGTGGAACAGGAGATTCTCATCATGGATGTGCAGCAGCTGGAGATGCTGTCATGTCAATATGGACCAAACTGAACCTTGTTGAATCGATGACATGAAGGATTAAGGTAGATCTGAAGGAGGAAGGGGGTCCAACCCGGTACTAGCAAGGTGGACCTGATGAAGTGGCTGATGAGTGTATTTACGGATCACTGCTGGTTTAAGGATAAAGTAGAGATTTGAGGGAAGTGGTTTAATTTCTTAGATGGTTTTGGCTCGACTCACACAGCTAAAATATGACTCACGTGCATCATATGACGTATTGATTTCCAGAGCGGGAAGACTTGATAGTAAATCTGCCTACCAACATCTAGCTCTGAATTATGCGTTCCTGTAGGATCACGTGCACCGGTTCTGAGACCGGCTGCGGTTCAGAATCAACTGCACATAAGCGAGGTAAAGAATGAATCTTTTAAAGCTACTTTCTCAAACTAACGTCACATCTCATGAGGTTTTTTTTTTCTCATAAATGCTTCACAACAACCCCAGACGTGTTTGGCTACTGGACTTGTTAAAGGCGAGCATGTTCCCGTACTCCCGGGGACACGGAGGTCATCACGTTCCAGCATCAGCGGACTGAAAAACATCAACATCAGCTGCTTGAACAGATGAGGTGTGTCACAGGTTCTGTTTAAAATGTATAGGAAAGTCGTTGTCTTGTGTCCGAACAGCATTTAAACAAATGAATCATGGGTCAGGTATACTGTCATTTTCTACTGCGTTCTTCTTTTATTGTTTTTCCTTCTTTCTCGTTGTTTAGCGTCTGTGATTATAAATTCGTGCACGGCTGGCTGCCATCACAGATCATTCGAGGACGTGGGTTGCTGCAGGTGGGTGGGTTTGTTTATACACAAATACATTTGTGATGTGTACTATAAAGTTGCACAAAACCAAAACAATCCTCTCACTTTTCTTTTCTTTTCTCTTTTTTTTTTCCCGCTCCTCCCAGCAGCCTTTGCACAGACGCTCAGCGTGATCTTCCACCTTCCCAGAACCCCCGACGGTTCTCCGAGGCAGCCATATGTCTCCACAGCGTTGTCACAGCAACGATCCCCGGACCACAATGCATTTCTGTCCAAATATGCAAATGGAGCAGGTATCCAGACTGGACGGTCTGCAGGTCGACAGAAGGTTTGACCGGCCGCATGTTGGGTTTGGGTCACACGAGTGAAGCAGGTCAGATGGCGACGGGTTTGTTCTGAACTTCCACGTCGAAGACATCGGTTATATTCACTGACGGTGTAAATATGAAACTGGCTCTTAAAGTTGATATCATGAAGTGCTGCGTACAGACTTACAACTAGAGCTGGACAACGATTAAAATTTTTAATCGCGATTAATCGCATGATTTTCCTGATTAATCGCGATTAATTGCATTGTATACGCAAAATCAAATAATGAATTCAACAGTAGTGTAAAATGCACTTTTTATTTAAATGTTCTGCTGCCATATGAACTAAAGTGTCATAACATTTGTTGTTCAAACACTTTTAACATCAGCACTTGTCAGTAACACATATTTAGTGTAAATCTCATCTTAAAAAATGTAAAATAAAATAAAGCTTATTGCCACTGCCAGGGCATTAATGTCATCCTGTTTTTATAGAAAATAAAAAAAAGTCTACAAAGAAAATCCAACAAAATGATTGTGTCTCAGCACAATCAGAACATTAAAACAGGTAATTTCTGAGGTAACAGCAGAAACTTTTAACAGGGAGTTCAACTTGTCAGTTGTTACAAATAACCTTGTTTCTGTTGAATCCTCCGTCTGGAGAACTTTAAAATGAAAATGTCTGTGTTAAAGTTCACTGACTTTACTAATCCATGTATCATTCATTCTCAAAAATTAAAAAATTAAAAGATGGAGGACAGAGAGGATGGAGGACAGAGAGAGGAGAGACACAGATACTGGCAATAATCCATCCATCCATTATCTATACCCGTTTAATCCTCTGCAGGGTCACAGAGATCTGCTGGAGTCTATCCCAGTTCTCTTCAGGTGAAAGGCAGGTGTCCACCTGGACAGGTCTCCAGTCCATCACAGTAATAATATATAGGACAACCTATATTAGTTATCTGATAGTTGGAGAACTAAGAATCTCCTCCTGTCCGGTCAAGTCTTGAACCAACAACCCAAAAGCTTCGTGCAGTTTTTCTCTGCCATCTATTAGATGTGTCAGAAAGTAATTATAATAATAAATAATATGTATCAGTCAATCATTTGTATGCTCAGTAGGGGTGTGAAAAAAATTGATTTGGTGATATATCGCGATATTCGGCCACCCGATATAATATCGATTTTTCAGCTCCTAATATCGATTTTTTTACAATGCTGTCAGTATGTTGTAATGGTTACTTAAATGTGCAAAAACACTAATAATAAACAATAAATAGGTTGTTTTGAAGCAAATAGTTTTGACTCAATTTGTCCTCTGAATGATCAATATCATCTGATGAACATATACAGAAACTTGATTTTTCATCTCTACTTTTAATTTTGATATTAACTGGGTAGAATATCGCAATATATCGTGATAATATCGTATCCCAAGTATCATGATACATATCGTATTGCGAGGTCCTTGCCAATACTCACCCCTAATACTGAGACATTATTGTCCTGTTAATAAAAGTTTGTGACACGTATCAGTTTACCGTTCTGGTCCATTCTGGTCCGTTCTGGTCCACGGCAGCGCTGCAGATTCATGCTCAGTGTGTTTTTGTTGCTACGTCTTACGCCTCAGTAAAAACAATTATCCCGCCGCAGAAATGGAAGCCAGTCATGTGACTGCTCTCACCGGCTCCTGTTGCGGTGGCATGGTGCATCATGGGATCGAGCCTGCGAGGCAGCGTGATGAGTTGTGCACCGGACGTTTTCCCGAAGTGGAAAACCATTCAGGTGCTCGTGCACACACAAATATTGGAAAAGTCAATCCGGAGTAGCGGTGGAGGATGAATGGATTCTTTTCTGGTTTTCTCATTTTTTATTCTCTCCAACCAAATCTACCTGTGAGGTGTAAATGAATCAACCCGATCATCTCCAACCAGTTTGGCTGATGTGGGATGTGCATGAGCTCATAATTGTTGTTTTAAAAACCATGCAAGACTGATTGTCGGTTCTAAACTCTTTGTCGTATCAAGTGTGAGCATTAGCGTCTGATGGACTGTCAACCCCGTGGCCCCTGTGGCCCCCCGTGCTGTTGAGGGTGGACAACAACGCAGCGTTGCGGTTCACGCCGCTCCCTGAGGTCTGGCGAGCTCTCCTCTCACCTCGGCCCGCTGCGTCACTTGTCCGTCTTCCTCTGCGGCGGCGCCGTCTGGGCAACAGGAAGACAGAACTGGGTCACGGTGAACCTGAGGCTCGGAGCTCTGGTTAAATCACCGCCAGAGTCGGGACCTCGAGGACTCGAGCGGGAGTGAAAACAAGGCCGGGTCAGAGCGCTACCTGTCACCGTCGGCGCCGCTGCTCCCAACAAGCAGCGGACCGATACAAGTGGAGGAGCTATGCTGTTGTTTGACTGTATATTGACTCCGAGTGTTGTTTTATGTCACAGCTGTTCAAAACCTTCGCTGTCGGCTGGAAATGTTCTAACAGTGATGGTTCTGAAGAACTACAGCGTCCGTTTGAGCACTCCAGAACCACTGTTCTGAAGACTGAGCATGTTAGGCTGCACCAACCAGCCTTCTACTCTACGGGAATTGACTGTTTTGGTCCGATGCAGGTTAAAGTCGGCCGCCGGAATGAAAAGCGCTGGGGTCTGCTCTTTAAATGCCTCACGACAAGAGCAGTCCACATCGAGGTGCTATCCAGCATCAGTACCGACTCCTTCCTGATGGCCTTAAGGAGGTTCATACCTCGGCGTGGTAAACCAGCAGAGTTGCACTCAGACTAGGGCACCAATTTCAGAGGCGGGGATAGAGAGCTACAAGAAGCCTTCCAAGCCCTTCATCCCTCTCTCCAAACCCAGCTAGCTGTGAGCCAAATTAAGTTTCGGTTTTTAATCCACCTAGTGCCCCCCACTTCGGTGGCTCCTGGGAACGGGAGATCAGGTCCATCAAGGCTGCTCTGACTTCGACCCTGGGCTCTCAAGTTGTCAGCGGGGAAGTGCTAGCCACTGTTCTGATTGAGATTGAGGGCATTCTCAACTCTAAGCCTCTCGGTTACGTATCTTCCGATGTAGCAGACCCAGACCCGGTCACCCCCAATTTGCTGTTGATGGGGCGGCGAGACCCCTCCCTACCCCAGGCAGTCTATCACCACAGCGAGCTGCTCAGCCGTCGTCAGTGGAGAGCCTGCCAAGTGCTGTCTGATCAATTCTGGGTGCACTTTCTACGCCATTACCTGCCCACGCTTCAAACCCGGACCAAGTGGCAGGCAGACACCTCTCCTCTGCAGGTAGACACCATAGTCCTGATCATTGACCCCCAGCTTCCCAGAGCATCGTGGCCTGTCGGGGAAAATCAAGAATGTGTTCGCTGGGGCTGATGGTCTGATACGTACTGCAGAGGTTCAAGTTCAGGACCGCACCTATGTCCGACCGGTGAGCCGTCTCATCAGGCTTCCAGCCGTACCAGAAGAGGACGAGCAGCACTAGACTCAATACTGCAAATTTGCAGGAGCAATTTTGGGGGCGGCTGTTCTGAAGACTGAGCATGTTATTGCAGCGTCAGCCACTAGTGTCGCTGTTGCACCGCACGGAGCTGAGAGCTGCGCTCTATGCGAGAGAAGGGGAGAAGAAGAAGAAGACAGAGAAGTCCGACGAGAGGAGAGAGAAAGAAAAGTTGTGTTGCCACGGACATTGTATGTGTTGTTGGAGTAAAGTAAACTTGTGTGCGTCCATAGATAAGTAAGTTGCTCTGTTGTGTTGTATGCATGTTCGTTTGCATCTTCTTGCTTATGGCGATGTTTAAGTTAACTCAGTCTGTGGTGGCTATGTGGGTGATTAACATAATGCCTCTAATGGCCGCCGGATGTTAATGCTGACGAGTTAAAGGGATATTGCTGTTGATTTCCTACTGTCAGAGTGTCATGATAGCACCGTGCCATAGTTTATTTATTTTATGGTGATTATATTTCAAGATTGTGTGTTATAAGATAAGTGTGGTGATTTTAGTAATAGTTGTTGTTCTCTGTTTATTTACAGAACCACACACACACACATACACCCTCGTGCATGTACAGAACCTTTACCTGTTGAGCATCATTAAAGCTCCATAAATGGACAGATTGACTCTGTGCGCTTATTTGGACAAAGTCTTGGGGGAACACTATAGACTGCGTTCTAACAGACGTACACTTTGCGATTACACCCAGAAGAAACCAGTTATAGTTTATAACTAAGCCTCCTTTACATATGGTCCTTCGAGCCGGATTAAAGTAATTACAAAGTGAAAATGGCTCATGTTCCCCCAAGTGAAGATGTATGTCCACATCGGCAGACACGCCCACCAAGATGGATGGAAGATTATGATGGCTATGCCCTGCCCAACGCTGTAGGCTATTCTGTGCACCCCACTGCTGCTACCGAGGAGATCGACTGGAGGAGGACCAGAGAGGGATTTGCCGAGACGACACCCCTCCCTCAGTATCCACCACCACGCCCTCAGTATTCTACTGCGTGGACAGAGACCTCTCCCAGTCACATTGGAGCTGCAGCACCAGCATATATGAGTACCCCACAGCCACATCAGAGTCCACAGATCATAGACGTGTTGCAGCAGATTCAGGAAGATAACAGGAGGTTGCATCTGATGGTGAGTGATATGCGACGCCAGATGGACAGGAGTGGTGCACCCCCTGCCAGTTTACAGCCGCCACCGCTGCACCATCGGCCAGAGCCCCGCCATCCTGTCAGGGAAGAGAGCACAAGGCTTCCACCGCTGCAACCCCCCCATCCTACACCCACCACCTGTGACATGCCATCCACCATCAATAGACTGGGACAACCAGTCATTACTGGAACCCCCTTCACCAGTACCACCGCCGCCTCCGCCAAGAGACCTGTCTCATCCACCTGCAGTACAGGGCAGGAATACAGTTGATGATGATTGGCCGCCACCCCCACCACCAGTGGCCTTACCTAATGACGGTGATGAGCCACCAAGGGTCCACCCTATACAGTTAGGACAACCTGCTGACCTCGTGGAGGACCTCAGAGAGCGTCTGCAGCAGCTGGAAGCTCGACTGTCACCGGCCCCATCTGTGCGATCAGACCCACAGTATGACAGCGTGCTGCTATCTGTTGCACCTCGACAATCTCCACGGCGGCTATCACCCCCAGCACCACCGACGAACAGCACTGAGCGGACCTATAGAGGCCCAACACCATCCATCCCCAAGTTTACACGGGGTGGTGATCCAAGAGAGTTCTCCAGACTGAAGCTTGCACTAGACAATATCCTTCCCACCGATGCAACAGAGATGTTCAAGTACCAAGTGCTCTGTGACCATCTCAAGTTTGAGGAGGCTCTCCTGATTGCTGACTCATACAGCAATTCTTCATCCCCTTATTCTGACACAATGGCCTCGTTGACTAAACACTATGGCCAGCCCCACCAGCTATCATTACAGCGGATTGCAGAATTGATGGAGGAGCCTGCTATCCGAGCTGGTGACACCACCGCCTTCAGGAGATTTGCTCTGAGGGTCCGAGCTCTGGTTGGGATGCTGGAACAGCTGGGGGAGGATGGACTCATTGAGTTAAAGTGCGGATCTCATGTGGCCAGACTAATGAAGAAGCTCCCCCAGGACCTCCGTGCCACGTTTCGACGCCACCTTCACTCTTGGAAGGCTGGCATTCCGTCATTAATGGATTTTGCAGAGTGGCTCGATTATGAGCTGGAGATCCAAGAGGATAGTGATAGGTTTAATAAGATAGAAGATGGCCAAAGAGGGAAAGGTGGGCTAAAGAAGGAGTTTGAGAGGGACAAGAGGGCCACTAAGAGGACAATGAACGTGCTGCATGGGACTGCCCAGGACCAAACCTCCCACGTGGGTCAGCCTGAGGTTCTAGAGCATCGTGACACCACAGACAAACTGAAAGCGTACTGTCCGTACTGCAGTAACACTCAGCATTTTCTGGATCAGTGCTTGAACTTTAAGCAGTTAACTAAGGAGCAGAAGATGACCTGGGTGAAGTCCAACAATCGGTGCTGGCGCTGTGGACGGCACCATCAGGCAGCCCAATGTAAGCTGAAGGTCCCATGCAAGCGCTGCAAAGGGAAGCACCTGGAGGCCCTGCATGAAGTGAACCTGCGACCTGGCAGGATTGAACACACTGCAGGGAACGAGACTGGTGCAGATGTGAAATTAGCGACAGACGTCCTGTACCTAGACCGGCGTGCTGGATGCAACCAGGTCCTGTTAAAGGTCAGTAAGGTGCTGCTGCGCAATGGTGATCACACTCTCGAGACATACGCCATCCTGGACGATGGCTCAGAGAGGACGATCCTCCTCCAGGAAGCTGTTCAGAGGCTGCACCTTCGGGGAACTCCAGAGAGCTTGACCCTACGAACGGTTAGAGAAGATGTGAGAACAATACACGGCTCATCAGTGACATTCAAGATTTCTCCATTCGACCAGCCAACTAAGTCATTCACAATCGAGAGAGCCTTCACAGCAGGTGGATTAGGACTGGCTGAACACTCTTACCCAGTAAAAGGACTTCAGCGCAGGTTTAGACACCTCAAGTGTCTCCCCCTGAAGCAATTCACGGACGTTCATCTACTCCTCCTGATAGGCTCCGACTGTCCGCACCTGGTGACACCTACTGAACCTGTACGTCTAGGCCCGCCAGGGGGCCCAGCTGCTGTGAAGACCAGGCTCGGCTGGACACTTCAAGGACCAGTCAAGTTTCTTAAACAGTGTAACCGCCCGCAGCAGTGTCTTTTCATGTCCAGCACCTCACCTGCAGCTGACCTCTTCAGTCAGGTACAGAAGCTCTGGCAGCTGGATACTCTGCCATATAGGAGTGAGAAATTAGTAACCAGGTCGAGGAGAGACCAAGAAGCGATGAACCTTCTTGAGGCAAAGACTAGAAGAGTGAAGGTGGACGGAGTCCTCCGATACGCTACTCCGCTGTTACGGGTGAGTAATATGCCTGAACTCACAGCTCAGCCTCAGGCCGTACTCCCCAGCCTGAGGAGCACAGAGAAGAGTCTAGCTAGAGACCCAGCAAAGGCAGAGGCTTATCAGGCAGAGATTGTTAAGTTGACAGAAGCAGGCTATGCATCCAGAATCAGCTCAGATCAGGTTAAGATGTCCAGAGAGTCATGGTTTATCCCGCATCACCTGGTAACACACAACGGGAAGAATCGTATTGTCTTTAACTGTTCTTACACCTACAGGGATAAGAATCTCAACGAGCTGCTGATATCTGGTCCAAACTTAGGTGCCTCTCTCCTGGGTGTCCTGCTCCGATTCAGGGAACATTCTGTTGCTGTCAGCAGTGACATTAAAGGAATGTTTCACCAAGTGAGGTTGCTGCCCGAAGACCGCCCCCTGCTGCGCTTCCTGTGGCGTGACCTGCAGAGAGACTTGCAGCCTGATGTTTATGAATGGCAGGTCCTGCCATTTGGGACCACCTGTTCCCCTTGCTGTGCCATATACGCACTCCAGAGGCATGTACACGATCACAGCCACCCAGGAGATGAAATGCGCCGGTCCATCGAGAATAACTTCTACGTGGATAACTGGTTGCAGAGCTTCCCTACACGACATATGGCCAAGGAGACTGCAGATAAGCTAAGAAGGCTGCTACTGGAGGGCGGATTCGAGCTGCGACAATGGGCCAGTAGTGTACCAGAGGTTGTCAGCCATCTTCCCAAAGACATCAGATCAGACAGCAGTGAACAGTTGTTGAACCACACGGACATGGACCCACAAGAACCTGCTCTGGGGCTGCGTTGGTTGTGCCAATCTGACACTCTGCGGTACAAGTCACGTCAGATGGAACATGCTCCCACCACCATGAGGAACATTTACAAGGTATTGGCAAGTCAATATGACCCCATCGGGTTCCTCACGCCATATACCACGAGGGCCAAAGTGCTTGTGCAGAAGCTATGGGATAAGAAGCGAGAGTGGGACGACCCGCTGCTGCCAGGGGAGCTGCTCACAGCATGGCAAGACTGGGAGAATGAGTTGCCACATCTGGACAACATAAGACTGCCTCGCTGCTACGTTACTCCAGCCATGGACCATGCAGCTAATCAGAGGGAAATTCACATCTTTTGTGATGCATCTCAGTGTGCTTACGGCAGTGTGGCATATCTACGCACAGAAGACGCAGACGGGCATGTGGAGGTGGCATTCCTGACGGCCCGGTCCAGAGTTGCCCCGAAGCGCCAGCTCTCCATGCCTCGCTTAGAGCTGTGCGCAGCACTCACCGGAGCCCAGCTGGCAGGCATGTTAACCCGAGAGCTCACAGTGAAGATATCCAGAGTGGTTATGTGGACTGACTCCACAACTGTTCTTGCTTGGATCCAGTCTGACTCCTGTCGCTTTAAAGTGTTTGCGGGGACCCGCATTGCAGAAATCCAGGAGCTGACGGACATTCGAGCCTGGCGCTATGTGGAGACATCTGAGAATCCAGCGGACGACCTCACCCGAGGAAAATCATTGCAGGAACTCTCTGGTGAGAATCGGTGGACCCATGGACCCCCATTCCTCCAGCTACCACCCAACCAGTGGCCCGTGCATCCAGCCATAATGTGTAAGGATACAACCGAAGAGCTGCGTAGGCCCACAACCTGTCTGGTTAGCACAATAACCAGCACAAATCCTGCCTTGCCTGACGCTCAGCAGTTTGGCACCTTCAGCGAACTAGTGAAGGCGACAACAGAGTACCTTCATGGGGCGGCTGCTGATGCCCAAGCGACGCCGACCGCAGAGGAGTTTAAGAAGGCAGAACTCAGCATCCTGCAGTCCGCACAAAGAGAGAGTTTCCCCGAGGAGGTTCAGTGTCTGGCAGCAGGGAAACAAGTCCCGTCCTCTAGCAGTTTAGTCACGCTGGCTCCAGAATATGACGCATCATCCCGACTCATACGAGTAGGAGGTCGACTGCGACGCTGCCAGGATCTGGAGGAAGATGTGATACACCCTGTGGTCCTCGACCCGAGACACACCGTGACCAAGCTGCTCATCCGACAGGGCGATCACGACTTGAAGCATCCCGGTGCAGAGAGGCTCTTCGCTGAGTTGCGAAGAAAATTCTGGATCCTTCGCGGCCGTGAGGCCATAAGAAGAGAGCAACGCTCATGCCCTGAGTGTCAGAGATGGAGGGCCCAACCCGTCAATCCCAAGATGGCGGACTTGCCCCCCGCAAGGCTCAGGCTGCACCAACCAGCCTTCTACTCTACGGGAATTGACTGTTTTGGTCCGATGCAGGTTAAAGTCGGCCGCCGGAATGAAAAGCGCTGGGGTCTGCTCTTTAAATGCCTCACGACAAGAGCAGTCCACATCGAGGTGCTATCCAGCATCAGTACCGACTCCTTCCTGATGGCCTTAAGGAGGTTCATACCTCGGCGTGGTAAACCAGCAGAGTTGCACTCGGACCAGGGCACCAATTTCAGAGGCGGGGATAGAGAGCTACAAGAAGCCTTCCAAGCCCTTCATCCCTCTCTCCAAACCCAGCTAGCTGTGAGCCAAATTAAGTTTCGGTTTAATCCACCTAGTGCCCCCCACTTCGGTGGCTCCTGGGAACGGGAGATCAGGTCCATCAAGGCTGCTCTGACTTCGACCCTGGGCTCTCAAGTTGTCAGCGGGGAAGTGCTAGCCACTGTTCTGATTGAGATTGAGGGCATTCTCAACTCTAAGCCTCTCGGTTACGTATCTTCCGATGTAGCAGACCCAGACCCGGTCACCCCCAATTTGCTGTTGATGGGGCGGCGAGACCCCTCCCTACCCCAGGCAGTCTATCACCACAGCGAGCTGCTCAGCCGTCGTCAGTGGAGAGCCTGCCAAGTGCTGTCTGATCAATTCTGGGTGCACTTTCTACGCCATTACCTGCCCACGCTTCAAACCCGGACCAAGTGGCAGGCAGACACCTCTCCTCTGCAGGTAGACACCATAGTCCTGATCATTGACCCCCAGCTTCCCAGAGCATCGTGGCCTGTCGGGAAAATCAAGAATGTGTTCGCTGGGGCTGATGGTCTGATACGTACTGCAGAGGTTCAAGTTCAGGACCGCACCTATGTCCGACCGGTGAGCCGTCTCATCAGGCTTCCAGCCGTACCAGAAGAGGACGAGCAGCACTAGACTCAATACTGCAAATTTGCAGGAGCAATTTTGGGGGCGGCTGTTCTGAAGACTGAGCATGTTATTGCAGCGTCAGCCACTAGTGTCGCTGTTGCACCGCACGGAGCTGAGAGCTGCGCTCTATGCGAGAGAAGGGGAGAAGAAGACAGAGAAGTCCGACGAGAGGAGAGAGAAAGAAAAGTTGTGTTGCCACGGACATTGTATGTGTTGTTGGAGTAAACTTGTGTGCGTCCATAGATAAGTAAGTTGCTCTGTTGTGTTGTATGCATGTTCGTTTGCATCTTCTTGCTTATGGCGATGTTTAAGTTAACTCAGTCTGTGGTGGCTATGTGGGTGATTAACATAATGCCTCTAATGGCCGCCGGATGTTAATGCTGACGAGTTAAAGGGATATTGCTGTTGATTTCCTACTGTCAGAGTGTCATGATAGCACCGTGCCATAGTTTATTTATTTTATGGTGATTATATTTCAAGATTGTGTGTTATAAGATAAGTGTGGTGTGGTGATTTTAGTAATAGTTGTTGTTCTCTGTTTATTTACAGAACCACACACACACACATACACCCTCGTGCATGTACAGAACCTTTACCTGTTGAGCATCATTAAAGCTCCATAAATGGACAGATTGACTCTGTGCGCTTATTTGGACAAAGTCTTGGGGGAACACTATAGACTGCGTTCTAACAGACGTACACTTTGCGATTACACCCAGAAGAAACCAGTTATAGTTTATAACTAAGCCTCCTTTACATATGGTCCTTCGAGCCGGATTAAAGTAATTACAAAGTGAAAATGGCTCATGTTCCCCCAAGTGAAGATGTATGTCCACGTCGGCAGACACGTCCACCAAGATGGATGGAAGATTATGATGGCTATGCCCTGCCCAACGCTGTAGGCTATTCTGTGCACCCCACTGCTGCTACCGAGGAGATCGACTGGAGGAGGACCAGAGAGGGATTTGCCGAGACGACACCCCTCCCTCAGTATCCACCACCACGCCCTCAGTATTCTACTGCGTGGACAGAGACCTCTCCCAGTCACATTGGAGCTGCAGCACCAGCATATATGAGTACCCCACAGCCACATCAGAGTCCACAGATCATAGACGTGTGCAGCAGATTCAGGAAGATAACAGGAGGTTGCATCTGATGGTGAGTGATATGCGACGCCAGATGGACAGGAGTGGTGCACCCCCTGCCAGTTTACAGCCGCCACCGCTGCACCATCGGCCAGAGCCCCGCCATCCTGTCAGGGAAGAGAGCACAAGGCTTCCACCGCTGCAACCCCCCATCCTACACCCACCACCTGTGACATGCCATCCACCATCAATAGACTGGGACAACCAGTCATTACTGGAACCCCCTTCACCAGTACCACCGCCGCCTCCGCCAAGAGACCTGTCTCATCCACCTGCAGTACAGGGTAGGAATACAGCTGATGATGATTGGCCGCCACCCCCACCACCAGTGGCCTTACCTAATGACGGTGATGAGCCACCAAGGGTCCACCCTATACAGTTAGGACAACCTGCTGACCTCGTGGAGGACCTCAGAGAGCGTCTGCGACAGCTGGAAGCTCGACTGTCACCGGCCCCATCTGTGCGATCAGACCCACAGTATGACAGCGTGCTGCTATCTGTTGCACCTCGACAATCTCCACGGCGGCTATCACCCCCAGCACCACCGACGAACAGCACTGAGCGGACCTATAGAGGCCCAACACCATCCATCCCCAAGTTTACACGGGGTGATCCAAGAGAGTTCTCCAGACTGAAGCTTGCACTAGACAATATCCTTCCCACCGATGCAACAGAGATGTTCAAGTACCAAGTGCTCTGTGACCATCTCAAGTTTGAGGAGGCTCTCCTGATTGCTGACTCATACAGCAATTCTTCATCCCCTTATTCTGACACAATGGCCTCGTTGACTAAACACTATGGCCAGCCCCACCAGCTATCATTACAGCGGATTGCAGAATTGATGGAGGAGCCTGCTATCCGAGCTGGTGACACCACCGCCTTCAGGAGATTTGCTCTGAGGGTCCGAGCTCTGGTTGGGATGCTGGAACAGCTGGGGGAGGATGGACTCATTGAGTTAAAGTGCGGATCTCATGTGGCCAGACTAATGAAGAAGCTCCCCCAGGACCTCCGTGCCACGTTTCGACGCCACCTTCACTCTTGGAAGGCTGGCATTCCGTCATTAATGGATTTTGCAGAGTGGCTCGATTATGAGCTGGAGATCCAAGAGGATAGTGATAGGTTTAATAAGATAGAAGATGGCCAAAGAGGGAAAGGTGGGCTAAAGAAGGAGTTTGAGAGGGACAAGAGGGCCACTAAGAGGACAATGAACGTGCTGCATGGGACTGCCCAGGACCAAACCTCCCACGTGGGTCAGCCTGAGGTTCTAGAGCATCGTGACACCACAGACAAACTGAAAGCGTACTGTCCGTACTGCAGTAACACTCAGCATTTTCTGGATCAGTGCTTGAACTTTAAGCAGTTAACTAAGGAGCAGAAGATGACCTGGGTGAAGTCCAACAATCGGTGCTGGCGCTGTGGACGGCACCATCAGGCAGCCCAATGTAAGCTGAAGGTCCCATGCAAGCGCTGCAAAGGGAAGCACCTGGAGGCCCTGCATGAAGTGAACCTGCGACCTGGCAGGATTGAACACACTGCAGGGAACGAGACTGGTGCAGATGTGAAATTAGCGACAGACGTCCTGTACCTAGACCGGCGTGCTGGATGCAACCAGGTCCTGTTAAAGGTCAGTAAGGTGCTGCTGCGCAATGGTGATCACACTCTCGAGACATACGCCATCCTGGACGATGGCTCAGAGAGGACGATCCTCCTCCAGGAAGCTGTTCAGAGGCTGCACCTTCGGGGAACTCCAGAGAGCTTGACCCTACGAACGGTTAGAGAAGATGTGAGAACAATACACGGCTCATCAGTGACATTCAAGATTTCTCCATTCGACCAGCCAACTAAGTCATTCACAATCGAGAGAGCCTTCACAGCAGGTGGATTAGGACTGGCTGAACACTCTTACCCAGTAAAAGGACTTCAGCGCAGGTTTAGACACCTCAAGTGTCTCCCCCTGAAGCAATTCACGGACGTTCATCTACTCCTCCTGATAGGCTCCGACTGTCCGCACCTGGTGACACCTACTGAACCTGTACGTCTAGGCCCGCCAGGGGGCCCAGCTGCTGTGAAGACCAGGCTCGGCTGGACACTTCAAGGACCAGTCAAGTTTCTTAAACAGTGTAACCGCCCGCAGCAGTGTCTTTTCATGTCCAGCACCTCACCTGCAGCTGACCTCTTCAGTCAGGTACAGAAGCTCTGGCAGCTGGATACTCTGCCATATAGGAGTGAGAAATTAGTAACCAGGTCGAGGAGAGACCAAGAAGCGATGAACCTTCTTGAGGCAAAGACTAGAAGAGTGAAGGTGGACGGAGTCCTCCGATACGCTACTCCGCTGTTACGGGTGAGTAATATGCCTGAACTCACAGCTCAGCCTCAGGCCGTACTCCCCAGCCTGAGGAGCACAGAGAAGCGTCTAGCTAGAGACCCAGCAAAGGCAGAGGCTTATCAGGCAGAGATTGTTAAGTTGACAGAAGCAGGCTATGCATCCAGAATCAGCTCAGATCAGGTTAAGATGTCCAGAGAGTCATGGTTTATCCCGCATCACCTGGTAACACACAACGGGAAGAATCGTATTGTCTTTAACTGTTCTTACACCTACAGGGATAAGAATCTCAACGAGCTGCTGATATCTGGTCCAAACTTAGGTGCCTCTCTCCTGGGTGTCCTGCTCCGATTCAGGGAACATTCTGTTGCTGTCAGCAGTGACATTAAAGGAATGTTTCACCAAGTGAGGTTGCTGCCCGAAGACCGCCCCCTGCTGCGCTTCCTGTGGCGTGACCTGCAGAGAGACTTGCAGCCTGATGTTTATGAATGGCAGGTCCTGCCATTTGGGACCACCTGTTCCCCTTGCTGTGCCATATACGCACTCCAGAGGCATGTACACGATCACAGCCACCCAGGAGATGAAATGAAATGCGCCGGTCCATCGAGAATAACTTCTACGTGGATAACTGGTTGCAGAGCTTCCCTACACGACATATGGCCAAGGAGACTGCAGATAAGCTAAGAAGGCTGCTACTGGAGGGCGGATTCGAGCTGCGACAATGGGCCAGTAGTGTACCAGAGGTTGTCAGCCATCTTCCCAAAGACATCAGATCAGACAGCAGTGAACAGTTGTTGAACCACACGGACATGGACCCACAAGAACCTGCTCTGGGGCTGCGTTGGTTGTGCCAATCTGACACTCTGCGGTACAAGTCACGTCAGATGGAACATGCTCCCACCACCATGAGGAACATTTACAAGGTATTGGCAAGTCAATATGACCCCATCGGGTTCCTCACGCCATATACCACGAGGGCCAAAGTGCTTGTGCAGAAGCTATGGGATAAGAAGCGAGAGTGGGACGACCCGCTGCTGCCAGGGGAGCTGCTCACAGCATGGCAAGACTGGGAGAAGAATGAGTTGCCACATCTGGACAACATAAGACTGCCTCGCTGCTACGTTACTCCAGCCATGGACCATGCAGCTAATCAGAGGGAAATTCACATCTTTTGTGATGCATCTCAGTGTGCTTATGGCAGTGTGGCATATCTACGCACAGAAGACGCAGACGGGCATGTGGAGGGTGGCATTCCTGACGGCCTGGTCCAGAGTTGCCCCGAAGCGCCAGCTCTCCATGCCTCGCTTAGAGCTGTGCGCAGCACTCACCGGAGCCCAGCTGGCAGGCATGTTAACCCGAGAGCTCACAGTGAAGATATCCAGAGTGGTTATGTGGACTGACTCCACAACTGTTCTTGCTTGGATCCAGTCTGACTCCTGTCGCTTTAAAGTGTTTGCGGGGACCCGCATTGCAGAAATCCAGGAGCTGACGGACATTCGAGCCTGGCGCTATGTGGAGACATCTGAGAATCCAGCGGACGACCTCACCCGAGGAAAATCATTGCAGGAACTCTCTGGTGAGAATCGGTGGACCCATGGACCCCCATTCCTCCAGCTACCACCCAACCAGTGGCCCGTGCATCCAGCCATAATGTGTAAGGATACAACCGAAGAGCTGCGTAGGCCCACAACCTGTCTGGTTAGCACAATAACCAGCACAAATCCTGCCTTGCCTGACGCTCAGCAGTTTGGTACCTTCAGCGAACTAGTGAAGGCGACAACAGAGTACCTTCATGGGGCGGCTGCTGATGCCCAAGCGACGCCGACCGCAGAGGAGTATAAGAAGGCAGAACTCAGCATCCTGCAGTCCGCACAAAGAGAGAGTTTCCCCGAGGAGGTTCAGTGTCTGGCAGCAGGGAAACAAGTCCCGTCCTCTAGCAGTTTAATCACGCTGGCTCCAGAATATGACGCATCATCCCAACTCATACGAGTAGGAGGTCGACTGCGACGCTGCCAGGATCTGGAGGAAGATGTGATACACCCTGTGGTCCTCGACCCGAGACACACCGTGACCAAGCTGCTCATCCGACAGGGCGATCACACGACTTGAAGCATCCCGGTGCAGAGAGGCTCTTCGCTGAGTTGCGAAGAAAATTCTGGATCCTTCGCGGCCGTGAGGCCATAAGAAGAGAGCAACGCTCATGCCCTGAGTGTCAGAGATGGAGGGCCCAACCCGTCAATCCCAAGATGGCGGACTTGCCCCCCGCAAGGCTCAGGCTGCACCAACCAGCCTTCTACTCTACGGGAATTGACTGTTTTGGTCCGATGCAGGTTAAAGTCGGCCGCCGGAATGAAAAGCGCTGGGGTCTGCTCTTTAAATGCCTCACGACAAGAGCAGTCCACATCGAGGTGCTATCCAGCATCAGTACCGACTCCTTCCTGATGGCCTTAAGGAGGTTCATACCTCGGCGTAGTAAACCAGCAGAGTTGCACTCAGACCAGGGCACCAATTTCAGAGGCGGGGATAGAGAGCTACAAGAAGCCTTCCAAGCCCTTCATCCCTCTCTCCAAACCCAGCTAGCTGTGAGCCAAATTAAGTTTCGGTTTAATCCACCTAGTGCCCCCCACTTCGGTGGCTCCTGGGAACGGGAGATCAGGTCCATCAAGGCTGCTCTGACTTCGACCCTGGGCTCTCAAGTTGTCAGCGGGGAAGTGCTAGCCACTGTTCTGATTGAGATTGAGGGCATTCTCAACTCTAAGCCTCTCGGTTACGTATCTTCCGATGTAGCAGACCCAGACCCGGTCACCCCCAATTTGCTGTTGATGGGGCGGCGAGACCCCTCCCTACCCCAGGCAGTCTATCACCACAGCGAGCTGCTCAGCCGTCGTCAGTGGAGAGCCTGCCAAGTGCTGTCTGATCAATTCTGGGTGCACTTTCTACGCCATTACCTGCCCACGCTTCAAACCCGGACCAAGTGGCAGGCAGACACCTCTCCTCTGCAGGTAGACACCATAGTCCTGATCATTGACCCCCAACTTCCCAGAGCATCGTGGCCTGTCGGGAAAATCAAGAATGTGTTCGCTGGGGCTGATGGTCTGATACGTACTGCAGAGGTTCAAGTTCAGGACCGCACCTATGTCCGACCGGTGAGCCGTCTCATCAGGCTTCCAGCCGTACCAGAAGAGGACGAGCAGCACTAGACTCAATACTGCAAATTTGCGGGAGCAAATTTGGGGGCGGCTGTTCTGAAGACTGAGCATGTTATTGCAGCGTCAGCCACTAGTGTCGCTGTTGCACCGCACGGAGCTGAGAGCTGCGCTCTATGCGAGAGAAGGGGAGAAGAAGACAGAGAAGTCCGACGAGAGGAGAGAGAAAGAAAAGTTGTGTTGCCACGGACATTGTATGTGTTGTTGGAGTAAACTTGTGTGCGTCCATAGATATAAGTAAGTTGCTCTGTTGTGTTGTATGCATGTTCGTTTGCATCTTCTTGCTTATGGCGATGTTTAAGTTAACTCAGTCTGTGGTGGCTATGTGGGTGATTAACATAATGCCTCTAATGGCCGCCGGATGTTAATGCTGACGAGTTAAAGGGATATTGCTGTTGATTTCCTACTGTCAGAGTGTCATGATAGCACCGTGCCATAGTTTATTTATTTTATGGTGATTATATTTCAAGATTGTGTGTTATAAGATAAGTGTGGTGTGGTGATTTTAGTAATAGTTGTTGTTCTCTGTTTATTTACAGAACCACACACACACACATACACCCTCGTGCATGTACAGAACCTTTACCTGTTGAGCATCATTAAAGCTCCATAAATGGACAGATTGACTCTGTGCGCTTATTTGGACAAAGTCTTGGGGGAACACTATAGACTGCGTTCTAACAGACGTACACTTTGCGATTACACCCAGAAGAAACCAGTTATAGTTTATAACTAAGCCTCCTTTACAACCACAGACGGAGGTCATTTAAAAAGGTTACTGCTCCTTTAAAGTGACATCACAGGCTCCATCCTTGTATCCAGCCGACATGTTTGAGATACAAATGGGGCCCCACATGGGACGGTTCGTGGGTCCCACGTTGTCCCCATGTCAACTGCTTGCCATAGTTTTTCTCAGGTACATGAGTCCAAAATGGGTCCCATTTGGTCCAACTGCATAAGCGAACCCAAGTGGGCAGTGGTGCCAGTGGACAGAGCTATACTGGGGCCCCTGTTTTTCAGGCCATTTACATGTCAGATGGGCCCCACATACAAATGTTAGCTGGCATGAGCTAAAACGTGTTCCAGCCAGCAGTGAGGCATCACAATCAACCTCGACCCACGACGGCGTCCAGCAGGACTCAGTTCCACTGAGGGCCACATCAGCATCATGGTTGGCCTCAAAGGGCCAGATTGACAGCATGAATGTAACAAAATGCAATGTAAATCCAAGTAAATTAAACTACACCTTATTTTATTGTTAAATAACGGTTTCTATATTATTATGTATTCAGGTTTCAAATATTTAACTCATTACATCGCTGAGAGTATCCATTATCTTGGTTTCAGAAGTGGAGGCGGTTCTTTGTTTTTCTTGTGGGCTAAATTTAGCATACTTAGCTCCGTGTTTGCTGTCAAAATGCCGACGTACACTATACTCTTTCACGACTGACACCCACCTCATAACGCAAAAGACATACTGTTTTTCCACCTTGAGGTACAAACTTGTATTTGTTTTCCCATCGTTCATGAAACTGACTTCCTTGTGCATCTTTTTTATTTTCTTGGACATGTTGGGGTTAGTTTGTAGAGGATTTTCTTAACTCCATCAATTCTGAAAATCGTCTTGATGTCTTGCTCATGGTGATATACAGTTATCTTTGTGGGTAACGACGAAATGCATTATGGGAGATGTAGTTTATTGTCAATATGTTAGCAGTGTAAGCTTATTTTGAGTCTTAAAATATTGGTTTAAATTTCAAGCCAATAATGCCCAAGCTCTCGAGGGCCACATAAAATTATGTGGCAGCCACATTTGGCCCACGGGCCTTGTGTTTGACACATGTGGCGTACACAATCACTCTGCCTGTCCACAGCACACAATTTGTTTCACAATAAAAGCTCAAAAAATTAGCTCAACTATATTGTTTTAGTTTTTTTTTTTTGTTGTTGTTTTGTTTTTTTTAAGATTTTGTGGCTCTAGTTGTCTTTATTCAAAGTATACTGACATTAAGGTGAAGAAGTCATCTATCAATCTCCTCTCTGGTCTTCCTCCAGACCTCCTCCCTGGATGTTCCAACCTCATCATCCTTCTACTGATATATTCACAACCAAACCATCTCAGTCTGGTCTCTCCAGAACATCTAACATGTTCTGTCACTCTGATGTTCTTGTTCCTGATCTCTCCATCCTCATCTCTCCCAAAGAGAACCTCAACATTTTAATCTCTGCTACCTCCAACTCTGCCTCCTGTCTTTTCCTCAGTGCCACAGTCTCTAAACCTACAACATCACGTCTTCTACACCTTTACTTTCATTTGACACTCTTCTCATTCACACACATGTATTCTGTCTTACTCCAGCTAACCTTCATTCCTCTCTATTCCAGGTCATACCTCCACCTCCTCCCTGCTTTCACTACAGATCAGTGTCATCTGTAAACATCCATGGAGATTCCTGTCTGACCTCATCTGTCAGTCTGTCCATCACCATAGAAAACAAGAAGGGGCTCAGAGTGGATCCTTGATGCACTCCCACCTCCACCTTGAACTCCTCTGTCACACCTACAGCTCACCTCATCAGTCTTCCAGCTCTCATCCATGTCCTGCTCCACTCTAGCATCCTCTGCTCCTCCAGACTTCCTCATTAATACCACCACTCCTCTCTCAGCACCCTGTCATCTGCTTTCTCGAGGTCAGAGACACAATCCAGATCCCTCCGACCCATCAGAATCCTCAAAGACAATATTGCATCTGTAGTCCTCTTTTAAAACATGAAACCATACTTCTGTTCACAAATACTTCTCTCTTTAGTCTAGCTTCCTCTGCTCTTTTCCATGACTCCATTGTGTCATCACCTGTTTTCCTCTGATGCCGTAACGGATCATAGCGTAACCCAGATAAATGCCGCCATAACGGACTTTGATCTACCAGCAATCTGAAAACAGCAGCCGGTACGGAGCACCGGTTGCTCCGACAGTTGTGTTTTATCAACAGACTGATAGCCTCGAGCTCGTCAAGATGGATCCCATCCCACCTGATTATCAGAAATTAGATCAGCAAACACAGGAGCACAGCTAATTCACTCTTTCAGGTCAATTATGCAACACGTTGTCTGATACCGTAACCTTATTGTGAAGACAAAGACGGTGAAACCGACACGGTATTTTTCAAGCAGGCCCTGCTGGACAGATCTTGTGCTTTTCAGGGCCTCTGCTGCCTTCACTGTGGATATCCTTGATGTTGCACGGCACCCTGGGAAAGGTTAGAAGAAAACGTTGCACGCATTAGCGCCTCAGTGCTAAACTATAACCGGCCCAAGGACGGCGGTGGTCTGCACGTCTGTTCTCGTATCACAACGACCTCCTCGTGAAGACTCGCAGCGCTACATGTGATGCGATGCTGCTGTCTCTGGGAGATTTGTCTAAAAAAAAAAAAAAAAAAGAAAATAGTGGGGTGATTGTACGTGTCCTCTGTCTGTGTGTTACGCAACTTCCCGCCGAGAATTCTCCCAGAGGATTAGACTGCGGACGAACGGCGCTCATGGAGCAATACCGAAGCTGCAGAGCTGGGAGAAGCTTATCGTTGCTCACCGAAGAGACTCCTGAAGATTTGTGTCGTACGTGTCGTACGGCGGCGCGGCCCGTCATCGGACTACGTTCGGGTCACGCCGGTCACGGGTTGATGCGTTCGAGTGCGTGAACCCTTGCGTGTCTGGACGTCTGCGCGTCGAGCAAAACAAGAGGACAAGGACGGCGTGTGGGAGGGGCTTAACAGAGCCCCTTTGGGTTTGGGAGAGCGGCGTGACTCATCTCAACCTCAGGCTCCTCTTCCAAAAATACATCCATCTTTTCCATCGCTCCCTTTCTCACCTTTTCCCACTAACTTCACGGTGACGTCATCCACAGTTTGAAATCATCTTCCCATCTTGAAATGTTTAGTGTGTAACTTCTGTTTCTGAAGGAGGAAAGAGGGAGGTGAGGGGGGATGCCCGGGGATGACGGAGAGTAAGACAGACAGGCTGACAGACGAGCAACGGCGAGGGCGGAGAACGGAGCAAATGCTAACGGCTCATCCGTCCCGACAGCGCTCATGGCACCAGTCAGGGAAACAAAAAGACAACAGGGAGGACAGGCCAGACCGCTGAGTCACAGTTCGACCAGATTCACCTCCTCCGTGCAGACGGCGGCGCTGCGAGACTCACCCTGTACGATCCGTGTCTGCGCTGCATGCTGGAGGAAACATTTGCGTCAAAATGAGCTCATGACCGGCGTGCGGGCTTTTGTAAAATGTAGCTCCCTCTCACTTCCTGCGACAAAGCAACAGTTCAAAAACCCTGCAGATGTTTTCCGAGGCGAGCATCGAGCTCAAAACGAGTCCAAAGTCGGTTCAAGCGTAGGGTTGAGTATTGGCAAGGACCTCACAATACGATATGTATCATGATACTTGGGTCACGATATAATATTATCACGATATCACGATATGTTGCGATTTTCTACCCAGTTAATATCAAAATTAAAAGTAGAGATGAAAAATCAAGTTGCTGTATATGTTCATCAGATGATATTGATCATTCAAATTGAGTCAAAACTATTTGCTTTAAAACAACCTATTTATTGTTTATTATTAGTGTTTTTTAAAAAATTGAAAAAAAATCGATATTAGGAGATGAAAAATCGATATTATAAAATACTAAGTTAGTAGCAGTGATCAATAGGGGTGAGTATTGGCAAGGACCTTGAAATACGATATGTATCATGATACTTGGGTCACGCTACGATATCATGATATCGCGATATCACGATTTATTGCGATATTTTACCCAGTTAATATCAAAATTAAAAGTAGAGATGAAAAATCAAATTGCTGTATATGTTCATCAGATGATATTGATCATCCAGAGGACAAATTGAGTCAAAACTATTTGCTTCAAAACAACCTCTTATTGTTTATTATTAGTGTTTTTGAAAAAAATCGAAAAAAAAATTGATATTAGGAGCTGAAAAATCTATATTATAAAATACTAAGTTAATAGCAGTGATCAATAGGGGTGAGTATTGGCAAGGACCTTGAAATACGATATGTATCATTATACTTGAATCACGCTACGATATTGCCATGATATCGCGATATCACAATTTATCACGATATTCTACCCAGTTAATATCAAAATTAAAAGTAGAGATGAAAAATCAAGTTGCTGTATATGTTCATCAGATGATATTGATCATTCAGAAGACAAATTGAGTAAAAACTATTTGCTTCAAAACAACTTATTTATTGTTTATTATTAGTGTTTTGGTAAAAAATTGAAAAAATCGATATTAGGAGCTGAAAAATCGATATTATAAAATACTAAGTTAATAGCAGTGATCAATAGGGGTGAGTATTGGCAAGGACCTTGAAATACGATATGTATCATGATACTTGGGTCACGCTACGATATCATGATATCGCGATATCACGATTTATCGCGATATTCTACCCAGTTAATATCAAAATTAAAAGTAGACAACCTATTTATTTATTATTAGTGTTTTTGAAAAAAAAAATCGATATTATATTGTGTGTGGCTGAAAATCGCGATATATTGCCAAATTGATTTTTTTTTTCACACCCCTAGCGATAAAGCCGTGTGCATATGTGGAGAGTAAAGAAACCGAGGACACCGTCAAGAGCATCATGGGACGTCCTCCATGGGACGTCCTTTTCTGTACCATCCCAAAGATGGGCCGGTTTATTTTCTGGTAAAAACAGAAACATGAAAATGAATGACCGCCGCCGGGCCCGTTCACAGAGGGACAACATCCGCTCGTGCAGCTCAGAGATCGGATCGCAGCATATTTACATTTAGAGAGAAAGTGTAATAGGGTCGTATATTTCTGCAGTTTCTCTGGCGTCACGCTGGGCACCAATCAAAGCTTGTTCTCTTTCACGAGCTGTCTGACGGGACAGAGGAACGAGAGCCCAAACAACGCCGAGAATGACGCCGAACCGTCCGGACCTGGCCAGCCGCCCCCCGTCGTTTCTTCTCCTGTGAAATGGATCTGCGTCTCCTACCATTCACGGCCGTTTCCACCGGTGCAAAACATGACGAACCGATCGTAACGGGGCTGGGACGGGCTTCTTGCAATGACTCGTCCGAGAGACACTATTTAAAACATCCAAGACGGTAAGAACAACTCGGATCAGGAAATTTCCGCTGAGTCATCCGACCCCATGGGCGCTGTGGAGCATTGATTCGGTACAACAGTCGTTCACCTTCACTCCTACGCTTGTGCAGGCTCTGATTGACCCGCACACTTTTGAATGGTCTAAGTTGGCCGGGACATCAGCCGGGACCGAGCTCCGGTGAACCCCCGGTGAACCCCCGGTGACCCCGAGGCCGTGGTCAGTTAGCTCAGCCTTTCTCAACCTTTTTTTAGTCACGACACCTTTCAAAAGTGAATAAAATCTCACAACACCCCAGAGTAAAATATAATCCAAAGCCACACTGCATCGCTCCGACTGTAAATGCATACGTCTAGTTTGTTTTGTATAAATAACCTGAACATGTATTGCCTCTTTTTAGCCTTATCGATAGCAGCTAGCTTTGCTACCTATGGAGCAGATTCAGAGCTGGTGGATGAAGGCTTGATGAAGAAGTCGGCTCCTCTGTGATGTTCCGTTTCTGTGGGGCTTTTCTTTTTAGAAAACGATCCATGACGGTGCTAAAAAGTTCCCTTTGCTATCTGTGAAATAAAATTCCAGCGGTTAAATGACATTACGACGTAAGCTAACTGCGCAGTCACGTTGACCTTACACTGACCCCGTACTGACATTGTTAACTTTTGACATTGGGAAATGGGCATGTGAGATCTATTTTTATTACTCATTTTATGTCCAATTATGTATCTTATTTATTTATTCATTCATAGGCAAAAAGAGAATGAATTAATGTATGCATTGCTCTGTTCTCACTGACAATACCGGACGGGTATTTGGCCATCAGATGGTACTCTTGTGGGTACCATCTGACGGCATTTGGATTTTCTTATTTATTTTTCTTGACCCAACCTTATTTTATGTTCAATTAGTCTAATCTACATTATTTTAATCAGTCTGTATTTTGTACTTGCACTAAGTGCTTTAAATGTTAACTTTTTATTGTGGTTTCATGACAATGTACAGTAGTCTGTTTCTTGTATTTGCATTTGAATACTGTCATTATTGTAAACCCTAATGTGTACTATTTTTGTTTGTCAAGGACTACAGATGGAAATTAGCTTGTGGCTAACTCTGGTGCAGCCATCTTTTTTAAGTACCTGCACATTGTCCTTTAAATAAATAAATAAATAAATAAATAAATAAACATTCATATATTTATATATAAAATGTCAGAATAGGTAATTTTTTTGACGACACCCCAGTGTGCCGCGACACCCAGTTGAGAAAGGCTGAATTAGCTCAGACCAAGATTTCTATCAATGTGGTGCCGTCCAGAGGTCTGGAAAACTACTGGTTCTCTTTTCACACTGTGTGTCGTTCCAACACCTTGAAAAAGACACTTCACGCCGCTTATTCACGCATCTGTGCGTGACGCTGAAGACTTCAGAGTAGCCTCTTGCCGATTGTGCTAGCATAATTTTTTGGCATAATCTGAGGAATTGAGCATAATTTTTGCCCTTTTTCCAAAAGTAGCACTGCTAGCATAATCCGTTTATTTTCTTGTCTTAATAGCACAATTTTAGAATAATTCAAGAAAACGAAGATCTCAGCTACTAAAAACGATAGATTACTATTAACAGTTGGTTCCACTCCTATTTTGCGATTGCTTTTTAGTTGTGTTGAGATACCGCGGGAATTGGATGAAACTGGAAGTCTGTGTCTCGGTCCCAGACTCCTTAGTCTTTCTCCCAGTGTTTACTTGAAATTTGCATACTTTACCATGGTAACCGGAGGCCATTTGAGTGCAAAACCTTGCGCAAACTGTGTCATGCCCTGCTACAGGCGATGGTTAGCAAGCTATCCGCGGATAGTTATCCACCACACTATCCAGGCCTTGTGCAACCTATTTTTGTTCGCTGGATAACTATCCGCTGGATAGCAGATTTATCCACCGTATAGGCCTAACCACCGGATAAAGTTAGCCAGGTTTTGAACAACCGGGCCCAGAACGTCAGGCCAGGGTTAATAAAATACATTTTCAAACTTGTCTTGTGAGTTGTGAAGTTTGTGCACAGAATAATTTTTTTTTTAGTAGCATAATTTTGAAAAGCGAGCATAATTTGTGCAAAAAACGAGCACTGCCACTAGCATAATATGCTACTTTTACTAGCACAATCGGCAAATGCCTAGTTCAGAGCACAAGCTAAAGGCGAGGCGGCGAAACGCAACTAACCAGGAGAAGATCTGGAAAAAAAACAAAAATGAAACACAAAATGCTTGAGACACTCTGTCCTTTGTCTTTGGTGGAAAAGAGACGAGTGCGTGTAATCAGTGTCTGACCGTTTGTACGCACAGAAAACGCCGAGCAGCACTGACGAAGCAGATTAAAGCGCCATGGTAACAGCAGCCAGACGCCACAGAGGATGCTTGATAAGTCTCCCGGTACAGTTCGCCGTCAACTCATTTTTAAATGGCTTGAGAGCCTCATTTGACCGTGACCATCGCTGGGAGGGGACACGTAAGAAGAAGAAGAAGAAGAAGAAGAAACAAACTAAGGGACAGCAGAGAACAACAAAGAGGAAGCGAGTGATGATTCCCGCTCATGACAGTTGTTGTGTGTTTGTGCTGCACCAGGAAAGCTGGTGTCGAGCCAGCGGCGATGACGGCGCACACGGCGGCTGTGACATGCAACACAGCCCACGTTCACGCACACACTCAAACTGTGGATGCGCGTGTGCGTGCGTGAGCCTCACACAGTTCAGTCTGAATAAATGCAAAACAGCAAATCTGTCCTGAGGGCGGTTTGAGCGTGCAGCAAATTTCTACTTTTGCCTTCTCGCTGTAAAAAAACGCGTTACTCAGCAAAGTCCGAATCGGACTCATTACACCCGCGTGACCTTCTGCCAGGCGCTCAAAGGCGCACGCACAAAGACACGCTTTAAAACCCTTGTTTTTACTGCGTAGTTCTTGGCTTGAGAGACGGTGAGCGCATATTCGCAGCGGTATTGGACCTGGAGCGTCCAGGCCAGCAGCTACCAGACCGGACCAGACCGGACCGGACCTCAGAGGTCACAGTTGTGGTCAGACCTGCGTAACATGGCCTCACAGCCGCCATCTGGCTGCCTTACATAACGTTTAAGACTGTAAAATGATCCTGTTAGTTCATGCAAACAGGCAGAGCAGAGTCTTTGTCACGTTAAAGGGGCCGATATGGAAAATACAACTGTTGTCAATTGTGTCTCAAGTTTTTAGTTTAGTTTTTTTTGTCAGGGAGCAAGATCTTCTTGTTTCTGGTAGATTATCGTGGCGACAACTTTGCCCCAAAACAGCGAAAGGTCTTATCCTGGAGAGGAGAACGAGGCTGTAACTTTTCAGCTGTGAAATAACGTTTTTTAACCTTTTTGTTAAGGTCACGACAACTGAAGTCTGCTACTAAAGCTTCTTTGGTCTCTGAAAAGTAACTTATTGGAGATAATCTTAGTGAACTTCAGCTTTGGACTGCCTGTCCTACTGCTACTCTGTGGCATTTCAAGGTTTGCTTTCAGCTCCTTAATACTGCGTGCAAATCGATTGTTATTTTCATGTGACATTAAAGCAGCAAAAGGCTCGGTCTCAACTCCATTTTAAGGAACATTTGCAGACTTTCTAAGAAGCGATGGGGAGCTCCTGCAGCCTTCCAGCCAAAGCATCCAGGTTCCTGTCACACCTACATTTACTCCAAGGTAAGTTAGCTTTGTTTATTAGATGATTGATTTAACCACCGTTTAGTAAAAGTAATATGATTTAGCACAGGGAGGGTGATGAGTTCTCTGTTAGCAT
The DNA here is from genome assembly GCA_018398805.1 of Hirundichthys speculiger. Taxonomy (NCBI): domain Eukaryota; kingdom Metazoa; phylum Chordata; class Actinopteri; order Beloniformes; family Exocoetidae; genus Hirundichthys; species Hirundichthys speculiger. Next base: position 167,517 of record JAGFBZ010000062.1, on the reverse strand, counting down.
TAGCTCTGGTCCATAGGTCTGTCCCACACCAGAGCTATGTTAACATCAGACAGTCGCAGCATTGTATTAATATAATTACTAAAGTGACATTAACATCACTAGCCTCACCTTATACCTAACAAAGTAAATATCCATATATATTTGTAGACAACGAGGCAGGCTTATAGGTGGCTAGCGAGCTCTGGTCCACAGTGGAGAAGTCATCGACACTATGGACCAGAGCTAATGCTAACAGAAAACTCACTCCTACTCCTACGTCACCTACATATTCTAGTTATTCATGGAGGGAGATTGCGATGAATGTGGGTCTGGATACGGCCAAGACGGTGAGGAAGTGGAAAAACGCAAGAGATAAGTTTAGTAAGTTTAGCTAGTTCGTGATTGCCCATCTTGCGTTGTGGCGTAACATAGCGGAGACCGCGCTAGTATAAATCAAAAGTGACTGCGACACATTGCCGCGAGAGTATACAAGGCCCTTTATGATACACATCGGAAAAATAGCGAATTAACACAGTCCTTAACACAGGAGCAGCAAGTTTGTCCGACCTAGCAACAGTAATTTAGAAGGGGGCGGTGCTTACCGAAGGTCAATTGTATTGAACGTTGGTTTGTTGACTTGAAGAGTTGTTTTGGTGACACCTAGTGGTGAAATAGAAAACAGCGAGAGAGTCTGAAGTTTCTGTCCGTGACAAATGTCTCTTTGTAAAGACTGGTTGGCCAGTTTAGTGTATGTAGTGTCGTACTGGGGGAGGTGTGCTCTGGGAAACGTGCTGGGATGGTGACTGGGTGTGCTTGTGCAACTGTAAAGGGGATTTAAAGATTTTTATTGAAACTTTTTTTTTTTTTTTCACTGTTTATGGACGGAGTTGGGATTATTGCTCACATGGCACCGACGAGGCTGGTATGCAAAGGTACTGCTTTGCACGCACGTGCACATGCGGGTAGACAGTCTCGTGGTCTTTCCAGTATTTCAAGGGGTCTTCGTGCATTTCTGTTAGCGGAAGCATTAATGTTAATTCCAGGCTGGTGGCTCACAACATTTCTTTGCTGTGAGAGAACCTGCACAACATCCTGTGATGTTTCCGCAAATTTTTTCTTGATTTTTTTTTTTATATATATTTCTGAAAAATCTGGGAATAACTAAAACCGAATTGGCAAGAGATCACTGTATTTCTACAAATATGTAAAATTTATTGTTCTGCAAAGCTTCTGTAGGAACGAGCTGCTGATGACAACAGCCTCCCAAGATGGCGACAGTCCTCGTACCAGGCTGCACCTACAGTCAGACATCTCATCTGACAGTTACAGAAGGACAAGATGGACACAAGGACAGGCAGTGGTGGGTGTGCCGTTTGTGATGTATACAAATTAAATAGGGCTGGGCAAGTTAAATAATTAATTTATTAACACCAACATTTATTTTATCGCGCGTTAATGCATGTTACTCACATGATTTTGTTTTGAAAAGTCTGTTACTGGCTGCTGCAGAACCGGAAGAGAATTAGCAGGTGAACATGATGAAAAGCTAAAACAGACATGGAGAATGATAAAAATCTGTGAACTTTACAATTCAGGTAGCAACTCAGGCAGCAATATTAACAATTCTGTTTGAAAAAGAAAAAAAAAAATTCTGGACTGCAACAAAACTTTGGCATCATTCCTCCATGTTCCATCAGATCTGCTCCATGTGTTCACTGTCCTGCTGTTCTCTAGCTGGTTACTGCAGTGCGGCTCCATCTAGTGGCTCAGATGTGTAATGACAACAGAAAGTCCAGTCCTCAATTATAAAACAAATTCAGTTCTGTGGCCCATATTTATGATCCAAGTTTAAAATTGAAATATAAAAAAAACAGGCATTTTTTTTTTGTTTTTTGTGTTAGATTTAAAAACGAAAAACGTAATGTCACTTTTTATTTTTTTAATTGACAATTGAAAATGGAAAGAATGAATAATATACGGATTGGTAAAGTAACTGAACTTTAACGTGGACATTTTCATTTTAAAGTTCTCCCAGACGGAGGATTCAACAGAAACAAGGTTATTTGTAACAACTGACAAGTTGAACTCCCCGTTAAAAGTTTCTGCTGTTACCTCAGAAATTACCTGTTTTAATGTTCTGATTGTGCTGAGACACAATCATTTTGTTGGATTTTGTTTTAGATTTTATTTTTTATTATTATAAAAACAGGATAACATTATACTCTGGCAGTGGCAATAAGCTTTATTTTATTTTACATTTTTTAAGATGAGATTTACTCTAAATATGTGTTACTGACAAGTGCTGATGTTAAAAGTGTTTGAACAACAAATGTTATGACATTTAGTTCATATGGCAGCAGAACATTTCAATAAAAGTGACGTTTAACACTACTTTTGAATTATTTGATTTTGCGTATACAATGCGATTAATCGTGGTTAATCAGGGAAATAATGCGATTAATCGCGATTAAAATTTTAATTATTGCCCAGCCCTTAAATTAAATCATAGAATCAAAGTCATACATCTTGAAATCAAGTCAGGTTGGATGCAGAGCTCTATAGATAAATGCACAAGCAAAGAGGGAAGTCTTCAGGATAAAAGAACAAAAAGGATTCTGTATAAACTGTGAGCCAACAGTCGTACGAGGGACTCCTGCTGGGAACGGGCCACTTCCAGAGGAGCTCAACTATTCACTGAAGGGATCACCTTCCCTTATAATAGCAGCTGGTGACCTCTGATACGAGACGGACACTTCAGAATGAAAATAAAACACGTACAACACTCCACCTCCACGACTGTTCCTGTAAAAACCTGGGAAAGGTTCGTTGGCTCCAGTTCCAGCTCGGTCTCATTCAACATGAGGACTGAAGGACCAATCACAGCCAGGGGAGGGGTGCTGGGAAGGCTGCCACCACTCAAGGTCAAGCACGCCACCTAGTGGTGGTGAGGTGAAGTTACCAGAAATGAGAGCAGGACCTGTGTGTTATTAAACACACGTGAGGTTGAATAAAACATTTACCTGGTCAGGTGCACCTGTCAGGAAACACGACAAATGCAACGGGCGCCGGGGAGAAGTTGTCCACAAAAGTTGCTTTATTTGATTGTTAAAAACGAGTAAGGCTAGAGATGCTGCAGAGGTACAGGATGGCGTCTGGAGCGCAGACGTGGAAGAGAAGGAAGCTTCCCGCCAAATTATCACAGAGCATCACACGACGAGAACGCCTCCTTGAAAAGGTTCCCATGATGCTCTGCCCGCTCCGTCGCCCACAGTTCAGTTTGACTTTATCTGCCACACTGGAGATGAAAGCTGAGTGCACGTGGACAGGCTTCGGGTTTTTTTTTTTTTTTTAATCCCCCCCCCCCCTCCGTTTATCCTCTCAGGGTGCATAGCTGAGTAAAGTCGCCCTCTACAAATCCACAACGTCATTCCAACAGCTGCAACTGCTGTCAAAACAAAAATAAAACCCACGCCGTCGTCACACATGTAATTATATAATATATATATTCAATGTACAAAGATACATTCTCAGTTGCAAAGGCTCATTGATCATCGTAAATAAATACTGTAATGGCTAAACTGCAGTAATATTCCTCTTCTCTCCTGGAGAGAAGACGCACACACACACACACACACACACACCACACACACACACACACACACACACACACACACACACAACACGCTCATGCATGAGGACCAGACGTCTGATAATGTTCAATTTAAAAAAAGAAAAGGAAAATCAGGTGCAGCGTAGTGGTCCACAGATCAAAATTACTTTTTTTTCCTCTCTATTTTTTTTTTTTTTTTTTTTTTTTTTTTTTAGAAATAAAACTCATAAAAACTGAAGCTGTTTTTCCTCAGTTTGCCATCATCCTGGGGGGGGGGGGTTGAGGGTCATACAGGTGGGGGGTGGGGGGGTAAAGGCAGCAAATCAAACATGCCGACGCTCCATTTCTGACATGCAGATGTGCAGATGTGCAGTCCGCAGGTCCGAGCACGTTCATCTCTCACACGTCAAAAATATTTCATCTTCTGCGTACGAAAGTCTAAAAATATATCTCATCGTTACACTAAGATTTTCTCTCTCTTATTTTTTTTCATATTTATTCGTTATAAAAACCTGCATCTTATGTACACGGAGGCGAACGTGCTGCTGAAAGGCGCCGTGTCAGACGAGACGCCGTCGCCGCCGACTTGTCGGGTTTTTTTGACCTTTGGTAGCAGACAGAACATTCCTCTGAGGAGAGGAAAAAAAAAAATAATAAAATAAAAAAAAAAAATACTCTGTCACGCTCGAGGAGCCTCCGACTCTTCAAAGCTCGGCATCTAAGGCATTTCTTTAAAGTGTCCGCGTGTAGCTGGTGGGAGGATGAGAAGCAGAGGACAGACATGACGCTCGTAATCTGGAAAAACATTCGACACGAGTCTACAGTGTTTTAACTTAAAGAAGGGGGGGGGGGGGGGATAAAGACGTTTGAAGTGAATATAAAAGACGCTGCATTCCTGCTTGTCATTAACCTCCTGAAGGACAGTCGACTCATCAGGGTCCAACAGAAACTTCTCACTAAACCCCAGAAAGTTTTATTGCATCTGAGGACAGTCGGAGTGAATCCGTCCATCAGGAGCTGACGGTCGCTGGAACGGTTCAGTGCCTCCTGAAGAATATCAGCATCTGCAGGACAGATGAGCGATTAACGAGCAGAAACGCCTCTAATTATCAGGAGCTGGTGCGCAGATCTGTGCAGTCGCGTCCAGGCTGCGGCGTGATAAGCCGGCGTTCAAACCGATGTGGCGTCACCCTTTATTTATTGCACTGTGCTCGCTTTCCTGCTTTCGGGCACCAGAACCGGACGACGGGAGCGTTCGCTCGGCCCGCTCAGCTTTAAGAAGGTGCGCGTATCGTACGGCTCCATCTCGTGCGCCGCGTTGATCTGAATCGCCGTGACAGCGTCTCAGAGATGCTGCGCTAACGAAAAGTTTTAATGTAAAAACTGGAACCGCTTTACAACAAGACTCCCCTGATGAGGGTTTAATCAGCGGACCGTTAACTCTTTACAAAACATTCATTAGTGGCTGGAACCCATTAGTTTAAAAAGAGCAATAGAGGCCGCCAGCTAGCTAAACAGTGGTGCCGTTTATTACCCGTTTATGTTCTGAAAACTCGTGTCCGTTCAAGCAAACGTTAACCAAAGAAAGTTAAAGTGAACCACCAGGCTGAGGCGAGATTAAAGATCCAGCTACAGATGATCTTACTGGATACCATCATGGAGCATGACAGGCAGACCGTAAACACACAGCTGTACAGATGTGGAGTGTAGCTGCGCCCATGGGGCTACGATATAGAAAGATTATTCATTTATGAAGGACGACGAGGAGCCCAGGCTTGGTGTTAAAGATGAGCAGGGGACGTGGCGGGATCACTATCTGGCAAGCAAAAGGCTGCCGTCGCTTTAACTGATGGATTACAACTAGTTATCGGTGTTTCCTTGTAAAGTGGTTCCCTCAACTAACGCCGGCTGATTTCATGTTTACCGTGTTAGTCGACCAACGACGAAGCACAGCTGAAACCCAGAACGTCGTCAGCTTCAAAGCCGTTTAGTCACAAACCAATAAATGGTTCAAGCGTGTACTTTAGCCATTCACATCCACGCAGGACTCTTATCGGTGTCTGTCCATCGCCTGGACGCTGAGTTTTCATCTCGCAGGGTCGCTGAAATCTGAAATACAAGCAGCGGCTTCCTCGATTTGTTTTCCAGCAACTATGAAAGTCTTTCCGCAATTTCGTGTCAAGTATTTTCTGGTCACACTTACCAAGACGACATCTCTGGGTGTTCAGCATGAGAAAACACGGGAAGGTGTTTTTAGGAAATGCTGATCAAACTGGGCTAATGTTTAAATCGATTAAAGAAACTCAGTTTGAACAGGCGGAGAAATATGTTGCATCTTGTTTTGTTGACTCAGCCGGAGGTGGATTAAACCGCTCGACTCGTTATGTTTTAGTCAGATTCCTGCTAATTGACTGCCGCACAGACATCCTCGAAGGCCGACGGGACGGCGGGTTTTGAGGGGCTGGTTCGCCGTGAACCATGTAACGGCGGGAGCGAACGGAAACCGGTTCAGGTGGAGGGATCCATCGGGCGTCAGAGGAAGGAAACGCATCCATTTTTGCTAAACAAATGCAGAAAAGAAAGAGTAAAGACCCCGTCCTCAGACGGCTTCACTTCAAATGAAATCAAAACGGCATGTGGGATGACAGATTGTTTCAAATCCATTAAAATAATATTTAAAAAAATAAACATGCATCCAAGGTTATCACTGAGAAAAAGCTCACAGAGCAGTTTTTGCTTGTTTCACTCTCATTGTTCAGGACTGAGGAAGCAGAAAATAAGTGCTGATTAAACCTGCGCCTGCAGGGGGCGCCGCCCTCGGCTCCTCCTCTGCGGCAGCAGCTTGAGAGGAAGGCAGATCGGGTCGGAGGAGTCCGGACCTCCGTGTTCAGTCCTCGCCGAGCAGGACCTGCCAGACGATCAGGTGGCTGCGCTCAGCTTTAGCCAGCGGCGGCTGCAGCGTCATGGAGGCCTCCTCCGCGTCGCCGTCCTCGTCGCCTGCAGACGCACACATAGACGTTGTCGTCCTCCACAAACCGCTGCGCTGATTTCTGCTAACGTCTCCATTACGTGACGTGAACTCACCCATCCTGAAGTCGATGTAGCCTTCTCCTCCGCTCATCACCAGCATGGACTTGCATCCTTCCTGAGTTGCGGCGTCTGTCGTCTTCTCTCCAGCTGCTTCTCCTGCGGAGGATGCAGATGGAAGCGAGTGACCTGGAAGCACACGAGTCGAAAATTAAATCTAAAACTCTGTGGCCTTAAACGCACATCACAGAGCTCATGTCTCAGGTTTTCTTCAGACTGGAGCAGTGGGGGGGGGTGCAGCTGATGTCATGACGTGAACCGGGGACTCATCTGGTATTCAGATTCAGTTCTCACAACTCCCAGCATCCATCAGTGCTCTTGCAGGTCCACGTTGCAGCGATCGACGCCCTCGTCCTCATTATTGCACTTTATACACATTCACATTTATTTGGATCCACTTTACGTCGTAGCTGCAGAGTAATCTGCAGTCGCTGCAGCGATCTAAAATCGAGTTTCTTTCATCCGACTGCAAACGGAGATGTTATTTACCGATTTCCAAATTTGTACTCGGACTGGTCCGTCAATATTCCTTCTCGAGTCGTTACCTTCACCGTACTGAGCAAGAAGCTTTTATCCAAGTGCCAACGCGCCCTTCTTCTTCTTCTTCTGTGCAGTCGGCACAATCTTTTCCAGGATAGAAAGCTGATGACGAAGGCCGATTTGAGAGATTAATTTATAAAATGTCATATGGTTTGCGAAGCAAAAAGTTCTGGGAAGTTCTCAGATTGTGACTGGACTTCCTGATGTGTCTAAATGAACCGTCAGCATTCAGTCACGTTAAACTGGTAAATCAAACCATCACCAAAGGCAGTTGAGCAAAGAGCAATGAAGAAAGCTCTCAGTATGACGCTGAGTTCTGCTTTTATTTAGTCTCTGATGGGATTTACATCATAAACTATCACAGGGGTGTCACAAGATTAAAACTGGGTCCTAAACTTCCTCAAACCACCTGACAAGAACAAAAACAATTCAAACTAAACCAGGTTTGATTAGCCGTCAAGCTCGACACACTTTCATCCTCTTTTCCAGCAGCTGATGTAACATTTTGTTAAACATCATCACAGGGAATCATTTGTTGTCAAACTTCTTTCCTGCGGAGCTGTGGCATCGTTTCACGGATGAAACCGCGCCCTTCCACGTTCCACTACTTTTCTGAATCCGACTGGCTCCATTTGGACATTTACTTACATCCTTTTCATGCCAGCAACAAACACTTTGCTGAGAAATCGAAAGTTAATTCTCCGGACTCAAAAGTCGGCAGATTTCCGTGTGAACTCGGCTCCGTTTCTCTTTCTGGTTAAATGTTCACTTGGGAGCCGGTGGCGGAGATCCCAGTCTGCGATGGACCGAATCCAGGTTGCTGCACGTCAACAGGAGGACGGCGAGCAGGCGCTCACGGGTTTGACTGATTTACAGACAGTGACCTGTCATCTCAGAGGCCTCCAGTTTCACCTGCACGGCTCTGTACGAACCACCAAAGTTCACCACTTCACATCTGAAGGCCACCTTCTACTTTCTAGCACACAGGTTGGTTAAAGCAATCTGGACTTCAGCCGCCTCCAAAAGGAAACTGGAGGTCTCTTACCTGGAACTGCGGTGAAGAACTTGACGGCATCCCGGTGACCGTGAAAGCAGAGCTGAGCGTGAGCCATGGAGCAGTAAGGGATGACCGTCCCGGCCGTCACTCTGTCGCCGCTGTCGTCTCCGTACACGCGGACCACCCCTCCAGGATGGCCACCCGCTCCCTTGGCCGCCTTACTGGCCGCTGACAGAGGAGTGAGATATAAGTTTGATAAATACACCTCCGAACAGGATGAACAAGTTTGGACTCTGTTTAAGCTTTTGTGTCCCTGAATAACCGATTATTTTAATTACACTGCGGCTGAATGTCGACAGCTTCTGATATGAAAAGGTAGTTTGCATTCACGCATCTCACAACTGGAGCCTCAACCAGCCGTCATCAGAGGGAAACTGGACCCCTGGACACGTCACCAGTCCATGGTAGAAATGTTATTACCAACTTTATGACCATTTGTTTTTCTAACTAATAACTCACTGGAGAAAAATTATAAAGTTTACCTTCAATGAAGGAAGTATTTTTGAACAGAAATGAGTGAAACCCAGATTTCTGCCTTTCAAACACATTGTCTTTTCTACACTCGTTTGGATTCTGGGCTCTTTAAATTGTTTGTCTGTTTTGATGAGGAAGATGGTTTACATGTGGGAGGAGCACATTACAGGCTCCAACACCTGTCTAAAACATATTTTAGTCTGTACGTTGCAGATTGAGAACGGACACAGCGCGGTGGGAACAAAGGAGGACGTACTTTGCTTGTTAGCAGATGTGTGTTACGCTACTGTGAAAGAGTGAGAGTCTGTGCTTCAGATATTAAAACTGTTGGCTGCAACTTTCCATCCATTTTGTCTACCTCATCACTTCAAAGTGCAGCCAGTCTACCAATAAAACAACCTGATGCACCTGAGAAGATAGCTGGACCACGCAGACCACACTACCAGTTTCCCCAAGAGCTTTTTATTTAATTCTTCCTCGGTAATGGGACGCAGAGTAGCTGAACCGGCTCAGCACTTTTGACCAAATACAGATCAGCTGTGTTGACAAGAAAGACCCCGACGATACTAAGGAGATGATGCATGAACTTGTCTGTGATGTGCTGCCCCATGTGGTCAGAAGTGGTGTTGCTACATAGAGCGTCTTTAATGTGCAGGAACAGCCTGCTCACTGTTAACCCTCCGTTTTTTTAGAAACATCAACGATTAAATGTTGACTTAAATTAAACGAAGGAGCTGCTGAACGTACTCTCTGTCAGAGGGATGGAGATGATGACTCCATTTCCAGTCCCGATCCACAAGCGGTTGCAGGAAACCGTGAGAGCCGTGATCCTCACGAACGAGAAGCCCAGTTTCCCCGTACCTGCAGACAGCCACACACCTGGTTTCAGAATAAAGCCAAACAAAGCCAAATGAGCGCCGCAGCTCTGCAAAGGCAACTGACCGAGCATCTTGCTGACGTAGGGCTCGATGTCGACGTCCTGGAGGTGCTGGTGGGTGTGAGCGTGGAACAGCCGGAGGGTGGAGTCCAGCCTGATGGACACCCAGATGCCGTCGCCGTGCCAGGCCAGTTGACGCACCTGGCTGTCCTTGCGTGGGTGGGCGTCGAACGATTTCTGCAGGAGACGGAAACGACGCAGGTCAGCGCCTCCAGCCGTCGCAGATAAACCACCGGGGTACGAAGTCTTACTTTACCTCTATCTTCATGGCTTTGGGCTGCACCACGTAGATCTTGTTCCTGTAGCCACACCACACCTTATCGTGCACTACGGTCATGCAGCGGATGGAGTGATGCTGCCTCCCCAAGTCCAGCAGATGGTAGTTGGTCAGGTCCCACTGTCCATCTGACGATGAGAAGTTATGATTATTAACCCGGACAGTTTAGATTCCCTACAGACATTTTTAAATAAGAAGGCGGTAAGAAGTCAGCGTTCTCTCACCGACTCCTCTGTGGAAAATAGCTAACGTCCCGTCGGACAGACTGACCAGGACCCGTCCTTTCACGTGTCTGTGGGAGAGACATGTCTGATCAGGCGGGAAATCAAGAGGGAAATGAAAATGCACCGAGGCCGCTGGTTTGAATGAACTTACACTATGCCGAGCACAGACTCCTTCAGTTTTATCGAATGGAGACACTTCCTCCAGTGAGCCACGGAGGAGTGGACGTACACGCTAGGAACCAAAGGTGTGCTCTGTTAGCAAACGGAGGATTTCTAGAAACTGAGACTGAGGAAAACGACCAGGCTGGATCAGGACTCACCATCCGTTCTGCGCCCCCAGCCACATGGTGGGCTGAACACTGCTCATCTTCTGAGCCTCTTCGATCATGAGGTCCTGTTCCTCCTGGCTGGTGTTTGAACTCACTCCATCCTTCAGCAGATCGCTCTCCCTGGACGACACAAATGTATGACTGTCAGAGACGGTGTGTGTGTGCATCTCAACAAGGGGCAATCGCAATATGCAGGCCCCGACAAAAACAAGCGGTTTGATCGAAACACTTTGATTAGGGGTGCACGATAACTATCGGGTCAATAACAGGAATTTATGACGTCATTCCGATAACTTCGAATATCACGACGAATAGCCCCGATAACATATATATTTTTGTCAACACGCAGCAGTGTCTCGCTCCCTCTGAGCCTTAAATGACCAGCAGTGAATGTTATGTTCAAGTGACGTCGGCATAATCAGAAAAAAGTTTACTCAATAAGGAAAATCAAGAATACCCCCTCATGCCAGAAAACAACTTGTTAACTCGGTCATAATTTTGGTAGTTGCTGACTTGAATTGTTATCCGCAGTATTTCCCCTCATGTAACACATAAAAAAGAAAAAAATAGAAAAGACTGATAAGAACGACTAGCAAACGAGTTAAACGTGGGAATTTACGTTACACCTTGAATGCAACACAGGTGCTGATCAGAACAAACATGGCGGCGTGGAACTTTGTTAAAGTTTCAGAGGAAGATAGTTTGGTGGTTATTTGTGATGAATCCTCCGAGCGAATCCCACGAGGATGGAAGCACAAGCTTTAATACGTAAAACCTGATCAGCCACCTACAACATAATCAATTGCTTCCATGGAAGTGATTTTGAAATCGCGCTAACGTGAGCTAACGGAAGCTAATGCTAACGTGCGCAAGCCAGCAGGAGTCTCTCCTCCCTCTCCCTCATTCCTCTCATCTAAAGCTTCCATGAGATTAAAAAATAAAAACTACTGAACCTCATTTACTTTAATTAAAGGTATTAATTTAAATGGAACCACAAGCCAAAATCTTTTTCAGTTTGTCATTCTGATGCATGTATTTCCATCAGTCAGTAATTAACCTTATTTAAGTTAATGTGAGATATCAAATATGTTTGTTTGATAGCTTTACGAAAATGTTTGAGAGACTGGCCAATAGTTTTTCATTGGAAAAATTAAAAAGTTAAAACTATTTTTGGTTTTGTTCATAGTATTGATGTAATGATCTTAGGTATATGTGTGTGTTATCGGTTATCAGCATCGGCCTTTAGGAGCTGAAAGTTATCGGTTATCAGTATCGGTTTTAAAAAACAGTTATCGTGCATCCCTAACTTTGATGCATATATCTCGGTTAACGGAAATCAGATCGCGACAGGCTGCAGACATGAAAACAGTTGGTGTTACTTCTGCGTGTAGCTGTCTGGCGTCTCCACCGTCGGCTGAGCTCCCAGCGGATCTGTGAAGACGTGTTCTGTGTAGACGCCTCTCAGGCCTCCCTGGCGGTCTGCGGGTCCGACGCTGCTCTCCGTTGCCTCCGTGGCTTCCTCCGCCGGCCTGGATTCTGTGGAGGATCACCGCACGCTCGTTGATCATTGGGAAAATAAATAAATAAATCGGTAGGCGATCCGGTGACCGTGACGGACCGCGCCGACAAATCGTCTTTCACCTGAACGGTCTGCCGTGTGAGGAACAGCTGTTCCTCCCTCCGCTTCACAACCGACCACTGTGATGCCTCCCAGAACGCCGTCGCCATCCGCCGAGCTGCTATTCGCTTTCTGATAAGCTTCCGTCTCCCGCCGTTCCAGCCTCAGCGCTCGGAGATACTTCCTCTCCAGCTGGGTAGTCCGTCTCTCTGGCACCTGAATATTAAAAAAAAAAAAAAAATATATGCACATGGAGAAATCTTTTAGCTCCTCAAAGAAAGTATCCATGCAAGCACATTAACCTCTTGCACTCCACCTCCCTTTTTAAGCAAAACACCTAAAATAACATACAAATTAAAAATGATTGTAACTTCTAAACTGTTCTGTCCACATGGATGCATTAAAGTGTTCCAGAAAGAAGACACCCTGTAGTTTCTTGTGAAACTGTCAGGAACACTCAGAGTAATGGAACTCTGAAGTCAGTAAAAAATGTAACATTTTGTTCCGCCTGAAATAAAAAATGGCTTTCAGGATGAATAACAGTCTGGATATTATGTCAATAAGGTATTTGACAATATGAAGCTGTTGGGACACTATATCTGAACTGAACATTTGTATCAGATTTGAAGAAGATAGGACAAATTATGACCATCCTTAAGAGGTTTTTTCATGAAAAAATCCATGCACAGATTCAAATGGACACATGGGAATAAAATTTTATTCTGAGACAATAATGGTATTTCTTTTTTTTTTTTTTATCAGTTGGAGTTAAAATAGCCACAAATTCCCCATTTTTAAGTTTTCGACTAATTTTCGAATGTCCCCGCTTTGAGCGTCAATGCACCTAAGCACAGTGAATACGCTGCTGCAGACCTTTTACCAGGACGCTGATTGTCAATGTCACACATCAATCCAAAGCTTGGTTCCTCCTCTACAAACAGGAAATGATGAATCTCAGCCGGGCTTTGAGATTTGACCAGAGAATGTAAACAAACAGACACACCCGTATATTCTAAGGGGCTATCTGTGTTTATCCTAAGATGGATCACTCCGCTTCAAAAACGGACGACCAGAGAGCAAACAGTACTTATTTACGCTTCTAATATGGTACCGAATTGAAAAAGAGTTACAACATTTATTGACACAAAATCTCAATAAATGATCACCAGAATCCAGCCGTTACATGAAGAGCGAAGCTTTTGATCTCAGCTTGTTGACAGCATATCTCAGCAACGGAAAAGTGGTTGCGTGAACATCTTACAGTTTATAGACAAGCTAAGACTCTGGTAACAAACGGCAGTCCGTGGTTGAAACTGTTTATTCACATTTTTCTGTAACTTTTACTGTCGAAAACCGGTGTACGTACCGACTTTTGACCACTAGTCGTGACTTTCGGCTTTTATGTCTTGATGCACCTCTTGAGCAAAATATATGATATCAAAGAAAAAACGGTATTATTTTTGCAAAGAGGAGACTCTGCAGAGTTCAACGATACCAAATACAGCTATGACAGGATGAAGTGATCGGTCTGTATCAGTCATACAGACAACCTCCTAAACTCGAATTAAAGAGGTTAATGAACGTAACCTGGTACGCTGGCGATGCAGAGGACATGCGAGTCACAAACGAGGAAGCTCTCCAGGATGTTTCCAGGCTGGTTGGCGTCAATGACGACGGCCTTAGAGTTGGACATGGTGCTGGTGCAAATCCACACCAGCGACGACAGCTCGTCCTGCTGCTGCAGCTCCTTCTGTTGATCCTGCGAAGACGGGAACAGTTTATAATTTATACCACCAAGTGCACTTTCAGGATGATTTCCCCAAAGCTGAATGAAGACTGAGAGTGGACACCTTGAGCTCTTGGTCCAGTTTATCCAGGCTACTCTGAGACCCCGTCTTCTTTTTAGGGCTCTCTGGACCCGACACGTCACTGTAAAACACACTGGCCCCCACGATCGAACCTCCATCTCTGGTTTTGCCTCCGGAGAGGTTCACACCAGCAGCACACCACAGCTGAAACATGGACACTGAGTTAAGTCTAGAGGACCTGAAAGTTTACCAGAGATCTGAAAAACTCAGACACATGTGAAAGTTAGTGTAATTTGATCTAATCTGGTTAATGAGCTTGAGCCCAACAAAAATCTGATTTTACAATATTTCTTATAGTGTTCCGATACTTCCTCCAGAAATGTAAAATATAAACAGATTTCCTTGACGTTTGGTAACAAACAGTGTTTCTAAAAAATGCAGTTTTGGGATAAACTCATCTGAACAACAAAATATATTAAAGTCATGGTTGTGCAAAGGTTGTAGAGGTCCAAATGTGTGGTCACAAGTAGTTGCAGAGCGCCCTCTGGTGGACAATCTTTTAAAAAAGTTAATTTATCCATCATTATAAATCAGGAAAAAGCTAAAAACGGCCTGTTGATAGATCAGCTGGGCTCTAGTAACAGCCAACAATATCAAACACTGTAAAACATAAACAAAAATATATATATAAACACAATGACAAGTAAGAAATGACGTTGGAAGAAACACCTTCATAGAAGGATCTTTCTCATCCAGAGGTCTGAGGAAGACAGGAACGGGCAGATTCCTCATCTTGTTCTCTGCTTGACCTCCATTGGCCTAAAAAGTCAAATTTACAACAGCGCCGTCGTTACGACTCGTTTTTGGTGCGGCACATTTAACGTCAACGTCAACAACACCGTCCGAAACGTTCTGGCGGTCGCCGGCGTACCTTGTACTTCTTAGGTAAGCTCCAGCCGTACGCCTGCACTCTGCCGTCCTCCTTCTGGACGTGAGCTTTGACCTGCTGGTACTGAGCCCGCTTCTGCTGTCGGATGGACTTGGTGCTTTCAGCTGGTGGTCTGGGTTGGGGGGGAGGGGGGGGGGGCGACAAAGCAGCAGCTTGATTTTAAAACGCCTTTTCTTCAGTGGTCAAACACGAGCCGTTGCTAGCAGCCGGTTCCATTTAAAGGTAAAAACTGAGCACACTGGGACAAACCTTTGGTTTGAATCCACATGGCTTTTAACTTTTATTTTAAGCAAACGATGGGAATTAGTTTGTTTCCTTTGGAAGTTATTTGGATTTTGACCCCTTGATTGTAACAAAGGAGTTTTGTTCACATTAAAATAACTGTTTCAGTTTCATTTTAAGGATTATTTTCTTACTTTTACAAAGCAAAAAAAAAAAAAAATCTGAGTACACTATTGGCAAAAACCAAATGAAGTAACTTGCTGCGCCGTTGCAGTCAGACAAATGCGAATCGCTTACTGTAACATGTCTTTTCCGATTCCGATTCCATGATTGATACTGTTTAACGATTCGATTCTCTTATCGATTCCAATTTGGGGGAAAAAAAGAGAACAGTTTTATTAGCATCAATTTTTTTTTACTTAGAAGTCACGACCTTACAAACTCAACAGCGAGGTCAAAAGAGGCCCAAAGCCTGGATAACGTGTTAATGGTTGTAATATGTAACTGTGCAAATACACAAGAATGTGTAACATTTTACTAACAGATTAAAAAAAAAAAAGATAAAAAAATCTCCTTCAAAACAATAATAAGATAAATGCTATCAATACAACGTGCATAGTACAAATCTGCAATACTATGAAGAATAAACAATTCTTTAGTAGAAAAATAAGCATGTCTGCCAGCCTCTGAACCAGCCAGACTCTTTCTCTCATCACAAAACACGACACTCGTTTAACATTATCACATGTTGTGTGCGCAAATGTTTCTGCATGTTAGTCGTGTTCCCTCCCGATGCTGTTATCTCCACTTTACAATGACTGCTAGTTGCCTTGTTGCCATCTTTCTTTGCGAAGTGAAGCCAAACTTTGGAGCGTTTGAACCTGGTGGGTGCCGTTGTTGTTTACAACTGCAATGCGCTGAACCGAGGTAACTTAAATCACGCAAGTGCTTTCTGGAATTGACTGTGCGTAACTTGCGCAAATTACGTGAGATTCGTGCCGGTTTGGAAGAGACCAAACCAAAGTATTTTAGTGTACTTTACCTCCACCGCCTGTGTGGAAGAAGTACGATTCTAAAAACTGCTGCTTTAAGGTTCGTACAGAAGACTAAAAGACATCAAATAAAAGTCAAACCGGTCAAAAAAAGCCAACAGTGGTCAGACTTACTCCTCATTGAGGAAATCAAAGGCCTTGCTCTTGTCGCTGGGCAGCTGCTGGAGGGCGCTGCTCTTCTTCTTGACGGACGGCTGGATCTGAGAGGTGGGCGCGTTGTACTTGACGTTCACGGGGGCCTCCCCCGCCGGCTTCTTTCCCGCTCCGCCCGACGAGCTAAACAAACGGCTGAAACTGGAGGTGTAAGGAAGGGGAAGTGGTGGAGGGGGGGGGGGGGGGGGGGGTAGAAGGAAACAGCAAACAGACAAACATATAGACGGGTGGACACAAGCGGCGGCAGAGAAAAGGATTCAACACTTAAGGGTGAAAGCGTCCCGCTCCCATGCTGGTCGTCACACTGATGCACATATTCCCATGAACTCATCCTGACCCTGTTCGTCTCAATCCCAACGCTGGAGTGCGGGGGGGGAGGGGGGGAGTGCCGGTTAATGCGCACAGACCACAACGTTAGTAAAGAACACAGAGCAGGACAGGCCCGAACACAAAACCCCGGCTTCTCAACAGTTAATGCCCTTTCACACCGGCGGCGCCACCTAGGTGGAAGCAGTCAGACCTTCGCCTCACAGTTTTGTTGTTTGAAGGCGGAGAGGTTCTGGTTTGTGCGCTGCACTAAAGTGGAAATATTCTCACTTTCAGCCATCTAATTTGGGTCTCTGGCAACTCTAGAGCAGCTTTGCGTCAACTTTTAAACTCTCCAAAACGAAGCTCTGACCGTACCCTGGAACTGGCATCTGTGCGTGTTTTCTGAGCCTCAGCTCGGGTCCGAGGTGATAATAGGGGTGTGAACGAAAAAAACAATTTGGCAATATATCGCGATTTTCGGCCGCCCAATATAATATTGATTTTTCAGCTCCTAATATCAATTTTTTAGGAAAATTTTATTCTATTTATTTTATTTTATTTATTTATTAATGTGCAAAAACACTAATAATAAAACAATAAATAGGTTGTTTTGAAGCAAATAGTTTTGACTCAATTTGTCCTCTGAATGATCAATATCATCTGATGAACATATACAGCAACTTGATTTTTCATCTCTACTTTTAATTTTGATATTAACTGGGTAGAATATCGCAATATATCGTGTAGGGATGCACGATAACTATCGGGCCGATAAGAGGAAATGATGACGTCATCCCGATAGGTTCGATATCATGACGAATAGCCCCGATAACATATATATTTTTGTCAACACAGGCAGTGCCTCGCTCCCTCTGAGCCTTAAATGACCGGCAGTGAATGTTATGTTCAAGTGACGTCGGCATAATCAGAAAAACGATTTCTCAGTAAGGAAAATCAAGAATACCCCCTCATGCCAGAAAACAACTTGTTAACTCGGTCATAATTTTGGTCGTTGCTGACTTTAATTGATATCCACAGTATTTTCCCACATGTTACACATACAAAATAGAAAAAATAGAAAAGGCCGAAAGAACGACGAGCAAACGAGGGAACAGAGGAATTTACGTTACACCTTGAATGCAGCATTGTGGAACAGTGCGCTGATAAAAACAAACAAACAAACATGGCGGCGATGGTGTAGAACTTCGTTAAAGTTTCAGAGGAAGATAGTTCGCTGGTTATTTGTGACAAATGCTCCAAGTGAAGGAGGGAAAAATAGCACAAGCTTTAATACGTCAAACCCGATCAGCCACCTGAAACATAACCATCGCTTCAATGGAGTTTTGAAAGTTCCTGAAAGCTAACAGGAGCTAACAGGAGCTAACGTGAGCAAGCCAGTAGCAAGTCAACCCCTCTGCTTTTTAAATGAAATATCTGTTCATTTAAAGAGTCAAAACTGTTTTTGGTTTTGTTCATAGTATTGATGTAATGGTCTTAGGTATATGTTTGTGTTATCGGTATCAGGCCTTTAGGAGCTGAAAGTTATCGGTTATCGGTATAAAAACAAAAAACAAAACAAAAAAAAAAAAAAAACAGTTATCGTGCATCCCTAATATCGTGATAATATTGTATTGTGACTCAAGTATCATGATACATATCGTATTGGCGAGGTCCTTGCCAATACTCACCTCTAGTCCGAGGTGATAACTCACCATAAATCTGTAGATTAGTCAGAAAATACCGGAAAGCATCATGTCGGCTACTTTTATGTTAGCAGCAAGAGAGCTGGACCTCTCCAAAGACAAGCTCACGACTGTTACGATGCTGCAAAGCTGCATCACGCAGTCATGAGAGCGTCCTCCATCATGCTTTCTGCAGGACCTGCATTACAAGCTACTGAACCGAGTGGCTGAAATGAACAAATGAGCCGTCGCAGCCGGTCTGAAAGGGCCGCAGGATGATTTGTTTAACACTCTGCGCGAAGCAGCCAATGCCTGTTCTTCACGAGCAACGACTAAGCACCGCCGAGTCTATCTGCGTGAGCTAAGCCCCCCCCCAAATATTCCCGCCTTCACTCCCATCTCCCCAGAAACGTTCCCAACACACCTCCTGCACACAGACGTCACGACATCAGGCAGAGTATCGAGGGGAAACACAGAAACAAGGCAGAGACGGTAGATTTATCAGACGACGTTTCCATTGCATCCATCTTCAAACCAAACTCAAACCAAACTCATTCCTTATGAGCCTAAACACAGGAGAGCACCAAGAACACAACATGCACGTTGTGTTAGCGGACTTTCTCGTTATTTTTCTTTTTAATTTTTTAAAAGACCAGGGTTGATGTCTCGTGCACTGCTCCCTGGCTGGCTCTCCTCTGTTAACAGTTTGTTATTGAGTTGCGAATTTCAAAAATCCATTCAAGATTTACCTACATCCTGGAGAAAACAACATCATGGAAGTAAAAAAAAAACAAAAAAAAAAAAAAGACATAAATCACAGTGTAGTTTATATTTCAGATGTCGACTGAAAAGAAAGGGAGCAGCTTACAACTGCCAGAGGCTGGATTTCTTCTTCTCCTGAAGAGTTGGATTCTCCTTTGAAGCCCTGAAAGAATAAAAATCTAATGAGCAGTCATCTTTTATTAAAACATCGCCTGCGCCTTCATATTTCAAACCTCTCACCGCTCTACCTTTAATTTTCTCTTTATGAATATTTAATGTGAGACGGTAAACTTCAGTAGCTGAGAAGCCGTGCGACTTGTTAAAAGATCTTTTGAGATTAAAACACAGTATAATAACTGGTGTCTTACCGGATCATCTCGGTCCATCTGACGGCTTCCTGCAGCTCCATCAGCCTCTCCTTGTACTGGTTCCTCTCCATTAGGACTCTGGCCATCTCCACCCTGGTGAATCTCTTCCTCTGCGCCGTGGGAACGTCACTCTGTGGCCGCAAAACCAGAAAAGCGAGTCAGGAATCCACGCGCTTCACCACTGTTTACCTTGTTCATCTCAAGGACTCGAGCGTCCAGGCACTCACGTCATCCTCGTTGTCGTTCTTGACCTTTTGTTTGGTGTCCTCCAGTTCTGCTTTGACTCTGCAACAACGAACCCCGACACGTCACGCATGAACAGCACGTGGCAAACGAGTGAAAAAAAAAAAACTGGCATGTTGAGGCCAACGTACCTCTTGAGTTCGTCCTCCAGCTCCTTGTTCTTCTCCTCCAGTTTGCTCTTGGCCTGAGAGACGGCGTTCAGCTCTCCTTGAAGGACCTCCTTTTCACACGACAGCTCGTCAACTTGAGCGATCAGGTCATTCTTGACCACATTCAGAGCGTTTCTGCAAGCGAATGCGCAGGTGTCAGTGCATTAGTGAAATGGTAAATGCTTCTTCACGGCTGCTGAGCACCTGAAGCACCTGAAGCACCTAAAGCGCTGCCGGCAACAAAACTCCACAGAACACGTGGTTTTGTCCGTCTGCACCATTAATGGCAGTTTTCTCTGTCTTAATAATGGAACAGAAAAAGCAAAAATATCCAAAAGTGGCGCAGAGAGTTCAGATCCTCGAACTTCCAGATGTCCACTTGTTGTGGATTTTAATACCAGGTGTAAACGCGGTCACTTATCAGCTAAACTCTCAGGACTCTGGAGGCAGTGGAAGTATCTGATGCCTCCTCTTCATGAGCTGGATCATCTCTTGTCCAGTGTCATCTATCCAGCAGATCTGGCGAGTGTTTCAAGTTGTACTAAAAGAGACGATCCTAATCTGCAGCAGGAGGTGAGACCGTCTGAGCTCCAAGGACTATTAAAACGAGTTTATACAGTAGCAGGACGGCCAGTAAACCAGTTAATCCTAAATATAAGATATGCGCCAGATAGATAGCCAGTTTTCTATGACCACACATGAACAAAATCTGATTTCGGATGCTGACTGAGGAAGTAGGGATGTAACGATATAGAAAATTTGGCATCTCGATTATAGTAACCAAATTATCACGGTTTACGATATCATCGCGGTATTTTTCATTGCTGTACAAATGTCCAAAAAACACATACATTTAAATAATTTCACAAAATCTTGTCATACTAAAACATCAGAAGCCAAAACTCAAAATGAAACTTTCACATTAAAAGGGCAAACAACTGGCACAGAAAGGGTTTTTTTTTTTTTTTTAAATGAATTAAAAAAAAATTACAGGAACAAACTTATTTGTCCGGTGCAAATCTAAATAAACACTTTAACAACCATAGGAGGTCAAAATATGCAAACAATTATCAGGAACAACAATTCCTGCAAGTGCAAGTTTAAATGAAATCAACTTTGGACTTTTAAGCTGAACCTTAAATACGTATAAATGTGTCAAATAAAGAAACAGTTGTATAGGAAGCCAAATATGTTGTTCTGAATTGTAGTTCACTCTGTGTGTCTGTGGGTGTCGCTGTGTTGTTACCTGAGGGTCAGGTATTAAAGGTAGCTGCCTGTTATTGGTTAGGTTTTTGACCGCTGTGGCGCTAACTGCCGGCGTTATGGTTGTCAGATCAGTTAATGGAATAAATTAATATTTCAACTGCATCAGAAGAACATCGTTCCGGTCCTTTTTCGCTCAACATGCAACGGTAACATTTAAGAAAAGCGCGTCGACCAGGTTACTTTTGGTCAAACATCTCAGTAGCTTGAAGCATTAGCCTTAGCTCCTTCAAGTTGCTTGTACAATTTACAATAAAATGTAAACAAGGGCCTCTGCAGACACGATAACTGTCCTCCACCAGTTGTCCTACTGCATTCTTTAAAAAACAAAAAATATGGCAAAAGCCTAGACCTCGGATTTCATCATTTTAGTGGGTTGGTAAATGTCCTGCGTGCTGTCACCACTTTCCGCCATGCTAACGTTACGATGCCAATGTTACAAGCTACATATTCAAGTGAGACACAGTCGCGAGTCTCTTGCAGACTTGAATGAGGCTGATATTACATATCCTAGGTAATCGACCGCGATAATGAGATGAAGTCAAACATAAACGGTAATTGTTATCGTGTAAAATTTTACCACGCTTTACCGTAATACCGGTAACCGTTCCATCCCTACTGAGGAGTGCTCACCGGCTCATTTATCCGATTTCAGTTCACTTGTCCAGCAACAACTGTAAATTCTAACTATTTTTGGAAAACTGTATATAAAGGTAAGGTGTTTTTTTTCCCCCTTTAATCTCACGTGCGCCTGGTTTTCTCTTTGATGGCTTTTGACAGTAAACTAATGCATTTATCATGACCAGGGCAACAGGACGTGCAGTAATACTACAAAAAAGATCGTGACTGAAAAAAGACGAGCACAGACGACAAAGACGTCGCGATAAATGGAGACTAACTTGGTTTCCAGGAGCTGGGCGTTCTCATGGATCAGGTGCTCAACCTTCCCGGCCCATACCTGAAAATGACAAACCAAATTATAACGTCAGGAGAAGCTCGTGGACTCAAGAAGAAACACGTTTCAATGTCTGTGCCAATCCGAATCACCGCTATAACTCTTACCTAAACAGTTGGGATCTGAGAGTCATGGAAAAGATCAGAGAGGTTTATGAAGGCATTAGTTAAAGCTAAATTGAACATTCTAGGTCTACAGAATCACTGTTTTTCACAATACTGAAACAAAACTAATTTATTCTAGGTACCCGCAAAAAAACCTAAATATGGGGAGAACAAGGTCGTGACAGTCGGAGCCACAACTAAAGAAAACAGCTAGTTTGGGAAAAAAAACAGAACAAACAAACAAAAACCATCTTCTAGGACAGCAAAAGGACACCGTCTTTCAAGTGATCTGAGAGTAGATCAGTTATACACACCAGAAAACTCATCTGTGAGGAAGTTAAGGCCCGACAGCCAACAAAAGACAAGTCAGAGAATTCAGCAAAAGTGAAATTATTCATTAAAAAAAAAAAGAAATGCCACATCATAAGTCGTAACAGAGCAAAGCTTTCTCACCCAGCAGGTCAGCTCCATCGTCTACGTCCCCGATGAGGTCATTTCCTGCAGAAGAAAGCTCCTCAAACAGAGAGTCGGTGTTGCGGTTGAACGCCAGATTCTCGACGCCGCCTTTAGTCGGTGTGCTGGACGGATACGAAAGGAAGAGAAGAGAAACCAGAGTGAAAAGGATGATAATGATCAGGAAGAATATGAGACATTACATGACTGCTGTCTTTATGTATATTAAAAAATGTGCATATCAGTTCTTTCCATTATTCGGGATAAACTCCGGCTTATCTTTACCACGTTTCTTAAATCTCAGTTGTGTAATTGTTGCTTGTATCCATCTCGTCACATTGTTACTTTAAGCGCCCGTTTGTTTACTTATTAAAAGTAGCTAATCTCTAGAGCACTAATTCCCAAAGTGTGGGGTGCGGCCCCCTGGGGGCTGACCTGGTACTGCAGGTGGGCCACTTCAACAAATGTTTTTCACATTTCAAATTGGGCCTTGGTATTCTGAAGTTTGGGAATGACTGCTCTAGATTACAGAGTGACGGAAGGTAATTCTTAGCTGTGGTCCAAATCAGTCCCGTACCTGGTTCCTCTGCAGCCTTCCAGGTCCATGTCCAGCTCAGGAGTAGACTCTATGATGGCCTGAACCTCAGATTTCTCTGCGTCGTCTACTCCATCTAAGACAAGGCAGCAGAGGTAAAGCTCAGAGGGATCCAGGATGCCGTATGGAGGACCACAGACACGGCGTTGCAGCCGTCGTACTCACCATCAGTTTTCGGAGGGTTTAAAGCTGATTCCTGCCCGTCTAATCCAAACTGACCCTGGTGTGCTTCCTGCATTGCTGCTATGTTCTTGCTGCCCTCTGGCTTGCCACCCTTAAAGTCCAGGTTCTCGTTGAACCCATCTGAGGCCTCGTCTCCCCGTGCAGCTCCGTCCGCAGACTGCATGGCAACATCAGGTGACAGCGGTGTAGAGAAGCCCGGCTTCTGTCCGATGCCGGACCCGTCATGAGGAGACGGTGGAGCTGGTCCTTCTGAATTACAGCCGTGTGCAGTTGAGTCTGGTTTGGAGTTATCAACCTGAGAGGATGTGGGAGTGTTGGCTTTAGACCCTCCCTCGTGTAAAGACACCGGAGTTCCACTTTTCGAGGCGCTTCTCTGGCTGGTCGGTGTGCCGGGCTTGGAGCCTCCACGGCTTCGCGTGGGACAATTCATCCTGATAGTGGTGGAGAAGGAGGGGAGGCAAGAATCAGGAGACACAGAATGCAACGTTATTCATTTTCAACAGTGAACAGTTCATTTTAAAATTAGGGCTGGGCAAGTTAACGCGATTAATAACGCGTTAACTCATTAATTTATTAACGCTGACATTTATTTTATTGCGCGTTAACGCATGTTGCTCACATGCTTTTGTTTTGAAAACTCTGAAACTGGCTGCTGCAGAACCAGAACTTTACAGTTCAGGTAGCAACTCAGGTAGCAATATTAACAGTTCTGTCTGAAAAAAGAAATTCTGGACTGCAACAAAACTTTGTCGTCATTCCTCCATGTTCCATCAGATCTGCTCCATGTGTTCACTGTCCTGCTGTTCTCTAGCTGGTTACTGCAGTGCGCTCCATCTAGTGGCACACATGTGTAATGACAACAGAAAAGTCCAGTCCTCTATTATAAAACAAATTCAGTTCTGTGGCCCGTTTTTTCATTTCGTATTTTTGATCCAAGTCTAAAATTGAAATAATAAAAAAAACAGGCATTTTTTAAAATTTTTTTGTGTTGGATTAAAAAATGAAAAATGTAATAAAATGTCACTTTTTTTTTTGATTGACAATTGTTTGTAGAGGTTTTTTTTTTTTTTTTAATATAAAAACAGGATGACATTAATGCACTGCCAGTGGAAATAAGCTTTATTTTATTTTATATTTTTTAAGATGAGATTTACACTAAATATGTGTTACTGACAAGTGCTGATGTTAAAAGTGTTATGTTATAGCACTTTAGTTCATATGGCAGCAGAACAATTAAATAAAAGTGCATTTTACACTACTTTTGAATTCATTATTTGATTTTGCATATACAATGCGATTAATCGTGATTAATCAGGGAAATCATGGGAATCAATTTTTAATTGTGATTAAAAATTTAATCGTTGCCCAGCCCTATTTAAAATACTACATTGTTTTCACTACAACTGTACTGACCTGGTGGGCCATTTTTAAAAAATATGTTATTTCAAATGTAAAAAAAAAAACAAAAAACAAAAGATCTGTTTATATAGCAATAGACCATGAATAGTGTCTGGAAGCTTCTGTGCATGACATCTGTGGCGTTGCCCTGAAAACTTACTGTCCAGTTTAAATTACATTTTATTCCGTCTATGGTTTAAACAAGAAACTTAAGACAAATGTTTGCAATTTCAGACTGCCTACTGCAACCATCTGACCAAAGCCAAATGTCCTAGTGCCAACCCATTCCCTCTGCATACGCTACCAGGACAGAGGACTATTCCAGAAAAAACCATGCAACACCACATGCAAAACACAACGCAAACCAAGACACACCATGCCATCTTGGCCCTGAAACAGCAAGTGATAATTTAAACCAGCCACATTTGACTTCAACTATGGTTTCCTAGGGTTAGATGTTCAGAAGCTCAGCCATCCTGTTAAAATGACTCAACACAAGATTGGGAGATTATTCCTACAAGATCACAACTCAAACAAAGTTTTTAAGACAGGTTAGGGCAGCTGACTAACTTATTACAACAGCAACACTGGCACTAATCTATCCTTAAAGCTTAAACAGCACATTCATATTTCTTCATATTCATATTTCTTTCCCATCTTAACCGTCCATCACAAGAAGCTTAGGTTGAGGCAGGTGATTCAAAGAAATGCTGAACTGTAGCTGATTTTTTTTTTTTCTCTATTGAAATGAAATACCAGTTTGGCATTTCTGTAAATCCAGTTTATTACTGAAACATTTAGCAGTATTGCAGCAAAGGTGAAACGTATTGCTGTATTGTCTCACATGTTGACTCAAGTTAAATGGTTGATGAATCAGTGAGGCGTCTCCCGTCGTCTTAACTCCTCCTCACAGACAAACGCCAGCTCAGCTCTGACCACAAACTCAAACAAAGAAGTTCACTCAGCTGTCTTATGTCATTTTTCGTCTTTTTCTACTTGGGTGTCATATGCTACTCGAGCTGAACACCAAAGAGAAGAAGTGAGTCTTAAAGGCAGGGCAAGTAATTTCTGAAGCTCTTTATAAACGAAACATCAAGAAAACACTTCCCGCGAACCTCCAGCGCTCCCGGGGAAAACACACCCCGTCATGAAACTCTCCTATTTCTTTCTTTCTGTGTGTTGGTTAAGACTCAACATTCAGTGCACTGCAGAAATCTAATCGAGAGGGATAAAAGGGTGAATATTTTTTAATAAGTCGAACTTTGAGTGCTAACAAAGTTGGAAATGAGATTAGACTTTCTAACCCTTTCTATTAATATTCAAAAAGTTAAGCTTCACCCAAGTTTTAAGGTCGCAGAAACATCTCAGTAAAAGCTGCAGTGGGTTTTTGCGAACTTGAAGGGCAAATAAACCCCAATATTATTAAAAGACTGGAAGGAAATATTATGCTTCCTGAAGACTGACCCCCAAGGGCGACACATGCAGTGAAAATGTCGCGGGGCCCAACACGGAGCCTTGGGGTATCCCACCAGTACGTATTCTCTGCTCTGCAGTCAGATGTGAACTGGTAATAAAATTTCAGCTGGATCATATTTAAATATAGTGTGACAGATGTCTTAAAGACACAAAACAACAACAAAAAAAAAACCCTGCATTAGCTTATGACAGGAGAGCATAATGCTTTTTGTTCAGATATATTGCGTATCCACAGCAAACACAGCAAATTCTGCAACACAACTGAAACAGAACATGGAGCACAGATTTAGATTAGTCTCGTGGACGCTTGGTGAAAAGTTATTTCCATGCAAAACGGGTCTACCTGGCGCTCATCAGCCTCCTGACTGGGATAACTCTCCTGTGAACTCCCATCACCCTCTCTTTTTGGGGAAAACAGTTCACCAAACTGAGGGGCATTAAAGGTCGAGCTCGTTAATCTTTCAACATACAGTCATGTACAAGTAAAAATGAATAAATAAATAAAGGGCTGTCTGAGAAACTCAAAAGCATTACAGCTTTTAGGGGTTTCGAATTTGCCATTTTTTTTTAACCTAAAAGAACCGATAAAAATATTAGGAAATTTAGGGGGAAAAAAGTACCAATGTCCATGAGAAAACTAAGCAGTGAGCCTATTTGTGGCTACCTGCAGCACAGACTGTGACCTGCTGTGAACTGGCATTTACAGAACCAATCTAACACTCCCAGGTTTCATCAGCTTTCACCGTGGCATCCTCATCATCTAACCCTGCTTTTTTTTTTTTTCTCCCCTTGTTAATACCATCCCCTCCTTCCTATAAATAGCACAGTGCTGATGGAAAATAATCAATCAGGACAGCAACAATCCATCTCTTTTGATCCTTGTGTCACCTTGACAAATACGCGGCGGACGTTTCAACACACGAGAAAGACTTAAAAGCTTAATCAAACACTGAATAAGACAAAATATAAAAGGCATTTCTTTTTTTATCCTCTCTACTGTCATTTTTTTTCTAAGCTCCCTTTTTTCTTTCTCCCTTGAACCTACCTATTGCCCTCCCTCTCCAAGGACTATCGCCTTTCACATTATGCGCTGGCGTCACTCTGCCGTTGCCATGGCAGCGCTGAGTGGCCAGCTGGGGGTACAGTGTCCCTCCTCTGGCGACGGCGGCTCTACCCTAATCCTCCAACATAAAACATCCCCGCGTTGAACAAACGCACCACTGACCACGGTGAGAGGAAGGGGATCAGTAACTGTAAATCTTCTGAAATCGTCACCTTTTTTTCCATATCCCAGGACTTGAAAAGTTCAACAATCATCTAAAGTCTAAAGAAAAAAATAAATAAATAGGAAGTTTACCAAAGTTAGCCCGTATCACAACTCCTACAATGTCCATTTGACCGTCTACTAGCGTAAAACCTACAAATGAATACTTATTAGAGGGTCATTAATATTCATGATGGAGCCTGGCTGAAAGCGCGGTCCACGGCGGTAACAATGTGAAGACGCTGTGTCCTTTCCTCCCTCCCTTGAGGTTAAAGTCAGGCCCCGGAGTGGTACCACTTCTCCTGCTTCCTGGGCTCCAAGCCACCAGAACCCACACAAACTCTCACACAAGAGCTGCTAAAAATTCTGGACACGCAGAACAATCCCCCCCCTGAATAGAAATGTACTCCCTTTGGTGCTCGCTGGCAGCGGTTGCTCGTATTTTGTTTCTACAAACCTCTTTTGAGTGGACCGGCAGTGATGTAACCGCCGTGATTCATGGGAAGCTTAGTAACCTTCCACCTAATACCTGCCGGCGTTGAGTATTTGATTTTAAATCGAGACTCCTGGTCGGTTCATACCTTGAGGCTGGTGTTGGACCGTGGATGGCTGAGGTTGTTGAACCTCCACGGTTCAAATGTGTCGGCGGGTTCTCTGTGGAGTTCAGGGGTCACGCCATCGCTCCCAGGAAGTTGGAATATGCCCATGGAAATGGGGCGCTGCTTCCTGAAGAGACAGAGGGCGACAGAGGGAGGGATGACTCAAGTAGAAAGAACAAAACTGAAAGTAGGCTGGCCAGTAGAGCTTAGCAATTTTATCAATTCTGCAATATATATATCAAAAAAATAATCGATTTTTATTTCCCCAGAAAGTATTGATTTTTTAGCCACGGGTATCGATATTCTAAGCTTCTTTCAAAACCTCCGTGTCCCACCTTTAAAAAGCTTGCAAGAAACAATTTGCACAGTTTAAAAAATGAAACTATTTTTCTCAACAAATCTTTTATTCATTTTGTCCAGCATTTACAAGCTGCCTGTCAGCCATATAATGTGTAATTGATGCTTTCAGTTCAATTAATTCAAACAAAGTAATTGGAACACTCACAAGATGTCACCAAAATCACTTTGTCCCTTTAAAATCTTTCGGAAAATGATGTAAATGTATTGTAAGATGAATATTGATATGTATCATTTCATGAGCCAAATATCGTGTATCGTAGTGCTGGGTGATATGGAAAAAACATCATATCACGATATGGACTATTTTATATCACGATAATAATATATATCACAATATACCATAATAAAGTATGTTTTCAGTTATTCTCTGAAAAGTTTGACAAAAATTTCATTGCTTACTTTTCAACTTTATTTTGAAAGGACATTTAGCTAAACTGTCACAAACATACATTTTAGTGCAGCAAAAACAGGTAGGTAGGTAGGTACAGAGGTACAGTAGCTTTTTTTTTTTAAAATGCACAACAGTTTCTGAGAGGAAAAACACATTTTTGCACTGAAGTTCAGCTATAAAAAATAAAGAAATTATGTTTCAACTTTCTGAAATCTGTAACCTTGTAGTGCAAAGTTGGCAAACCAATATAAAGTGTCTAAAGTAAACATCAGGGTTGAAGAGAACTCTGTTTAAGGCATTAACCATGAATAAAAGTGTAAACATAAAAGGCTACTTTGTAGAAGTAGATATGATTCTATCAAATTTATCGTAGCAGGTTATTTAATTACATATTTGCTGTAATAATTGATAAAACTGGGTTAGAAACGATAGAAACGATAGAAGCGAAATGGCACGATACACACTTTTATACCGTCCTCACGATATGTATCGTCATATTGCCCAGCACTAGTGTATCGTATCGCGAGATTAGTGTATCGCTACAGCCCTACTGGCCAGACACATTCACTTCATGAAAACTTTCCACGGTACAGAATATACCGAGCCAATCACGGAGGGGTAGGGGTGGGCTTTATGTTGAGACTCAAATAAGGGTCCAAGATCCACGATTCAAAACAACCATGGATGGCCGAAGAAGTGCGAATAACAATTTGAATCGGGTTATTTTTTAACTGTAACACCGACTGGAGTTCCTACTCCGCCACAAGTCTTTCTGGACGCCTCATCTTCACGCTAGTCTGGCTGTACGCATCGTTCAGTGGCATCCAGAGGCAGCTGCTGTCATCACCCTGGAAATGAAAGACAACTCCGGAGGAGTTTTTGCTCCAGCAAGTGTGGCCAGTGTTGCTGATTCTGGAGTCACTCTGGAGTTCTGGGGTGATTTAATAGTTTTTAATGTGGGGACACAAAGAAATCTAGCTGAAGCTGGAAAGGAAGTGAATTAGGATGGCTGGCCAAGGCGACAGTTTGGTGGCTACAAAGGTCCTGCAAGGAGGCAAGTCATCAAGATAAATTTATTAATTTGAGGTAATTCCTTCTGCTTGTAGAAGTATCCAGAGTGTGGTGCAAGAACATGCAATTTATAGTGTGAAATAAGGAGAGATGGTGAATAAAACCTTGTTGGACACGTCCTCATTAGTCAGAAGAGAATGTGACGTGAAGGGAAAAAAGGCAGTGGTGTCGAGCAGCTGCTGTAATTAACCAAACCAGAGGTCATTCACGTAATAAATCTGCTTCATCTAAATTAAAATGGCATTGGGCTGCCAGTTTGCCGGTGCTGTGGAAACACATCAGCATAATGTAAATCAGACAAAACAAAACGACGGAGCTTTCACAGGAGCGTCGGAGCAAAGACTCTTGGTGCTGAAATACATCTGCTCACCCCGGGCGACCCGAAACCTTTACAGCAGCCAAACAAGACTGCAAATCCATCCGACGGTCTCCACGATGGACTGGGAAGTGTTTAAAAAGGCCAAAAATAACATCCAGTATCAGATACACACACCGACCACCACTGAACACAGTAAATACACACACCGGCGGCTTTTACAAATGGGGAGGAGAAAAAAAAAAAAAATGTTGAATAGAGTGTGTGGAACAATGGCTGCCATGGAGTAGCAGCTGGTAAATGGCGATGACAAGCAGAAGTCCAAAAAACAATGAACACACCAGCACATTGTGAGGAACAGGTCGGATGAAGGCGACCGACTCTGATCAGCACCGTCCTCATCTTTTTTTTTTTTTTTTTTTTTTGAGAAATCACACACACCGTTTCCCACGGACCAGGTTTACTTTAGAAAAAAGAAAAAAAAAAGCTACTCAAGAGTCATAATTTAATAAAAGAATGACACATCAAAAGGAGCTGCAGTCTAAAGATTGGTGCTACCTGTCCCTCTGTTTTGACCTACTTTCAGCGTGCACGTCTCTCACCGACTATAACACACCCACATGGCAGCAACAAGACGACGTCATGGCTACAAACCGGCTGTGGCAACAGACGGAGCTCAGGGAGGAGAAGACGGACCAAAACATCCACGCACCAAAACAAGGCCCACTTGGGGCTTTTACCTGTTCTGTCTGGGTAAGGAGGGCAGGGAGGGCAGGGCAGGTAGGCCTCCGGTGGAGACAGAGTAATGAACCAGCAGCAGCACCGACAGAGAGACCAGCACGGCGGAGTTGATGACCACCGCTCCCCCGACGAAGCCAAAAACAAACAGCAGCATACACCCGGGGCTCATGGCCCGCCCAGATCATGGCCCAGAGCCTCACCCAGGACAGGGAGGTCGGAGGCCACCGCTGACGGGACCAACGTGGTCACAGGGGCGCCCCGCAACCGTCAGGCGGAGGAGAGGGGTGGTACGCTCCCAGGGTCGAGGCTCAGTGCCAAAACAGAAGTCAGTCAAAAGGCAGAACAGCGTGTCAGCAGCAGTCACAAAAACGGTAATCCTGACGGCTTCGGCAGCGGCGGTGGATGGGAGCGGGGCGGCAGCACGCTAACAGAGCGGGATCTGATCCAGAGAGAGTCGCCTCTGAGCAGCAGCAGCAGCAGCTCTCCTCCGGTGAACTCCTCTGGCAGCTTCCTTCCCCCCTTCAGTCCTCCGATCGTCTGTTAGATGTGACGCCGCCGAGGCTGTGCAGTCTGGAATACTCCGACTGCTCTCCCCCCCGCTCGCCGTCACAGTCCCCACCAACCCTCCCTCCCTCTCTCTCTCTCTCTCTGGCCGCCTCGCTCCATCTCCCCCCCTCTCGTTCAGATGCTGAGACAGCTTGTTCCACATGCATCCTCTGAGGCAGCAGCTCACTGGCGGCAAAACAGGGAGTCCTGATCTAAAGGTGTGTGTCTGTGTGAGGCATACGGGGGGGCTTTGATAAATCTGTTAAACACTATTTATATCACTAAGGTGTCTTTATGTTACATAAAATTCACAATCAATATAATAAACATACACTCATCGCCCACTTCATCAGGTCCACCTTGCTAGTACCGGGTTGGACCCCCTTTTTCCTTCAGAACTGCCTTAATCCTTCAGTGTCATCGATTCAACAAGGTTCTGGGAACATTTCCTCAGAGAGTTTGGTCCATATTGACATGAAAGCATCACCAGTTGCTGCAGATTTGTCGGCTGCACATCTATGATGAGAATCTCCCGTTCCACCACATCCCAAAGCTGCTCTACTGGACTGAGATCTCGTCGCCCTGACCTCTGTGGTCATGAAGACCTTTGAGCGCCTTGTGCTCTCACACCTCAAAGCCATCACTGACCCTCTCGTGGACCCCCTGCAGTTCGCCTACAGAGCCAACAGGTCTGTAGACGACGCTGTCAACCTGGCCCTCCACTTCATCCTCCAGCACCTGGACTCCTCAAGAACCTACAGCAGGATCCTGTTTGTGGATTTCAGCTCTGCTTTTAACACCATCATCCCTTCTCTGCTACAGGAGAAGCTCTCCCAGCTGAGCGTACCTGACTCCACCTGCAGGTGGATCACAGACTTCCTGTCTGACAGGAAACAGTATGTGAAGCTGGGAAAACACATCTCGAACCCACAGACCATCAGTACTGGACCCCCCAGGGCTGTGGTCTTTCTCTCCTGTACTCACTAACAGCTCTGCACCTCCAGTCACCAGTCCAGTCCGTCAAGCTCCTGAAGTTTGTGGATGACACCACCCTCTCATCGTTGACTCACCTACAGACCACCTGGTGGAGATGGTCAACGCTGTGGAGATGGTTGTGGACTATAGGAAGAACTCAGCCCCCCCCTGCCCCCCCATCACCCTCTGCGACTCCACTATTGATACTGTGGAGTCTTTCCGCTTCCTGGGAACTGTCATCTCCCAGGACCTTCAGTGGGAGCTGAACATCAGCTCCCTCATCAAGAAAGCACAGCAGAGGATGTATCTTACTGAGGCAGCGGCAGAAATTCAGTCTGCCGAAGACAATGATGGTTCATTTCTACACAGCCATCATTGAGTCCATCCTCACCTCCTCCATCACCATCTGGTACGCTGCTGCCACCGCCAAGGACAAGAGCAGGCTGCAGCGTGTCATTCAGTCAGCTGAGAAGGTGAGTATTGGCAAGGACCTTGCAATATGATATGTATCATGATACTTGGGTCACGATACAATATCACTATATATTGCGATATTCTACCCAGTTAGTATCAAAATTAAAAGTAGAGATGAAAAATCAAGTTGCTGTATGTTCATCAGATGATATTGATCATTCAGAGGACAAATTGAGTCAAAACAAGCTAAATTTATTTATTATTAGTGTTTTTGCACATTTAAGTAATCATTAGTAACCAATAAAAAAATCAATATTAGGAGCTGAAAAATCGATATTATATTGGGCGGCTGAAAAATTGCGATATATTTCCAAAATCGATTTTTTTTTTTTTCACACCCCTACTCAGTGATGCATCAATCCATGTCTTCCCTGCACTGATGCCTTTTAAGAGGCCGTCTTATTGTTGCAGTGTTTTGCTGTAATCAAATCAAGGCCATCCAGTGCAGCAGCGTATATCGGCCCATCAGCCCTAAAGGTTTCCCCGCAGTCCTCCTGGGGGAACACCAAGACGCTCTCAAAATCAGGCGTGATATATAATCTCTCTGGCATCTTGGAAGTGATAAACCAAATGATCTTACTCTAACAGGAAGCTGTGGTTTACAAAAGCTTTTACAAATCCTGCGGTTTCCACCTTAAATAGTGATATAGTTATCAGAAACTGTTATTATTCTCTCCTTCAGAAGCAACAATCCCATAACGTTGATGCAGATGCACAGTAGAGCGTATATGGTTTGATTTTAAACACACAGAGGATTCAGTTCAACACCTGCACACAGAATACAAAAAAAAACCAACATTAATGTTGTAAATGATGTTCTTAATAAGATAAGAGCTCTTTTGACCTCCTGGCTCCCATTAGCATTTTGTTCATTCATAATCTGCTTTGCAAATAAACTATGGACCACGAAGCTCATCATCCCGCTGAAGCAGATTACTCTGGCAACAAACTACTTCCTAGATTTTGAGAGCATCCATGTCCGCCGTTTCTTTCCAGTTTCAAATGACTGCGTCTCCTCGCATGTATATTCTTCTTTTACATGTCATGTCCAATTTTCTCAGAACATTCATTGCCATCTACAAGCCAATATCATTTTACACAGATTTGAACTGAGGTTTTCAAGTTCCTCTTAATCCTGAATTTATTCTCTCTGCCGACATTGGTGCTGACCCAGTTCTGCGTCTGCGTACATGGAGGATATACTGTACGAGTAGGAGTGGAGACATGCTTCAGTGTGGAGCTGCAGACCAGGACAACCAGTCCGTGCACTTCTATATACAAGCACATAAAACACTGCAAGTGCTGACATCCACTTTACACTTGGCTATAAATTCTCCTCACGCAGGGGAGCGTCCAGTGACAGTAAGTAACATCTGCACTGTTTTATGAATAACTACCCAGTACTAAAAACCCACTGCAGAAAAGATACTTTTAAATGAGGATCTTTTTGTAGAAAATTATAAATTTGTCCCGACTGGACTCCTTTCTCCTTGTTCTTGAAGATGTTTCACCTCAAATCCAAAATGCTCGTCAACTTCTGACTGATGGGCACTTCCTGGCTGTAATGTTTTTATCGGGATATTCAGTCGTGACAGTTAATTCATGTTCTGTAAAAGCAGTCCAGTCCAGCGAGGAGTGAACAGACTCAGGGACCTAAACAGTTGGTCCAGAAATGCATGATGGCACAACACCGGAGAACCAGTTCCTGAGGTCGAGAATCGGCGGTCCGCCTTTATTTTAGAGATGAGGGATACTCTGTCCACTTTCTGGACAAAGAGTACAGATGGTTTCAGACAGGAGTGAAAGAGGCCATCTGTGTTAAATGGGAACAATCAGCCAGTAAACAGGGGAATTAGATGGCCTCAGATTTCACCTGCCCCGCTCTCACAAGGCAAACTTGACTCTCCTCGAACCATTTCACAGCTTTGTGATAAAAATAATTTGTATTTAAAGGCAGGCATCTTAAGAATTTACAGTCCCCAATAATCCCAATGATCCACAAAAGGAAGAGGTGGGTCGCCGACTCGCATGACACCTCAACAACTCAAGAGAATGAACGTCCCAGCAACAGCTCACAAGTCTGAAACCCCCTCACCAGTCAGCTGAAACTGAAGAAGCCATTTGAACAAAAAGTCTTGAGGAATCAAGAAAATATATCCAGTTACCCTCAAATTAAAAACTTAGGACTGCAGTGATAAAATTCAAATTCAAGACTGTGTCTTTGTTTATCTGAGTAACGAAGTTTCACACTACGGGATTTTTAGAGTGTGATCTGTTCAGATTACATGACTCACCGTCTCGTAACAGGGAGTTTTGAAAGTCATTTGGCCGTTCACACTAAAGGATCTGAGAGAAGTATGGGTCATCAACGAAACGCATGTGAGAGACGAGGAACAATCACATGAAGAAACACAGTCG
Source organism: Hirundichthys speculiger (assembly GCA_018398805.1). Lineage (NCBI taxonomy): Eukaryota > Metazoa > Chordata > Actinopteri > Beloniformes > Exocoetidae > Hirundichthys > Hirundichthys speculiger. The sequence continues at coordinate 132,106 of JAGFBZ010000062.1, read as the reverse complement.
ATTATTTGAAAATGGACCGAGGGAGGAGGCTAACAAGCTTTCTGTGCTATGACTAAAAACTAAAAAAAAGAAGAAAAACGTCAAAAATAAAACAGCTCAAAAAAAGAAAAAAATTCTGTTAAAGTTGAGTGGAAGATGAGTTTTAAAAATATATATTTTTAAAGCAGAAGCAGCCATCTGCTCGTACTGTGGTATTGCACGTTGTGGGTATCTCCCACTTGTTTTTCCGTTCAGGATTTCCTTCCTCTCTGGCCGTAGTTCAAACAGGGATTCCCCCCCGTTTGATATCTGACAGCCATCTGCAATGACTCTGCGATGCATCGACCTTTCCCGCCAGCCAGTTCCCAACCACCGACCTCCCCGTTTGCCAGCAACGTGTCGCTGAGGTTAGCGACAGGCAACCAGACCGACAATCGTCAAGTCTGAACTGACAGTCACAGACCGAGGCCAGTATCTGTACCACAGCTACACTCCATCAATCAGCTGTATTTAAAAGTGTTGATTGGACCACAGGAAATAAGGGGAGGAAAAAAAAAAAACAAATAAAAACCAGCAGGATGGTTGTCTAACCGTGTTCTTGTTGATGTGCCTGTATCTGAGGGCTCTGCTGGTGTTCCTGCATGTAGGTGTTTAGTCCGCTCCAGGTGCTCCATGTAGCTGTGGATCATCTGGAAACCAGAGGACAAAAACATTGTTGCAACAACGTGCCAGTGAAAGACCACAGATTACAGCCACACACACACACAGTAGTTAACTGTCAAGAGTGGTCCTCTCATTAAAAACAGTCATTAGTACGGTTTATTGTATGTCAAGTACACTGTGTTCAGGCACAGCTGTGACAAACAGACCCTCAAAAGATGATGTCAAGCCTCTAACAGCTGTAGGTGACAGGCTTTATTAAGCTTCCATCTCGTTCTAATCAGCTTTATTCAGATCAGCAGTTGGCTGCTGAAGCCTGAGAGTTTGTTTTGTTCTTTTGTTTTTTTTAAAACAGAGACATGTTAGTGATGCATAATAAATATGTACCAAGGACATGGATTATGCATTAACAATGTATATTAGTTTGAAATTGCTTTCACAAAGCCTACCACATCTAATGCAATTATATACATCTGATTATACAAAACCAATATTGCATTGCATATGAGGTAATATAAGGATTATAAGGGTAATGTGTAATGGTATAATTTTTGTTATCTTCCTTTTGTTGCCATCCTGTTTTATTAGATCAACACTGAAATCACCGTCATAAATACTCTTGCAGCTCTATACATACACTTTCTTTGAAAATGTTAATTAAATAATGTGCTAATTAATGATTTATTAATTAATTCAAGCATTCACTGCTCCCTCCGTCTCCTGTGTCTTTAAAAGTTGTATCAGTAACATTAAGTGAGGTAAATTAGGTCCAGGCTCTTGTTTCTGGTCACCCAGGGGCCTAGACAGCACAGTCCAGCGATTAGCAGTTAATTTCTAACAACTACTTTAGTTTTTTGTTTTTTTTTTTTTACACCAGCCAGTCCAATGATGTATGGGTAAATTTGATAATTTTATTTCAATGCCACCCCTATGCAGTAATACCCCTTCCGACCACATGTGGGCATGCAGACCTGCTGTGGTGTCAGAATGCACTGCCCCCCCATGTGGTCAGAAGTGGCAGTGCTACATAGAGGGGCTTTAAGGGCCGACGCTGGGGCTGATCAAAACGTATTTTAAAACAAGTGGTATAAGCATAAATACAGTGAAAATCTTTGCTCATCTCAGCGATCATATAATGCAGTTTGCTGCTTTCCCCCACCACAGCGGTTACAGCTCTATGAGTGGCTCAGGTTGTTAGACATACACATGCTTTATTGACTTTGATGTCAGTAATAACACCTTTTTGTCCCAGATCAGCCTACCTCAGTGTGTCTCTGATGAAGAGCGTTGTACTCCTTCTTGAGCTCTGCCTCCCTCTCTTCAAATCTGCCAACTGCATAAGAAAGATCAGTTAAGTTTATTATACTTCACAGAGCACAAATATTCCCATCCAGTTGTTCTGTATTTTACACACACACTGCCTGATTCAGTATAAAGAGAGTGTTTTTTCCTGTAATGACCTCAGACAGACAGCAGAGGGCACCCTTACCTAAAAAAATAAAAACCTCCTGATTGCATTATTTCTGAATTCTGAGTCAGATGTTATATATATGGCTCTGTGTCAGGGCCTTTTATAACTTCAGGTCCTTTAATTATCATTCCAATACGCAGCAGAAATCTTTGTCTAACACCATAATTCAGCTTATAAAGCTGATGATTTGCTCTGGACTTTTAAGCTTCCGTAGACTCCACACAGAAAGCTCTCAGCTGGAATATAAAACCAGGTACCTCTAAATGACTACGAGATCAATTTTGACTGGGTTTTAATCTGAAAACCTCCAACTCCACCAATGTGGGAAAATGAAAATGACTTTCCCCAAGTCAAAATTACAGTTAAAAAGTAAACAGAAACTGATCTTCGAGCCTGAAGCAGCAGTCAGTCTCAGTTCAGTCCAGCCGGTGGAAAACAGCTCTCCGACTGCAGCGACTGCTGCTTATTTGCACTCAAAACAAGCAAAGCGGTCGTTAACGCGCGTCATTCAGATGCCGGCCGCGCGAGCGCACTCTGGGAAGGTGAGCATCAAAGCGTTGCACCGAGCGTCTGCGCAGAGCCGACGCCGCTGATTCACAGCGTCTTCCACCCTCGTTTCTGCAAGGCAGGGCAGCGTGGGCTTCAAGTCAGGGGGGAAAAAAAACAAAACAGATGTTTAAAGGAGGCTCGAGTTCATGTGGTGAAATCTCTGGTTTAGTGTGGCTTTGAGGAAGTGGAGTTACGAGCATAGAGGGGAAAAAAGGTGTGCTGAGAAAAATGAAGTGATCCTCAAGGAAAGCCCCACATATGCAAAGTGTGGATATTTTGAATTTGAGTGCTGCTTCTGTCTTGCAGAGACAAACAAGTGATGAATCAGAGGGACAACAGGCCAGCCAAAGTTGTCCAACAGTGCTGGTGTTTACTGAGTTACGTCTCAGCATTTCTCTCCCCCGGTGTCACGACCGAACGGTCTAGTTACGCATCTGACACATCGCTGCTGCCAGGCCAGCCCACAAACACAATTAAAAACGACAAAGAATAATTTAAGGGGGGAAGAAGAAAAAAAACTGAAACAGAAAAAAGGAAGTGTCACATCTGAGCAAACAAAAAGAAAACGTTCTGAAAACTCAAACGTCCCCCGAGCGTGGTGCCGAGTGGTTTATGTTACGATACTCTGGCGGAACAAACGGCCTCATACACACCATCAACAGTGCAGTCATGCACACATCATGAGGGTTTATTTTTTTCCTCGTCACGCCCCAGAAACACTGCCACACTGAGACTTCAGGTCTGCACCGTCCTTTACATCCCAATCTTACTGTCAGAGAAAGAACAACTAACCACATGCAGGCAGGGTCAAAACTCATTAATGCCTCCTGCACTAAAGCTTTCATGGCCAAGAGCATACAGTCATAGAAAAAATTATTAGACCACCTAGTGCTGGGCGATATGGAAAAATCATATATCACGATATGGACTATTTTATATCACGATAACAATATATATCACGATATACCATAATAAAGTTTGTTTTTAGTTATTCTCTTAAAGTTTGACAAAAATTTAATTGCTTACTTTTCAACTTTATTTTGAAAGGACATTTAGCTGAACTGTCACAAACATACATTTTAGTGCAGCAAAAACAGGTAGGTACAGAGGTACAGTAGCTTTCACATTTTTTTTAAAGTGCACAACAGTTTCTGAGAGGAAAAACACATTTTTGCACTGAAGTTCAGCTATAAAAAATAAACACAAATTATTTTTCAACTTCCTGAAATCTGTAACCTTGTAGTGCAAAGTTTACAAACCAATATAAAGTGTCTAAAGTAAACATCAGGGTCGAAGAGAACTCTGTTTAAGGCATTAACCATGAATAAAAGTGCAAACATAAAAGGCTACTTTGTAGAAGTAGATATGATTCTATCAAATTTATCGTTGCAGGTTATTTAATTACATATTTGCTGTTATAATTGATAAAATTAGGTTAGAAACGATCGAAACGATAGAAGAGAAATGGCACAATACACACTTTTCTATCGTCCTCACGATATGTATCGTCATATTGCCCAGCACTAAGACCACCCTTGTTTTCTTCAGTTTCTTGTTCATTTTAATGCCTGGTACAACTAAAGGTACATTTGTTTGGACAAACATAACGATAACCACAAAGATTGCTCATAAGAGTTTTATTTAAGAGCTGATATCTTACCATTTTCCATGGTTTTCTTGATTATAACCTAAATCACTTAAGTTTTTACATCAATAGCTGTGGCGTTGTACTGCCAAAAACACTGCTTTTATGCATTCAGTGTTTTCTTTTCTGTCTGTTTTAGTCACATGATGACGTTTAGTGGTACCAGGTATTAAAATGAACAAGAAAGTGAAGAAAAAATGGTGGTCTAATCATTATTTCCATGACTGTATCTGTGCTCTTCAACTAGAGCTGGTAATTCATGTTACTGTGGCCTTTAGTGAGCAGGGACATGGAGTCTACTTCCCCCCTGGCACATCAGTCACAAGACCCACCAACGGTCGATGCTGCTCACACAGTATCCTGGCTTTAGCTTTCCAGTGATGGCGGCACACTTACTCTGGTCCGCGTAGTTTTTGGTTTTCAGCTCCAGATGTCGTGCGTGAGACTCCAGCGTCACCAGTCGGCACTGAAGGTCCTTCTTCTCGCCATCCTGGGAGTCTTCCAGGGCGATGTACCTCTGCAGACGAACAGAGCGGAGACAGGCATTTATTTGAGCAGCGCCGACACTAGCGGTTGTAAGGTAAACCCGCCGGCTCTCCAGCGGCGGGTTAATGATTAGTTTATGAGTGCATCAAAAAGGCAGGAGTCCTCAGTTCCCGTTTGTCATTCTGGCAGTAACTCGGCGCTACATAAACTCACAACCACTGTATACGGGGGAGTGAAATGGATCGGGCCCTTTGGCTGGACAGCACCGACCCTAAATAGAAATAAGCGGCTACAGATAATGGATGGATGAATGAGACAGGATGTGTGGAGTAAATCTTTTATCTGTGTGTGTTTTGCAGATTAACGGCCAGAGCTACAACCTTTGAGTCCGCGTGTCGTCAAATCCAACAGCAGCTGGCATCACTGTCAGTGACATATTCATGATGTCTTCTCTCGCTCTGACCAGCTCCTCAAGCCGTCCCCTGAAATCCATCCACCATCAAATCTAATCCTTTTAACGCCGGCTCACCCACCGTTCTCCGACGGCTATTCACACTTTGTTTTGAGAGCGGATTTAAAACGATCAAGCTTTAATGAGCTTTGAAAAAGAATGTGACTGTGAAACGACAAATTCCCAAAAGAGACTGTGACCAAATAAACCTGCCGGAGTAAAAGTCAGAAGTCGCACCAGAGCGGTGATTAATCGGGGAAAAACAGAGGCCGGCCTGTAGGTGGCAGCACCAGTCGGAACTAGGGGTGCTCCAACAAGGGTACCTAACGATTCGATTATTGGAGCTTCGATTCTTCAATTATAACGACTGTCCATTCGATTCCATTATTGGTGCCACGATTCTTCGATTATTGCGATTTTTAATGCATTTTTCCATATAAGATTGATTTTGTCTTCATCTGTAGCTACATTTGTAAATAACTAGCCTATCAATTATAACTCGGTTCCTCTATAACTACACTCAATAAGTAAATAACAAGGTTTTTGAACATTTCACTTGTATTTTAAGACACAAAATATTTTATTTTATGATTGTTATGTAAACATTTGCACTTTGACCTACTTAACTTTGACTCGGCAACATTTGCCCCGGTGTGACTCTCACTCATCTCTTGGGTTTGAAGAACGTGACTCACCAACTTCCATCCGTTCTTGTCCGAAGCGCTATCCTGCTCGCCTTCTTCATGGACGCCAGGACGTCTGCTTTGGTTTCGTCATAGAGGTGGGGGATTTCTTTCTCTACGAAGTGTTTTAGGTGAGGGAGTTTGTAGCGCAGCTCCATGGTGCGCACCACTAACCGAAACCCCCTGTTGTTAACTACTGAATACGGGCGTAAATCCGTCGCAATGAAAGTAGTAATGCTCTTCGCCTTCTGCGAGTTCTTGGGAAGTTTGGAAACAGTCTCCAGGATGGTCCTCTGTGTGGCGGGCACGATCGGAGGATCCTTCTCCGTTTCGGGATGAAAGCGTACAAGGTGCTGCCTCATGTTTGTGGTGTTGCTTTATATTTGCTTTGCAGATCTTGCAAATCGCGCAAGTCTTGTCCGTTGTCTCGTTTGCTCCCTGATAAAATCCGAAAGTATAGCCACACGGATGCAGTCAGCCCCGGTGGCGAGTGAATCTGCCGCTCTTTGGAGGCTGCTAACGTTGCCGTTTTGCAAAGAAAGTGCTCTGTTTGTTGTGGTCCCACTCAAACACGCGCGTTACATGTTTTTTGTTCCGGTTTTGCGGCAAAGCATCAACGTGAATTTTATTTTTTAAACATCGACATTAATTATTCGATGCATAATCGTCATGTGCCGCATTCCGATGCATCGCCACATCGATGAATTGCACCCACCCCTAGTCGAAACCGGTCATTATCGCTGCATTTGGGCTTTTGCCAGTTACGTAAAGTTTCCAGTTATGAAAGCAACTACAGATTTAGAGCAAAGGGTAAGAATATCGACGTGCTGGACCTCACATGAAATCTCCCCGCAAGTCTAATGCAGATCAGTCACGTCATGATGGATATAAACCGTGATCAATTAAAAGGTCAGCAACAGCTCAATCACGTGTCGAGTGCATCGAATCAGTCCATCGTTTCAAAGCTTTGCTGCTCGTGTGGGTAAAACATTTAAGTCTCTGCTTCTAGATTCTTCCAGGAATAATTTATGTTTTTATAGGAAACCAGAAGGTAATCCAGGTTGGGAGTGAGGTTCTGCCTCAAGTGGAGGAGTTTAAGTATCTCGGGGTCTTGCTCACGAGTGATGGAAGAAGGGAGCAGGAGATCAACAGGCGGACTGGTGCAGCGTCTGCTGTGGTGGTGACTCTGTACCGGTCCGTTGTGGTGAAGGGAGAGCCGAGTCTGTTTATCGTTCGATCTTTGTTCCAACCCTCACCTACGGTCATGAATTGTAGTTAGAGACCGAAAGAATGAGATCGTGGATACAAGTGGCAGAAATTAGTTTTCTCTGCAGGGTGGCTGGACTCTCCCTAAGAGATAAGAGTTAAGTCATTCGGGAGAGACTCAGAGTAGAGCTGCTGCTCCTTCACATCGAGAGGAGCCAGTTGAGGTGGTTCATCTGGTTACGATGCCCCCCGGACGCTCCCTGGAGAGGTGTTTCAGGCATGTCCAACTAGGAGAAGACCACGGGGCAGACCCAGGACATACTGGAGAGATTACATCTCTCAGCTGGCCTGGAAACGCCTCGGGGTTCTCCCAGAGGAGCTGGTGAGGCTGCTGGGAGGTCCTGGCCTCTCTGCTGAAGCTCCCAATCACAGACAAATCTGAAAATAATGGATGGACGGAACCCGAAGGAAATTCAACTACCAGTATAGTCACACCCCAAAGTTCCTAAGCAAGAAATAAGAAGGAATTGCAATTTTTTTAATTCTGCATTTAGAGCTGCAGTGGAAGTAGTTGACATGAGAACGACATATTCATCGGTCCAAGCGGTGACTCGTCCCCAGCACATGTCCAAGCTGAAAGTTATGAGCGGTAAGAGACATGAGCATTGTTGCTCGAAAGCACATAGCCGCATTAATTGGGATTATGTGGGGTTAATGTGACCTCGCTTGCCGGTGCTGATGCTTCAGCTGACGAGCAGAGTCAGGTGTCTGAGCAAATGTGCGGTCTTGTGATGCGAGAGCTGAGCGGAGGAAAAGCCCTGCAGCCTTTGTCCTGGGAGGGTTTATCTGCACAGAGACCAGTGTTCCCTGGGCGTCAGATTACAAGCAGCTCCTTCTTTATAAACATGTCACACCGAGACCTGAGGTTTCCAAACAAAGGTGTTCTGTCCATAGAACTTTATGAACTCTTTTTTATTTTGGGAAAAAAAGCATCTGTTTAAAAAAACTATGAATTGTTTCTCTCTGCCTTGGAGCTGAAACTATTTCGGCGTAGAGCACTTGATGTGCCATCGGTCATCTTTGAATGTTGTCTTTATGGCATCAAAACAGAGTCTGAAACCACTTTGCATTAGTGCAAAAACGTGGATTCGTTTAGACAAGTACTTTTAACATGCAGTTCTGATTTATTACCAGATAATTCAAGGTTGTTGTTGATATAACATATGGAGGTAAATATGGAGTCTAGAAAGCCCAAGGAGCGATTTAAGAAGTGCTGTTGGTAACAGCAGGTTTACAAGGGGAAAAAAAAGTATTAAAGCGCTGGGCTACAGATCAGAGGGTTCATGGGAAAGAAGTCTGAACCCTAATCTGTAAAGATGACATAACAACAGTTACAGGAACGAACTCAGGATCTGGTCAAAAGGTCATTTTTACTGATGATATCAGCTGACATTACTGTAAATGAATTCATTTCATACGCTTGTTTCAGTGGAGATGTCTGAAAGGATAAAGCTCCAGTAGAGGTTGGCCTGACCTCTCACACATGACAGGTGGCTCAGTAGGAACAGCTGGAAGCAGCAGCCAGACTGCAGCTCGGACCCTTCCGGACCAACCCAGAACCAGCTGTGGTAGTTGGCCATTAGTACAATTAACAGCACAATAAAAAGCTTGATTTGAAGCGAGAGTGATTACGCTGTTGTGTCAGCTAGTCCTCAACACCACACAGACAAGTTTTCACTCAAAAACATCGCACCGCTTTTTATGCGTAAAAGTTGACTTAATTTTCCCTAATGAGGTACATAAGAAGGCACATAAAAATTCACCCCTCACACATGGTTATCGTGGATTTGAAATCTAACCGTGGGAAATCCTTTTTTTGCACCAGGCTGTCAATCTGTTTATCTCTGCTGTAAACCTGGACATTTTAATACGGGTGGAGGGTGTCGATGGAGATCAAACGACCTGCTTTTGGAGCTCCTGATGAATTAAGCCTCCAAAAAGTACGGCAGCATTGGTGGACTTCCAGTTTTTAAACTAAAGGCTTAAAAAATAATACTAATAAAGCAGATCCCTGTGACCCTGTATAGGACAAAACGGGTATAGATGATGGATGGATGGATAAACAGAGCATTAAAAAAAAAAGCGATTAATGTGCGATTAATCGCAAGTTAACTATGAAAATCTTTTGATTAATCGCCATTAAAAGATTTAATCGACTGATAGCCCTAAAATATATATAAATATTATAGTAATAAAATAAAAGACTCAGCTATGGACACTCTCTTTAGTGTAGGTTTGGAAACCTCAGATCCAGGTTTCTGTTATATTGTGTACATTTAATGTTTAATTTTCTAAAATGTTTGCCGTCTGTGGTTTTGTAGAGTCAAGTTAAACCTACACCTTTACAGGCCAGTATTATTTTATTTTTGTTACGCTTTCAGTATTATTTGTATGTCAGTGCAGAGCTTGTGACCAAAATAAACTACAAAAAAAAAAAAGTAAAGGAGAGAAAAAAACATGTGACAACATGTTTTAGTTTTGTGGCTCTTTTTTTTTTTTCTTAAATGTTTTTAAGACAAGGTTTTCAAGCTTCAGTAATGATTTTATATTTTCATGGGCATCTGTTACATCAATTTTTGGGGTCATCTCAGTACAGCAGACCCACATCACAACTCATAGTCAAGTGCGGTCGGATTCTTACTGCAGAGCAGCGAAAGTTCTTGACTTTTTTCCGACCGTCTTTCCTTAAAACGAACAACAGCTTCTGACAAACTCCAGGAAATGATTATTATTTATTTACCAACTATTCAGTCGCACCCTTTGTTTTTAACCCTCCTCAAGCGTTTCAACAAATCAAAGCACAGGATTTGACAACGTTAAAAAGAGGAACCCAGTCTGGGTGATGAATAGCGACACCTCCACCCGCTGCATCATCACATTCGTCAGCCAGACTCCCACATCGTGGTGCTTCTCATATGACCCAGGAAAGAGGTTTGTGCATATGACAACGCTCCGGAGAATAAGTGTTCCAGCATTTTAACATGCCCTCTTCCCCCAACGCTGCGTGGATAAAGCTCTCTTTGTCCCAGAGAACCAACGCACGGACTCGTGCACACAAACACATGTGGCTGCAGAACAAGTGTGTGCGCTCCTACAGACAGGCCTCCACTGTACTGGCACTCAATTGACGGAGTGAAATGAGCTCATTTTGATTTTTTTTTTTTTTTTCTTTTTGGACGCGGACTGCTACCGAGACATTTAGGATCGATGGGGTGGAGGAGGCCTTGGCCGCGCAGAAACCAAACAGCTGCAGAGGAGCACAAAACAGGGCTTGAATTCCCACGAGACTGGAGGTATTCTGCATCTTTAAGCAGAAGCCTGCAAATATAAAAACCATGAAATGGTGAAATGCATACGCACGCTGAAAACCTTATCACTTAATAGTGTTTAGACAACACAGGCTGCAGGTGCAGAACGCTGGAGGACGCAAGCCGACGTCCGTCTGAGAGAGTACGCTTGGCATATCTGCAGAAACATCCATCTGCAGTATTCACAGACGGGCTGGACTGGGCTGGACTTGAAGGTGTAGGTGGTGTGGAGCCTGGGCGTCCAGAGCTGCAGGCCTGCAGCAAACAAGACTATTTCAGGTTCTCAGTACTCGGCATGTACGGACTGTGAGCAACTGGCTGGTCGTGGCTGGGATTCAATAATGACTCAGCCGTGTCGTCGATGCAAAGGCAACAAGGTACAAATGAGGCTCGATGAAGTGGCGAGAGAGCTGCCGTTTAATCTACAAGCGCCGGTTGGTGACGGACAGAGACGTTTTTAGTCGGGCAGTCCAGCTCTGCGGTTCTTTAACGTTTGTCACAATCCACACCGGTGTGTTTAAATAAATGGTCAAGTGAGCAGAAAAAAAAGAAAGAAGTAGAAGACAGTACTACAGTTATGGCGTTTCCATGAGTTGAATGTGAGATACTGTCTTCATGTTTGTTTTTCATTTACACGTTACAGGATCACATTACGTGTTGAACTGAACCGAATGGCGAACTGCATGCACCATTGTGACGTTCGCGCCCATCCTAAGTCATAATTACATCAATATGTCCTCAAAAAAATAACACGGATCATTACTCAGGTTTCTTCCTCACATCAGAAGGAGGTCTTGGTTTTTCCCGCTGCCAGGACTTCATTTGGTTTAAGATTTAAAAAACAAAAGAAAACATATTAACGTGGTTGTGCCTTGTTCGAAGTTGGGTCTGAACTGATGCAAATAAACTCACTGATGCAGCTAAAAGAGAAGGATCACTGTATTCAGTTCAGAGAAACCCAATGCAATCTCCGAGAACGGGACAACGTGAGAACCTGCGGTCGACGGTCACGGGTAACATCCTCGCCAATGCTGATGCAGTCTCTCAGCCATCCAGGTCGTGGTAGCCATCAAAGGCAACTGGACTTCAGAGTTCGTAGATTCTGAACAGACAAAGCCTTCTGGGTGGAGGGTGAGACTTCTCCAAGAACAAGAGCGTGAGGGTCTCCCAGCCAACGTGCACACAGTGAGGCTACAAGCAGTTGAACGACGACACAACAATGGATTTGAAATGAAACTTCCCTTTAATTCAGTGGGTTTCATAAAAACACGACATCTTCCATTGAGGAATTGCAGCCATTTTAAGCCAAGTAGCTCAATTTTCAAGGGCTCTCGGGTATCAGACTCACAGCATTTTAAATGTAACCATATTAGTGAATACACTGGTGAAAATCCTTCACATGTCCCGTGGTTATCACCATCGTCTGTTTTCTCTCTGAAGAAGCTTTGCCAGGTCTTTACTGCAGCCACCTTCAGCTGCTGCTTCTTTGTGGGTCCGTCTGTCTTCAGTTTTCTTTTTCTTTCTGGGTTGAGATCAGACAACTGACTTGCTTTTACAGCACGTCTACGGTCATCGTCCCGTCTTTGCAGCATGAGGCTGAATGTCTGCAGAGGCTACAGCCGTGTTATAAAACTCATTCTGCTGCTTCTGTCAGCAGTTGCATCACCGATAAACACCAGTGACTGTGTGTCATTGACAGACGCCTACGCCGTAACGCTGCCTCGACCACGAGTTGCTCCTCTCCGTCTCCGTATTTTTCCTCCTCCCACCTACTCCGGTACAAGTTTACCTTTGTTGCATGTGTCCTAAAGAATCCGAACGCAGGACAAAGAGGGCTTTTTAGACGTTTTCTGGCTCTGCTGCTCTTGAATGCTACCAGCGGTTTGCACCTTGTCGTCAACTCTCAGTATTTAAACTACTGATGATGTCTCTTGATTGTACATTTTGATAATGATGCACCAAACTTCTTGTATTCAGAAAGGATTCTCATCAGTTTATACTTTTTTAAAGCGTAATTATGGTCCCCTTCACGTGCGCTCAGATATCTTAGACTTCACGATGATAGCTCCAACAGAACTAAAGCCCTTATATCAACCCCAAACCTTTTATTTGCTTTAATTGTCTTGAAACAACGAGCGAATGGATCCGACTGGCCAGTTAACTTATTTTTACTCCTCATACTTTTGAGCCTCTTAATACAAAATTGGTCTACTTTGCTTAAAATGGTCAATGCCATGTTATTATGAAACCTCTTCAAGCTGAAAGTCCTTGATCACCTTTTGATTGGTTTATTTCAAATCCACCGTTTTGATATATAAAAAGGCAAAACCTCCAGAGTTCTTGGCAGAAGTCATTCTAGAAAATAAACACAATTTATAAAACAAAACAAGAGTTTATAGCCGTACAAATCTGTCCCTCTGAGCTGCAACGTGACATAATAATTAACCAATGAGTCAATCTATTAATGTTGATGTAGTATTTCCAGCAAAGCACCAACAATTAGATTCATCCAAACAGAATAATTGAATTCAACTGAATTGATTATTATCGCCAATAAAGATTAAAGATTAGATATTGCCCATGTCTCAGTGTAGGCTCCACTTCAGCTGTGCTTTAAGCACCAGCATGTTAAAGCATTTATATTTTTATGGTAATACAACACATAAAACAAAATTTGTGACCTGATGACGGCCTTAAAAACAGCGACTCCAATTCATTTCGAGGGGAACGGGAACGCTGGCGCCAAGTTTCATGGGAAATTAATTCCATCGCTAACAAATGAGCTGAATGAAACGATCCTTTATAAAAACCCTGAGGGAAATTTAGCTGTTGCAGTAAAAGTTTTTGAATTGGAAAAAAAAGAACAAATAACCTTTGTAGAGAGTTATTATGAAAGGTCATTTCAATAGGCAGGAATAACATCCAGAGCTGGTTCTCTTTTGCTTCATCGGTATATTGTGTAGAGGGTTTGGAGCGTTCGTCAGCTCCAGCTCTGGTGACATCCAGAGCTGCTCCCAGCAGAGACAACCTTTTTTTTTTTTTTTTTTAAACCCTCACCCTGTCCAGTTTCTTCAAGTCACTTGAAGTCATCCCGCAAAGCTCTCTGAGCTCAGCCTTCTGTCCACCACCGACACGCCCCACGACAGCAGAGTCATCCAAGTATTTCTGGAAATTACAGGACTCCGGGTGGTGCTGGGAGCCTGAGACCTACAGCGGGAGGAGAAACTACTAGCGTAGCGCTGCTCTGTTTGTTGACCAACCTTCTCAGAGAGGCGACCCTTCAGTCCCACACGGTCTCTGTCAGGTAGTCAATAGGGATGCGCACGATTAGTCGTCTAAACGATTAAACGTCCGCTCACTTACTAGTCGGCACCAGAAATATTAGTCGTTTAAACCAATTTGTGTTTTATTCATGTACAAGGCCGCTTAACTGTCATACAGCCGCCCGCCACTAGTCGGGGCTACAGAGCCGTCAGACAGCAGTCCTCCTCTCCGCGGCAATGCTCGAGTAGACTGGAGTTTTAAAACGGCACGGTGGGAAGATGGCCTCTAGCAAAACCAGCGCGGTTTGGCGGTACTTTAATCTAGAAAATGAAAACAAGGTGGTATGTAGACTGTGTCAGAAACAACTGGCATACAATCACTCGACTGGATCAATGCACAACCACATTCAACTCAAGCATTTGGATGTTAATCTGCACGAGACGACGGCTACTGATGCTAGCGGTGCTAGCCACACTCAGGCCGATTTGACATTGTTTACCCGGAGACGTGATCTCCCGTCCGGTCTGAGAGGATAACGCAGCTCATCACGATAATGACTTCGCAAGATATGCTTCCACTTAACTTTGTGGAAGGTAAAGGCTTCAGGAAGCTAATGGAATATGTTGAGCCCGAATACACCGTACCGGGACGCAAACTGATAACTTCCAGGCTGGAGCGCATCTTTTTTTTTAGACTAGTCGACTAGTCTTAATTAAAATTTTCGTTTAGTCGACAGGGAAATTAGTCGCCAGGAACATCCCTAACGAAATGTAGGGAAAACTTGATTTTGACGGCATGGCGACAGGAGAAAGATCCTTTTCTGACTTACTCTGAGAGGTAGCCAACAGGCTCGATGCTAGTCCCCCACCAACTAGTCGATGTCTGAGCGTAGAATGGAGAAGGATCAGCCAATGAGCGTGCAGGTCAACCACTGGTCCCGCCCAGCGGCAAAATGTCATTATTATGTAAAAGCTCATTCTTATGAAAAAGGAAGTAATTGTGTAAAAACTCATTCTTAAATAAAAAAGCCATTCTGAAAAACTATTATGCATTAAACTAAGATTAAATAATAATAAAAATATATTTCATGATAATTACACTTTTTCATAATAATGAGAAATATTTAATAATAATAAACATGTATTTCATAATAATGGATTCATATTTTATAATAATAAACACCTGTATTTCATAATAATAGACTCATTTATTCATTGAATTATGACCCAAACGAGGCTCCAAAGATGTCTTCAACTCTGACCTCTGGTCAGTAAACAAACTGCCACGGGTTCACAAACATGCTTGCTTGAGTGGGCTGTAACTTTTACGATGTGGTCTAGCAGGGCACCAAGTCCACCGTTGGTCCAGGAGGGACGATGAGATTACTTCAGGCACCAGAAAAAGGTGGGATTTCTTCCACACCACCCTGCTGCGTTACAGCTACTCCAGTGAAGATCTGGCAGTAACCAAACTCAGCAAGGAAACTGCAGGAATCATCCTCACCCTTAAATTTCCCACTCGTCTCTCAAGGTGCTGTGATGGGAAAAGCAAAGGAGCCACTACACATTGATCCAAGCTGTGTACATTTTAAGTTAATCCATCCAACAGTTACTGAAGCATTTCCTTTTGGATCAATCAGCCATCTTCCATCACTCCAACTGCCACTAATGTGGATGAAACCCCGGTTGTGGTTTTGTTGTTCTGATCCTCGGGCTGCTCTCAGATGAGGCGTAACCACACTGTAACTCGCATCTAATCACCAGCAGCCAGTCTGGTGGCGACTGGATGTCACTGGTTCTGATCAGTCGGCTGAGATCACGTCCCGGGAACGCTGCGACCTCTCAAGGGGTCTGCAGACGTCCCCGACCAAAGACGCGAGGGAAGTTTTGTTTTCCCTAAGAATTTCCTGCCGTGCCTTTTCCTCTCCTCGACTGAGACAAGCTAAAAGAGACGTATTCCTCCGTGGCTGGAGCAGGGAAAAAAAAAAAAAAAAAAAAAAGCAGGTCTTGGCACATTCACCGTGTTTGTTTGGAAAGATTAATCTGCTTTTAGGGTGATTTGTTTTCCAAATGAGCCGCTTAGTAACCCAAACCCCTGCCATACTACTCATTAGTCGCCTCTGAACAAGCAGTTGTGTTGAAGTCGGGGAACGCTTTGCACATAAACAGCCTTGAGTGTGTTATGAACTTGTTATTTTGTTGTGACAGTTACCAACAAACCAAAATTAAACACAGACATGATGGTGACAGAGATGCACTGGGCACGGCTGTACGTGCAGTGTGAGCCTCTATGTCGCAGATTACAGTTGTTCTGTATGGCACTTATTTGATAGGAAGATGCAGATTTACGCCAACACAAGTTATACATCATTAACCATCTTCTAACTGTACAGATACCTGCCTTTTTTGTTTTTTTTTTTTTTTTAGTAAATATCCATTTTGCAGCCCTATACCCCTAACAAAACAGTGAATTCTTAACAAAATCACGTGCAGAAGAGTGACGACACAAAATTTATAAATTCATATTTGTTGGAGTTAAAGCGACTTTAAAATAACGGTGATGAAAATCTATTGCAGAGGGTGAGAAGTTTTGTTACAGTGATGTGAATTAGTTCCTCTGGCCTAACTGAAAAGACATTATTGACTTAAACACTGATGGCAAACATGACATAACTGACCGATGAGGAAAAAAAGCAACTGATTGAAGGACTGTAATTGGCCTTAAAGGAACAGTTCAGAGTTAAAACAACCCTATGTCAATTACAGTGGTTCTTAACCCCCCAAGTTTCATCTGCACATTCACCGAAACCTTCTTTATTAAAAAATAAAATATGATTTTTTTTTTTTTTTTTTTTTATTCAAGACATAGGTATATGTTTTACTGGTGCACAAAATGAACCGTGCACTAACATCACCATGTAGAACAAAACCAATGCAATGCATGAATGACATAGCTTGCTTATTTATTGCATTTATTATTAATTATCTGAACCCCCTCGGGGAACGTGACTCCCATCACGTTCCGTTAAACATGTGAGTCCATATTGTAGATATTGTAGTCATCTGACCACTTTTCTTTTTTGCTCAACATAGTTAGTATGGATTAAAATATTAAAGAAATCAGCCGCCAAATTCCCTGCAGCACAGATTGGCCAAGCAATGTAACGTGATCACCTGTAGCCAGTGAATCATGAGTCAGGTGCGTGTCTTGACCTGCGCCGAACCCCTGAGACTGACTCATCGAACCCCTGGGGTCCGATCGAACCCAGGTTGAGAACCACTGGTCTATTATCAGACGGTAAGGAGTGTGAACGTTTACACTCGTACTTTCTATGCCCCTCTCTCCTTCCCCCAGTATGTGATCTTTAATGAGTAAGTGGTTGATCCAAGCTGATGATGAAGGCCTCCTCCCGGTTAGACGTGCCCAATACACCTCTACAGGGGAGACACCCCAACAAGATGCCTGAACCACCTCCACTCCGAGTTCCTCGCCAACGGATGATTTTATCAACGTGTGAGGGAAAGTCCTGCAACCTCATTCTTTCATTTCATAGCCTGGATGTTTCTTAATTTAGTCTACTGTGTGTTTGCAACATGGTCTGCACATTTAAAAATCTGTCGGTTTCACAGTCTGCACATTCAGAACCACCACACGTCAAACCAGTGACACTGACATTTATGTGTGTTTTTCACGTTATATAACCTGAACAGTTTGTTCTCTATTTATTATAGTTTATTTTTAGTGTGTTGTGCCAGAAGCTTGCTGCTGCAACGCTTGAATTTCCTTGTTTGGGATCAATAAAATGCGTCCGTCTAAACTAGCACAGCAGAGAAATGTGAGCCAATGCAACATCTGAGCTCAAAACGAGAGAAAAGAAATAAAAATCCCCTCCCTACAGTCATACAAGTTTCTATCAAACATGTTGAAGGACAAGCAACCAATGAATGAATCAGTTATTTATTAAAAAAAAAAGAAAAAGAAAGGCTGAAGCTGTGTGTGAATGATTTGAGAGCACGACTCATGGGTTTGTTTTTAGCATAGCAACAGCAGTTCTGCTTCCTTGGCCATCGCTGACAACATCTCCCTGATGGAAACTGGAGTCTGGCAACGCTGAATACTGCTGGTGTCGTCACTCCGTTGAGCCCAAACTGCATCATGGAGATTACTGCCGCCATGATGCAGCAGCAACAACTACAAATAACGCTCGCTTTGCCGTCTGTGGTAAGAATTAAAAGACAAGTTGAGCAAATAAAAGGAACTGGACAGAAGCGCCGATGACCTCCTTCAGGGGAGCCGTTCGGACCTCCCATTAAAATGTGACCTGATCACGAGATCTGAACACCTTCCAGGACGGAGTCAGATCCAAATCAGCCGAGGTGCATCCGAAAGTGGAGCCTACATTTCTCTCGTGGTCTGAACAGGAAATCGCTGTGGGACGGATTCAGGGACCTCCTTCCTTCTATCTGATTGTCCAAATCCTTTGTTGAGGTTTGGAAGAAAAATAAGCTTGTGGCTTATCGTCTTTGTTTCTATCATTTCTGATGGAAACAGTTGTCTGCCTGACGACTAGAAACTCAGGCTGCTGCATTTGGTGTAAGAACGCAAACATGACATGCAAGCTTATCCGTATATCAAGATGCATTTTTTAGTATCAGGTGTGACCAGACGTCTCAACGCATGTTAATGCAGCTACACATTTAGTTTTACATTTCAGCCGCACTTCCAGAGCAGTATGAACTTATCAGAGTTAAAACTTTTGACGGGAATTTAACAGCAGTATATGAATGTTAAGAGACAAATGCAGATATGGAACAATGAAAAAGAGGAAGAGCAAAAAAAATAAACAAATAAATGAGATGAAAAGTCAGGATTTCCACTTCCTGGTTTTTGATAAGAACGTGCAACATTTAACCTCGACAAAAGAGAGAACGTTGAAGGATAACACACAGATTAACACGTCGCGCTGAAGGAAACTCCCATGTTCACAGGTCTGTCTACAAGATGTAGCAACGTGTTCCAACACGACATAAATTATTAACCCAACGTGCTTGTCATTCAGCGCTGAACCAACGTTGTAAATGTCAACCGCTAAAAAAAAAAAAAAGAAAAAAAAAAGAGAAACTGCACAATATAATCATACCAGAATCCAATATGTTTCACTTTGTTACTGATAGCCGCAAAAAGCTTCGGTCTTCATGAGCGTGCCGACGAGAACACGTAAAGAAATGACCCGGGCTGGTTTCAAGACGCTTCAGCGAGGAACTGCTCATGTGCACATTGGCCACGGTTACATGATGTTTTTTAATTCGGAATTAATTATTCCGAATTAAATAATTCCGAATTAAACTATTTTCCTTCAAGTTTACATGGAAATAGTAATTCCGAATTGAGGTTTACATGGAAAACACGTTTGTTCGGCTTTATCCAATTCCGCTTAAGGTCTGAGGGTTGGGAAGGGTTCTGATTGGATGGGGGGGGGGCGGACGTCTTTACGTCTACCGGAAGAAAACAAACTTAGCAACAACTCGATTAGCAACAACATTCCACTTATTTTTGACCTGGGTGGCGTCTCTATCTGCGAAACCTCCTTCATTTAACCTGGCCGCTTTGAAAAGCTCACAATTTTTATGTTTCCTGCCATCTGTTCTTTTAATTATTTCCAGTTCCTCCAAGCTATTTATTAAATAAATCGTTTATTAAATAAATTACTGCGTGCTGCCATTTTAAAAAACTTTGTTTTGAAAATGAAAACAAGCCCAGCGTGGAATATAAGCGTCATCGCGACAGACGGGCAAGAGAACGAGCATGCGCAGAAAGATGGGAATTAATTTAAAGAGGAATGAGTGTATACATGACCGCGGAATTATTTTAATGTGGAATTAAAATCAGAATAACCCAGCCACTTACTTCGGAATTAAGTTTAATTCAGAATTGACATTTTCATATGTAATTAGGTGTTTACATGGTAACTTTTATTCGGCTTTAACTTTAATTCTGAATTAAAGAGGAATTAAACTTCCCATGTAAACGCACTGGTTGTATCTGAAAGACACGATCAGAAAAGGTGTTGGGTTTCTCAGCAGGGGCGCCAGGTGGGATCAGAGGTGCAGTTTTGGGGGTCTTACATGGAATTGAACCTTTCCAACGTCACTCCGTCTTTCTTTATTTTGCAGCTTATCATGGAAAAGTGATTTGTTAGTCAATGGACGAGAAGCACCTCATATTCGTGCTTAAAGGGAACGCTGAGAAGGAAGGCTGAATAACCTCATCTCCTGCCCACACCAGGTCCGAGTCAACATCTCTCTCCCCCACACCCAGTAATTTTTTTGCCCTGCACCGAGTACCTCACCCACAACAGCGACGTGCTTCAACCGCAGAAAAGTTCCTGAAAACTGTCACTGTGGGGCCATTCCTGATAATGGAGATGAGCGTCAATAAAACCACGCCGGACCCCAGCTGGAAGTGGGCTTTATGTTTCTGGTCTGGGGTGACTGCCAACTCTGAAGCTGTGAGACGACAGAACCCCGTCATTTTCTTTGGAGCAACGGATGTCTCAGAGCATCTCAGATACGGAGGCAACAAGAGCTCTGAGGTGAATCATCCTGATTCAACATCTTCATTTCCTCTGAATTACACATCTTGCTGCCTCTGCATCTACGTGGGCAGCACAAAGCTGAAGCACCAATTTCAAAAGAGGGATATGACACGGAAAAGGTGGAGGCAGAGTACAGACGAAAAACTCTGGGGGGCAAAACAAAGGACTTTTGTATCCATTAAAATATATGTTTCAATTTCATTTGAAACAATATTTGCTCAATTTTTAGGAAGTGATCATCTGCGACAAAATGACAAACACTGACGGTACAACACACACTGACGTAATAACAATGAAACGAGCTCACACAACTACAGTGATCCCTCGCCAATTCGCGCTTTAAGTTTCGCAGTTTTAGTTATTCGCGGATTTTTTTCAGAAATATATAATATAAAAAATTTTTAAAAAATAAATAAATAAAAAAAAATGCGGAAACATCACAGGATGTTGTGCGCGTTCTCTCGCAGCGAAGAAATGTTGTGAGCCAGCCTGGCCCCTTTAAGAAGGTGGCCTTATGGCTAATGGTGTGGCCTTATGGGTAATGTAGTGTGTGTCGTGGGACGGCAGAATGAACACGGGGTTAGATGAAAGATCAGTTTCTTTACTACGGTTTGGAGACCAGAGGCTGTGAAGGTAACAGAAAGACCACAGTTGAGCCTTTGTATTGTTTCGCTGCAGTGACTCGCTACTTTTTTGCAGTTTTTAAACATATTTTAAACACATTATTTAGGCTCGGGGGGGATCCGACTCCACGCCGGTCCCCATTAACCACGAAAAATAAAGGGGTTTTAGAAGATATTTGAACCACGTGCGAGGTCAGTCTTTTTAAACGTATAATTCTAGAAATAACAAGACATGGCGTGACACGTGTCTTTAAAACAAGCGAGAGTCCGACGTAGTGCTAGGCGATGACGATACATATCGTGGGGAAGATAGAAAAAGTATGTATATGAAAATTTCTCTTCTAATTCTAATTCCTAACCTAATAACTTTTATCAATTATTACAGCAAATATAATTAAATAACCTGCGGCAACGATAAATTTGATAGAAACATATCTACTTCTACAAAGTAGCTTTTTTGTTTGCACTTTATTCATGGTTGTTTTAATGCCTTTTAAACAGAGAGTTCTTCAACCCTGATGTTTACTTTATAGATACTTGGTTTGGGAACTGCAAACTTTGCACTACAAGGTTACAGATTTCAGAAAGTTGAAAAATAATTTGTGTTTTTTTTTATAGCTGAACTTCAGTGCAAAAATGTGTATTTCCTCTCAGAAAACTGTTGTGCACTTAAAAAAAAAAAGTGGAAAGCTACTGTACCTCTGTACCTACCTGTTTTTGCTGCACTAAAATGTATGTTTGTGACGTAAAGTTCACAGTTCAGCTAAATGTCCTTTCAAAAATAAAGTTGAAAAGTAAGCAATTAAATTTTTCCATGTCAAACTCAATTCAGATTACTATTTCCATGTAACTGAAAAACATCACTTTATTATGAATTATATCGTGATATATTATCGATTTAAAAAATCAGTCCATATCGTGATATATGATTTTTTTCCATATCGCCCAGCACTAGTCCGACGCATCGGTCAAACGACCTCGAAACCTTCGGGGTTAGCTTTTAACCTCTCGCGGATCCAGCTGAACAGGCAGCGCTTTCCGGAGCTCCTCCCTGTCGCCAGCTGTGGGACTTATGCATTTGTGTCATGTCGAGGACGGAGCAAAACCGCTCCGAAAACCGGACCACAGCGCTTTCCGCTGTGTGGGACTCCGGCTTTAACCTCCACCGCCTAGAGGGGGAGCCAAAGAGCTAAAAAAAAAAAATTTGATATGTTTCTGCTGCTACACACCTACCCTTTAATACAACTTTCAGATGAAACCCAAAAAAAGATAAGAAAAAAAGGAAACAAAAACAAAAAAAAAAGGAGAAGAAGCAACTTCACTATTGTTTCCTCCCTCAATTTTACAACAAACTGTCCAACAGAGACGAGTAAAATAGGCTACTTACAACTTTATAAACGTATTTTCTCTTCAAAAAGCACTTTGTGGGCGAGTATTCTGAATTAAACAGCCAATATAGATCAGAAACAGCTCAGAATAACGCACGAAAGCGTTTTATATACGTTGACCATAATACCAGATTGTGGCATTTAATCTTTTCGAGACAGAACTACATAATACCGGCCTTTAATCTGTAATCCGGCTCATAAATTAGACACCCACCTCCTCTGCGTGTTTCCTCAGAGACTTCTCCCGCTCGTACTGGGTGATGAGCTGCTCGTTGTCCTCCTTCAGCAGCTCCAGCTCCACCTCGCGCTCCTGGTTGACGGCGAACACCGAGTCCAGGTTCTCCAGCACGGCGACGACCAGCGGCATCAGCTCCTTCACCGCGTCCTCGTCGTACTTCTCGATGAGCCGCTCGAACTCGCGGTATATCGAGCTGGCCAGACCCGAGACGCGGTCCGACATCACGCTGGAGTTGCCCGAGTCGTCCTGATACAGGACTACGTCGTCCAGCTCCATTTTCTTTCTTTCTTTCTTTTTTTTAACGTATTATCTTGTTTCGGCTCCACTTGCACTTCTCCCCCAGCTTAATGAGCTAGCCCGCGAGCTTTCAGCTGACCGGAGCCCGTCCGCGTCGTACTTTACAAGCGCGGCGACGGAAACTGTTGCTCTAAAACATAGCTCGGGTGTTCTTTTCTCGTACAGAGGAGACGCTGTACTTCGTAAACAACCGCCTGAACGCCTCCGCGGCTCGGACGGCTCACTTTAAAGCCTCGCTGGCCTCGCGGCAGTGTGGAAAAGTCTTTACTTGGCTCCTGATTAGTTTCCCCGTCCAACAGATGAGCTTCTGCTGCTGCGTTCACTGGCCCTCGGAAAGATGAGAACTGTCGCGGTTCAAAAAAAAAAAAAAAATTGCCAAGGAGTGAACGTCGGGGGGAAATTAAAAACCTTTGTGTCACAGAAAATTCAGACAAACAAGGGCGCAGTGTTATCTCGAAGTATGAACTTAGAAGCAAACCTCGCAGTTGTTTATATATGACCGAGTTTAAGTTGGGTGGCGTTTAGGGGCGGAGGACAGACCGCGTCGAACAAAATAAACCCGTTGTTACGTTTCAGAAACTCACGCGGGTTATTCTCCTTGTTGGTTCACAAACTGATGCGTTTTGCTGATTATATGCCCAATTTCAATTTTTCCGCATCACATCAGATCGTTTATTTTCCAACTTCCCTGCAGCATAATTTAATTTTTATTTATTTATTTTTACACTCGCAGCTCTTATAAGCTCACAGACGAATGTTTTTGGAGAAAACTTTGTTACTCCACGATCTAACCACACGTTTATTTACTAAATTCACCACATCTTGAGTTTTGACAGCGGGATTACAAGCATCACTTGAAGTTGTCATGTGTTCCTGACGGGACGTCGCGCTGACGTCACATGCTAAAAAGAGCTGGGAGGGTGAGAAAGTGAACCAAAGCAGTCTGCGCACTGGGAAGCGTTTCATACCAGTCTTCTACTGGTCTTTAGAGCAACAAACTGCTGCAACTGAGATCAGAAAAGTCAATCTTAAGAGTTGCATGTGTTTAATTGTTGTAGATTAAATGATAACACAAATGTGAGTGCACGCCACAAATGCTTTAATTTGCATCAAGGAGTCAAATGCATTCCTTTCAGGGTGTGAACAGATATGTAGGCGTTGGCTGACTTAATGTTTTGTATCACAGATCACTTAAAAATCCAATAGCATGGCAAGTAAACAGATGAACGTAAAATGCATGTGCCATATTACTATTTCGTAATCAAACTGCAGTAGTAAACTTGCTGTAATAAAAAAAAAAAACTGCACTCACCGTTTGGTAAACTTGCTTTCTTGCTCTCGTGTAATGCATAGACTCCATTTGCCCTGATGTCGACACATTAAACACAAGACATGCAAACTATACCGTACAACAGAAATGTGAATTAAATTCACGTTTTTGGATCGTCGCGCTGCCAATCGGATCATTTTTCAGTTGTCTTGGAGAGCTTTCATGGGTTTACAGCGACCGGGGGAAGCTTCATTCGAGCGTATGACACAAAACATGGCACACCGACGTCACAGTTAAACTGCAGGACTGTCAAATACCATACACAACATACATTCAGAGATCATGGAAGTTCCTCATGGAGTAACTCACAATCAAAATAAACCTTTTTTTTTTCTTATTAAATAATTAAAAGTGCAATTCAACATCAGTCCCCGTGCTCTAATAACTGCAAATCAGTCTCATTCCTGGCGAAAGGCAAACCAACAGTCACATCTTTCATATTTTCCATCATTATTACAATCAAATTTTGGATATTTTATAGCCGAGGAAAGAAAAAAAAAATGAAGCTTGGGACCAAACATATAAGAAAAGATTGGGATTATAGACCCAAGTGAAGTAGCTGAGGCTGAACCAGACGCAAAGACGCAAACAGACGTTGGCTTGACGTGTCGTCGAGTCTGGGAGCAGAGACTTGAGGACTCAGCTTCTTCGGAGCGTCTCAGATCGTGTTCTGCTGGCTGATGTTTAAGGAAGAGGGACAGAGGCTGAAGGGCCGCTCGGCAGTCAGACCGTTGAGCGCTCGGAGCAAAATGTCAGGCATGTGATCTGCGAGCATCCTGGGGCTGATCAAGATGCTCCTGAACGCCATTTCATTGGACCAGTCTGCTCGGTAGCGAACCTCTGAGAAACAGGATCTGAGGGAGGAAGACAAAGACGCTGGCTGTTCAATCTATGGCACAACTTACAATAAACTTAAAAAAAAAAAAAGACATTTAACATGAAACCTATTTTGGTTAAAGGTAGGGTAAGTAATTCTACACATCTAATCTGAGTATCTGAATACACCATTTTTAAAAACCTGGTCTTCACACACAATCCTGACTCTGTAAATAGGAAAAAAAAAAAAAAAGAGGGCAGTCTGACCCCAAACTAGGAATTCACCGATCCGACTTTTTAAACCTCCATGTATGTAAAGCACGGTGAATTATCTTGCACACGAAATGTGCCATATAAATAAACTACCGACACCTGAGGTTTACGCATCGGTCAATACCCAATATTGATCTGATACTATTGCTGAATAGGGGTGAGTATTGGCAAGGACCTCGCAATATGATAAGTATCATGATACTTGGGTCATGATGCGATATTATCACAATATCGCGATATATTGCGATATTCTGCCCAGTTAATATCAAAATTAAAAGTAGAGCTGAAAAATCAAGTTCAACACAGCCTATTTATTGTTTATTATTAGTGTTTTTGCACATTTAAGTAACCATTACAACATACTGACAGCATTGAAAAAGAAAATCGATATTAGGAGCTGAAAAATCAATTATATTGGGCGGCCGAAAATCGCGATATATTGCCAAATTGTTTTTTTTTCACACCCCTATTGCTGAATCAGTTTTATACCTCACCATGTGGGAGAACCTGAAGAAATCAGGCTCGTCTTAAACATTTCTTTCCAAACTAAACAATAATTTCCAAAGGTAGATAACGCAGATGTAAATGAAAGGAACTGTTGTTAATTTGACACAAAATTAAGCAAACTACATGGAAACAGAATCTATGCATACGTCACACGTTGGAGACAACTTTAAAGTGAACAAATCCAATAACCGATCCACATATCTCCTGATTATTGGCATCATATATCAGATCGGTGCGTCCCTGCCCCAAAGCATTACAAACATTGCTCCGGCCAATCAGTGACAGCCGGACGGTTGTTGCTCCCCCTCCCCCTCCCCTCCCACTGGAGGGAGGGGGAGGGGAAAGCCAGCTCTCTGGTCTGTTGCTGCTTTGTTTAAATTATCAACCGATCCAATGTAACCCAGAAATTACTTACCTTACCTTTAATAGACCTACACAGCTTTATAAAATTTATTTTTTATGTTTTTTAAGTGCAATTTTTTTTCCATTTTAAGTCACTTAAAAGGAAAAAAAGAACAAAAAGTCTAAAGCTGCTAAATATAATAGCCAACGGTGTAAGCAGATTACTGCTCCTGCTGTGCATGAGTGTGCGCTCTACTGTTTATAACACATGAACACTTCACAACAAGAATTAAACTCCGCCCCCCATTTACAGAATTATTGTTGTGAAGTGAATAAATAAATAAATCTGGAGCCTGACCTCCGTGACGGCCCGTCTTCTGTGATGTGCAGGACGCGTCCGGGCAGGAAGAGAGGCAGGTGCGTCGCCGTGTGGGCGGGCGAGTCGTCCGATCCCAGGCTCTGATAGGATGACGAGTGGCGAATGATGAGAGACTCCTCCCCCAGCAGCGGCTGGCTGAGCTCCTGCTCCCTCCTGTTGTCCATCTCAGTGGGGAAGTCGTCCGGGTCTCCGCCGAACAGCTCGTACCAACACCCCTGCAGCAGGATGCGGTACTGCAGCAGCACGGAGAGAAAGCATCGTGTTTATACAAGTTTTTCAGTTGGTAGCGACTTCAGACGCCCATAAATATGCCATCAAGGACAAAAAAAGTCGTTTTTTTCATATCATGTCTCCTTTAAGGCACTGCCAGACCATCAAGATGTAAAGTTATTTCAACATAACAGTTTTGAAAGGTTCTTACTTTGGGTTTATTGCAGTTTGACACTATTTTAAGTATCCGTCTCTTCAGATCCTCCATGTTGGGAATGCTCAGTCTGTGCAATGAGAACCACAGTAGACATATCAAACAAAAGTAATGAAAAAGATGCACTCATGTACCCTTTTTAAAAAAAAATGTGGGCAGAGTAACAGTAGTGACAAATATAATCCACATTGACTATTATAAAATAGTCTGATTACTATAACACACATGAGGATCTACTGAAACATGCAGACCAGCATTAATCCTTAAAGATTCACTGTGAACACTAGGGGTGAGTATTGGCAAGGACTTAGCAATACGATATGTATCATGATACTTGGGTCACGATACGCTGTTATCGCGATAGCACAATATATTGTGATATTCTACCCAGTTAATATCAAAATTAAAAGTAGAGATGAAAAATCAAGTTGCCGTATATGTTCATCAGATGATATTGATCATTCAGAGGACAAAAACTATTTGCTTCAAAACAACCTATTTATTGTTTATTATTAGTGTTTTTTGAAACTAATCGATATTAGGAGTTGAAAAATCGATATTACACTGGGTGGCCGAAAATCGCAATATATTGCCAAATCGATTTTTTTTTTCACATCCCCAGTAAACACTGTCCATCAGTGATCAGGATCCAGAGTAGAAAGGCTCGGTTCTTACCTTGGGACCAGATCCTTTCCCAGCACCACTGACACCACGAAGTCCTTGGAGTAATCAGCTAAGGCTTTGCTGCACATACAGACGATACATAAATGAGCACGAAGCACGAAAAAATGAAAACAAATAAGGCAGCTTTTGACACGTCACATGATCTGAAGGTTGAAATGATAATGACGCTAAACAGGAACAATCCTCTAACTACTGAGCAGCTGCTTTAATAAAACTACAGACTCCAGAAAACATTAGACAGATATGAAAAATGATATATCTACCACAGAAAATAACATATTGATTTAATTTGTTAATATACAGCCAACGCAGCACTTCAGGTCTGTAGCACATTTCTACAAAGGTTAGGACACAGACAATTTAGGATTAGTAAAGCTTAGCTTAAATGGTTTTATCATTATTTAGTACAAAAGCAGTATTTACAAAAGGATGAGTATTTGAAGAGCAAAGATAGTCAGAAAATCTCTAAATGACAGTAAACACGTGAGGACAATCGCTGAACTTCTACAATGCATGAAGCCATTAAGGTCAGACGTGACGCCAGATATAGAGCTGTCATTCATCAACTGCCACTCGAGCAAAGGATTACTGCTTACAATCGCTGAAAGACTAATCAGCACCCTCCATTTGCATGCGCACGTGCACGTCAGCTGCCAACTGCTTGTAACCACCAGACTGAATTGAAAGTTCTGACTCTCCGTCTTACCTCAGGAGTCCCCCTGGTGGAGAGAATGAGTAGCACTGCAGGGTGGGGAAGGAGTTACGCAACAGGATCGCCAACAGCGAAGCCGTGCCCGCGCCCAGACTGTGACCGGTGATGACAAGTTTGTACTCCTACGAACACAGGAAGACACCAACACGCTGGTTATGGAGGAAATTAGCCACCAGGCGTCACCTCTGGAAGTCAGGACCTCAACAAACAGACGTACTGCTCCACATTGTAACGACGTCTTAGCTGAACTTTTAAGTTATTTTTTTTTTTAGATTAGAGAGGGGAGAGAGTACATGCAGCCATCACTGTAAATATTGTCCATGAATAAAAGGCTGTCTTTTTGTAAGCGTGAGCCAGAGTTTGACTGTAATTGAACGCAGCGATGACCCCTGACCCTCGTTTCCCTTCTTACTGCTGGGGCGATGGAGAACGCCTGGTTCAGGATGCCGTCATTGACCAGCTTCTTGTAGATGTAGCCCGCCGCCTGGCACATGCCCTGCAGGGGACACATCCGACACTTAGGAACCACACACCTGAGTCTGGTGGAAACCGCTGGTTCATAGCGCCTCACCTTGTGAGCGTAGCAGGCTCCCGACACTCCCTCTATGGGCAGGTTCTCACACTCAGCGGACAGGTCTGTCAGGGCGTCCTGGAGGACAGGTGAGATGAGACGTGATCACCTACACATCAGACTCCACATCACGAGCGGGAGGTTTTTGTCTTAAAACATGTTTTAACTAAATTCTTACCAGCACCTTTCACATTAAAGCTGAGCGATTTTATCGATTCTGTGATATATATCGATATTTTATTTCCTCAGAGAGTTCGATATTCTAAGCTTCTTTCAAAACCCCCGTGTCCCACCTTTAAAAGCTTGCAAGCAACAATTTGCACTGTTTAAATAAATGAAACTTATTTTTCTCAACAAATCTTTTATTCATTTTGTCCAGCATTTACAAGCTGCCTGTCAGCCATATAATGTGTAATTGATGCTTTCAGTTCAATTAATTCAAACAAAGTGATTGGAACACTCACAAGATGTCACCAAAGTAGAGGTCTTCGGAACAACCTGAAAACCCGAGGTTCCAACCCGAATCGGGTCTCGGGTCCATTCAAAAGAAGTGACTCTGGGTTCGGGTCGGAGTCGGTACAGTTAGTGTCGGGTCCGGTCGGTGCTCTCTGACAGGCTGGGTCCGCGTTTACTCCAGAGAGGTAAAGATATTGGTGGTGGCAGCCAATGTCAAGAACCGGGGCAGTTTAATTAATTATTCTTTTACATGACATGTTTGTCATGAAACAATCGTGTTGCCGTAGCGTGTTATTAGCGGTTTGCCCGGCAGCTGTAAAGCACAACGGATCTCCAACATGACAACGTTGGATGAGAGAATATATTCATGTCACGTCCTGACCGGTGTAGGCTATTAGCATTAGCAGTTGCTACCAATAGCATCTGTATCCACAAAGAAAATAACGACGTGGATTTATTGTTGTTTACATCACGTAGCCTATGTAGCAACTGAACCGGTAGAAGAAGACAACTTTAGGTAAGAAAATCAAGTTTTATTCAACGCTAGACAACTTTTAACACGAGCAACTATGGGCTGGATTGTCTCGGTTCTATTCGGGTAACTCCGTTCGGTTCGTTCGGAAACTAAGGACTCGGGTCAGGTCGGTTCCGGGTCTAAATATTGCGGGTCCATTTGGGTTCGAACCTCCGGACTTATGATAATAGCTCGGGTCGGGTCGGTTTCAGGTCGAATTTTCACAGGTCCATTCGTGTTTAGGTCCATGAAAGTGGACCCATGAAGACCTCTACACCAAAGTCACTTTGTCCCTTTAAAATCTTCCAGAAAATGATGTAAACGTATTGTAAGATGAATATCGACATATATCGTATCGTGAGCCAAATATCATGTATCGTATCGTGAGTTTAGTGTATCGCTACAGCTCTGTTTCACATTGCTCATTTCGATGAAATAAACTCCCTCTCATCTACCGTCTGGACCAGCAGTTATGTGAGGAGCAAAGCACCCGCTCTGTATTCTACGTTTTTATATTTCAAGCCATAAAACTTCTCTGGTTGATAGTACTAAAATGAGACAAACACAACCTCTGGAGAACAATACGTGACATATTACACCGTATCGCTGTTGACGTCACTAAACCTGAGCCAAAAACACAGAAGCAGTGTGTTGAGAACTGACAGCACGATTACTGCTTCCACAGGAAATGAAATAATTTAGCACTCGCCAGTTGTTGCTAATCAGATCCACTTGATTAACTGATTATCTGCAAGTATGGATGAGAACAACACACCAGGGTACTTTAAGCCTCTCCACGATGTCCCTTTGCCTTTCTCGGGTGGCGGTTGATACAGATTTTGAGACGTTTGTTAATGTAAAGGTGTTAAATGAGACCACAGGGTTGCTTCATAGCCGTCTGGTGCCTGAATCATAAGGCTGTCAGGTAAACAGATGGATCAAATAATGTTGTTGCCGAGAAACATTCACCAGCTTTGTAAAGTAAAAAGTGGGCCGACAGTGCCACCAAGTGGCCATGAAGTGTCACGTCCCAGCACATCCCCTTACTGAATCTCCAGGTGACCTGTATTTCAGATACTCTCCCAGCCGTGAAGCATCACGTTTGACGACTGTGACCTTTAACCTCAGAACCAGATACTTTTTGGACGAATCTGTGATTCAGTTACGAGCGTGCACACAACAGCTGGTTGGATACCACAGTTTCCTGTTTCCTGTCCTCTCCGGGGACTGCATGGAGACACAAATCTCTCCTTTCACTGTCCCTCTCTCTTTGAGGAAGTCAACAAAAATTCCAAAGTGGTAATTTTTTTTTTATTATTATTTGATGAGCAAAATGCCGTGCATCAGCTTTCAGACACGTTTCCAGTAGTTTTACACCCAGGAACAGTGTTTTCTCATCCAAAGGGAGCATGGACGTGACGTAGAGCTCTACTCAAATATAAAAGCAGGAGTTTTGGCAGTTTGCTGGTCCGGAGCGTTCAATTGCCCGACACAACACCAAGGAGGAAAGATATCAGCAAGGACACACAGAACAGTCACTGTTCGATTTCCATTTTCAAACAATTTGGACTCATACGAATCACGCCAGTAAATCTACAGCAGAATGGCTGAAAACAAAAGAGTCGAGGTGCTGCGATGGATCAGTGAAAGTCAAGACTTTAACCTGACAAAACTGTCTGAAAGTCAGTGAACTGAAGCAACATTGTAAAGAAGAGTGAAACCAAGGGCCCGCTACCTGCTACATTATGCATAGGAGTGGTTAGGGCGTTCCACCTGTTAAACCAATCAGTGCGTCAGCAGCCATTGCCTTTAAGAGCAGGTTGCGCTACCCGCTAACCGCTATGGAGCGTCTTTCCATCCAGATCAGAGCAGCTCATCTGGGACTCTGCTGTAGAGCTTCCTCCTCCTCCTCTGCACTGATATATACATATAAATATTTTTACACAGACAATTCCTATCAGCTACCTGAAAGTCCCAGAAAGTCGGTGTCCTCCCAGTAAACACACTCTGGTCATCTATGGTTTAACTGGTGAGCAATCTGTTTCAGACGATCTCTGCTATTTTCTCAGGGGTTCAACTGAGGCCAAATCACGCTTTTTAAACAAGAGAGGTAGAGCCGTTTGTGCACGTCCACATGTGACCAGGTGGAAGCACATTGATGCCATTTGGACGCGCTCTTGTACACGCCTGCTACCCGCCAGGGTTGCGGGTAGCAGGTGGTCTGACCATCCGCTACCCGCAACCCTAAACCTGCGATCGCAAGATACAGAGTTTGCAGAAAGGGCAAAAGACACGCCCATTAGTCAGCATAATGTGTAGCGGTTTTAGGGAGCAGAAGATTGCATTAGCGGTTAGCGGAGGTTCCTATACCCACAATTTGTGGGTAGCAGTGTTAACGGGTAAGGGGAAGAGTACGATTGGGGCCCAAGTCCCCCAGAGAAGTGAAACTGATATCACACAGAAAATGATTACTTTAGTTTTTTCACTAAAGGTGCTTCTACAAGCTCTTGAATCGTGGGGTGCAGTTAAGTTTTTCCACCCACATTAGTTTTCGCTAAATAGGTTATGACCCTGTAATTTGCCACGCGCCTTTAGCCGTATTTACCTAATTTTATGATCTGGTCAGGACCAGGTTGGTTTTTTGTTTTTGTTATGTCCCGTGATGTAAAACCTTTGAATAAGTAGCGAGTGTACTTTCTTTTTCACGTGACTGTGTCTCTATGAGTCTGGTTTTTCAGTTACACAACTATCAGTCATCCAAAGAAACAGAGAAGTGAATCAGATTACTGTCTTTTTTTTTTTTTAAACCAGCCTTCATTGCTACGCAACTGTACAGAAATAAAAAAAAAAACAGCACAATACTAATGAATATTCATGTGTACGCATATAGAGAAACATATCTTTGATCCTGAGAGTCAAAAATGACACAATTATGTTTTAGTTTAAGACCATTTAACCTAATTCAATTATTGCATTGTTAAATGTCTTTTTATTTATACATAAAACATGATACTTTGGGATCTCAACTCACCTTTAGTG
The DNA here is from genome assembly GCA_018398805.1 of Hirundichthys speculiger. NCBI lineage: Eukaryota > Metazoa > Chordata > Actinopteri > Beloniformes > Exocoetidae > Hirundichthys > Hirundichthys speculiger. Next base: position 99,156 of record JAGFBZ010000062.1, on the reverse strand, counting down.
AAAGTGTTCCTCTAACAGCTACCAGAACAGCCTCCCTCTTATGATCCAGAGCCACGAAGAAGGGGATCTCATAGATCTGGAAAACACCAAGTTTCACTTAAACAATCATCCCTTAGATAACGAAGCTCACACAAGACCACAAATTTAACTAATCTAGAAAAATATGATTGATTGATAAACCTCCTACCTGGTTGTGGAAGCTGACGTGGATGAAGTCTCTGTACTGCAGACCAGTGGTCTGCAGGATGGATGAGAAGTGGCAGTCGAGGTGGTCCCCCCCCACGATGTCGTACTCAGCAGCTCGACTCCCACAGCTGAAACATGCAGACGCACGTTTGGATTCGGGTCATACCGAACACAAGATGACTTTCATCTCAGGTAGCTGTCAGTCCAGCTTGGCATTTCTTATTACGACGCTGACTCATCTTACCAGTCTCCGCTGAGTTTGCAGGGTCCGGTAAAAGGGTTGGAGTAAACGTACAGCGGCCAGCCGTAAGCCGCTGCGGCAAACTGCATGTAGTGGGCTGCTTTCTCCAGTTCCGTCTCCAAATCCTGCCCCTTCAAACAGCAAACAAATGCACGGAAATTAAAAAAAGATGTACTCGAGCACTCTGGTGCTGTGGTCCCTACATCAGCGACGGCTTACAATAGGAGAGGAGGGACTGTGAGCAACAACGTCGTCTGGATCTCTGCTTCGTTCCATCTTATCCTGCTCCTGGTGCAGCAAAGCCAAACCGGCGGCGATGTCACTGGGAACCAGATCTGTGTCCTGCAGCAAATGCATCATAATCAGAGGGGATGTCACACCAGCAGGGTAACATTCATCCTTTATCCTACGGATGTGTGTCACAGCTGCAGAAGCAGTGTTTGTCCCCTTACAGAGAAGAAGTCGCTGAAGAGCTGCGCGATGCTGCCGAAGGCCGCTCGGTGGCTTTCGTCCTGCGGCAGGCAGCAGCACAGCAGCCGCAGCCTGTTCTCCCACACCTTCACGGCCACGGAGCGAGCGGTGGACAGGAACTGGGCGCCCTCGCTGCTCTCCATGTCCCGCACCCCCAGCGGCTCCAAGGCGGCGGGAGGTGGGCGAGGGTTGCCCAGCGGATCGAAGACAAACACGACGCCCAGCCCCGTGAAGAGCAGGATTATCCAGCTGTGACGACGAGAGAGAAAGAAGATGAATCAAAGCACATCTGTAGTTCGTTTAGAATAGAGAAAGAAAAAGAAACCCCACCTGGCGACCACTGCAGAAATGACCGCAACCACCGTGGCGGGATCGCAGCCTTTGCTGTCATCAGACACCCAGACGGCCCCCAGACAGGCCCACACCAGCTCAGGGATGTAGAGGAGGGCTCGCAGGTACACCAGCGCAGGCATGGAGCGCCGGGGGCCGCAATTTGTGATGGTACCTGAGGGGAAATAATAAAAGATGCATTTCTGAAATCCACTAATACACCAACATAAGAATAGCTGCAATGGCGGCGATATGGATTTATTTCACCGTGTGCCAGAGCGACCCAAAACACGCTGTTTGTAATGCTTGCAAGTCAAAAGTCGGCCGTGGAGGATCAACACCTACGACATTTGGAACAACAAACTTAATACGCCACTTGGAAAAGAAGCACCCAGGCTTGTTTAGCAAATATAAGGATGACACTGCCGCTAAGAGGAGGGATGCAGCAGAGTCCCAGCAACCACAGTGGCTCCTATGTTCGACATCAACACTGAAAAGTCCAAAGCCACCACTAGGAAAATAATGGAGCTCATGGCACTGGACAACCAGCCGTTTAGCGTAGTACAGGAGTCCACGGTACAAATGACCAAGTAGGCGGTACTTTTCTGACACAGCGCTGCCAGAATTGTTCGAGAGCATTTCAAGGCACATACATAAACTGCTGGAAATAAATCTACTCAGGAGGCACTGTTGAAACTCTCACTCTGTTTCTTATTTGTGACGTTTTATTCTTGAAAAGGGAGGTTATGATAGCATATAGCCTACCACTAGTTGTGGTTTTAATTGTAGTTATATAAGCAAAATGTTGTCTGGGAGAGGGGTACTCAAGCCAAACAAATATGGTGTCTATTATGTGATTATAATCATTTTAGAAAATCAGAATCGGAAAAACCGGTTTTGGTTCAGACCTCCTTTAAAACCGGAAATAGGTATCGGCCAAGAATTTTGCAGTCGGTGCATCTCTAATCCCGGGAGCCATGTTGACTGGGGCGGCAGGAGGGTTCCTACAGGTACAGTACCAGGTAGTAACCACAAGCGTTGGCCTTTGCGTGCAGACCCTCGGCTGAGGAAACTGGCTCTTGGGCCATGAGACGTTACCAAGGATAACATAATGGTCAGAATTATATCAAGAGTTTAATCAGAGGAGCCTTACATGAGAGAATAATAGCTTCAGAAGAAATCTACACAAGAACAGTGCAGTAAAAAGTACACATAAAAACAAAAATCATCACAATCATGGGAAAAAAAGGTTTAAACTACTTCCTTACAGAGGACAGGACACTTCCACTGAACTCCCTCTATTTCATAAGTCTATCTTTGAACAGGAGTTCCAGTCTTACTCACTTCCCGCACTACATATTACACAATATCCTACATTTTCACTGCTTCCTCCATTACCTCCAGTTCATACTAATGCTAATGTGTTTTCACACAGCAGGAAGATGGAAATTTATGATCAAGATCTGACAGCTAGTTACCAGATAGTTACCCTGGGCACTGACGTAGACGATGGCACACAGTGACAGGATGATGAGCGCCAGAACAACCAGCAGCCCGACCAGATAAGTGTGCAGAACTTCTCTGCCGTTGCAATTAAAGTGTCCCTTGTGATAGGTGAACAGGATCATGGTGCCGACCCACCTGGACAGAAAAAGGGGGGAGGATTATATTCGAGTCAATGCCGAATGAGTTACAGTTTCAATAAGCAGGCATCTTTAGGGATAAAAGTAACGTGTTTACCAGAGAACCCGCAGCGCCAGTTCAACGCAGCCGGGGAAGACGAGGTCATCACTGGCGATGCCCCACCGCCGCCCGAACACCACCATCCCAGGCATGTTGGCAGCTAAACGACGGTGGCTGAGCCCTTTCCCCTTTAAAATATCGGTGCGTTTCTCTTGAGCAACAAGCACATCACATCAGACATGACTTCATCGACCAAAGCAACACCCACACCAACTGCCACCTAACTGTCTCCTCTTATCAGCTTACATGCCGTCGGTAGCATGAATATACAAATTAATTACAACCTTATAAAGTCAGCTATCTCATGGGGGATTTTCTAAGAGCGGTCGTTGAAATTTCCCATTTAACGCGACGAACGGCAACCCAATTCAGACTCCTGGTGCATAAATTTACATGTTTATAACTGCTGTTAAAGACCGTCAGCGGGACGTTTACCGAAGCTAACCATAGCTATCCTGCTAAACACGCGACATTCTGAGAAACTATTACAAATCAGGAGAGATAAGCGTGACGACTTTGAATTATATTAATCTTGTAACACATAAGCCAGTTTCCCTATAAGCGACACTGTTACCAAATAATTTCGAGAAATCCAACGTAAGGCTTTTGTTTTTGTCGAACAGTTGTGGTATCCGCCCTTAAATGCCCCCGAACTGCAACGGGGATCGAGAGACAGGAGTTCCGATGTGTGTACATATGTGTATATATAAATATCTAACTGCATCTTTACATGTGAGAAGTTTGACACTGGTCTTCTTCACTACTTTCCAGAATATTAATTTCCAATCCGATTTCATGAGATGCTATATGATATATTTGAGTTTTGGACTTCATAAGGAGTTTTTTTCACTTCATAAACCCAGCTTCCTAAATCGCAGTCAAGCGGTTCCATGGTGTAATGGTTAGCACTCTGGACTCTGAATCCAGCGATCCGAGTTCAAATCTCGGTGGAACCTGACATTTTCCTTTCCTTCCTTTCCTTTCTTTACATGTCTTCTTAAATACGAGAGATAAAACACTAGACAACGTAAACAAGCGTTTATTAGCACGCTACTGAATAACCACACGCAGCAACAAAACGCCGGACGTCACTCCGCTAGTCAGCAACGTCAGTCCAACATGGCGGCGTGCATCGCACGTCGTTCTTATTTACTTTTTAGCACTGCAGGAATAAACTCGACCCGGCCACATATCAGACCCAGGAGCGTTACATTAGGACAAGTTTATGATACTTTATCGTCGCCGGTTTGTTACGGGACCCGAGGAACAGACTCCACACAGGTAAGTTAAAGCAGCTCCTTACATCCGTCGGTTTTATTTCGTTAGAGGAAAGTCAAGTCATTTTTCTTCAGCCCGGTCAAGTCACACTCCATAACAGGAGGCTTTTCTCAAGTGTATGTTACTGTTATGAATAAAACAATTTTTTGTTCGTATTTAACTTCCCCAGGACACACAAGTGCACATCCCAGTAGGTAAGTGAACACTCACATCCTGCACGTTTTAAATGTGAATCTGAAAATACTGTTTGGCTTTTTTTTCTTTTGTTATTTTAATGTGTGTTATCTCTATGGTGGTAGACCGTCTGACGGTGTCCTACAGCAGAAGCAGTGGTCCCGGTGGTCAGCATGTCAACAAAGGTATATTTATGCAGACAGACGCAAAGCTTTTGGTTTGATTTCCACCATAAACTGCATAAAAAGAACTGGACGAGGAGAGCTCAGAGGCCAGCTGGGACACACCCACCTTATGTCAATCACAGTTTGTTATTTTATCTTGCCTTAGCTTATGTTAACCCATGGTGCTCATTGATATTACTTTCTATTCATTCTGTCAAATCTGTCCTAACATCCTCATTTCAAGAGTAATTCGAACAACATCCTAAATGTTGACAGGGATGTAAAATAATCTATAGAGACCAAAATTTCCTTTTGAACCAGGCTGTAAATGTGTTTGTTTCTACTGCAAATTAGTGCAGTTTAACAGGGGAGTCAATGAAGATGTGCTCAGTTTTGGAGCCCTGGTGGTCAGTCGTGGAACTGCAGTTCCTGTCGCTACTTGTACCTTTTTTCCCCACTTTCGGAAGTGGGGGTGTGTCTTAAATTTCTCCGATTCTCAATCTGCAGTCAACACAAAAGCAGAAGTCCGATTCCACGTGTACACAGCAGACTGGATCCCAGAGGATGTTCGGAAAAAGATCATTGAAAAGGTCGGTGTTCAAATGCAGTGAGGCGAGGAAAATGTTTGGCTTGTTCACATCTGGTCTTTTTTTTTCTTCGATAAAATTAATGTTACAGAACAAAAACCGCATCAATAAGGCTGGAGAGCTTCTGGTGACCTCGGAGATGAGCAGGAGTCAGCAAAGAAACCTCACTGATTGTATACAGAAGATCTCTGCCATCGTAGCTGAGGCCAGTGAGAAGCCCCATGAACCAACAGCTGAAGACATCGCTCTAAGGGCAGCTAGGTATCTCCTACCAGCAGAACACACTGTTTATCGATCGGCCTTGATTACATGTTACATGGTTATATGTCTTTTGTGTTCATTTGATGTTTTAAATGTGTTGTGCAGGTTAGAGAAGAGGAACAAGGAGCGACTCAAACAGAAGAAAATCCAATCAGCTATCAAGCAAAACAGACGAGTAGATTTTGACTAACTTTGTATTTTTTTTTACTTGTCTATAATTACACACAATTTTCATGTAAAGTGTTGTCTTAAACTTTCTGTTGAATTAAACTAAGGAGAAATCAAGATTCAAGTTTCAGTCAATTAAAGATACAACAGAACATTTTATGACATTTAGGTTTAGTCCCTTTATGCTGCTCACAGACAATCAGATATGAGTGAAATAAAATGACTGAAAATACGTTATTAATCTGAGTGCATCAGAGGAGTGAACCTTTTGTCTGTGGTGATGACCAACCTTTTCATTGCTAAAGAAAAGAAGCTGCTCCAAGTTCTGTACATAACATAATCATCCACGGGAAGTGGATTAAAAATAGCAGAGGATGGTTTCGATCCATCGACCTCTGGGTTATGGGCCCAGCACGCTTCCGCTGCGCCACTCTGCTTCAACGAAATAACATGTATCCACTTTTTGTGTTGTAGATAACTTAGTCACCTGTAACCCGGTTTATTTTTCTTTCTCGACTGAAATTTAAATTCGTGAATTCGTACTGACGTTTCCCCCGCTTTAACGTCGTATGACTATTGGAACGTTATGTCTGTGAATTATATGTTGTGCAGGCTTTCAAAACTGCTTCTTATTCAATTGACTGTCGGATAGGAAGCAGTCCTGTCATGTTTACGGATCTGAAATATCATAAATAAACGTCTGAGTGCTATATATACATTTTATATTATTATTAAGTACTTACAACAAACCCTGTGCATTTTTTTTTTTTACAATTTTTTACCTTTTCATCTGCCAACTTGTGCTGCTGTTGCAAGCGAATTTCCCCGGTGTGGGATTAATAAAGTTCTATTCTATTCTATTACAGTTAGCTACATTTTACTAGGCGCTGTCCTTTGTGAGTTAAAAATAAAAGTATCAAAAGACGACCACGAAGGGACTCGAACCCTCAATCTTCTGATCCGAAGTCAGACGCCTTATCCATTAGGCCACGCGGTCTGAGTATACATGTCACCCTCCCTCGTTCTGTACAAATACATCTAGAGGGAGCTCTCTGGGCAAGCGGGACAAAGGTTTTGTTTTGTCGAGGTAGTTTTTCTTTACCTTAACAGCGGCGTGTAGCTCTCAAGGTCTCTCGTCCTTACTACCGCAAAAACACCTAAGTATCTGAGCCGCGGTTACCAGCCATACCATGACACCTGCATTTCGCATTTGCACTATGTCTCGCATCCACAGCAATGAAACTAGGTCCAGTAACTACACTCGGTATAGTGGCAGACGCACAAACTTAAGAAAGTCATGACCGAAGAGAAATAAGGAAAGTGACCGAAGAAAAGACCAAATGACCGAGAAAAACATAAGAAGATAAATAAATAAATAAAGAACCTCCACGTCTGTAGGGGGAGTCACTGAGTAAAAAGGGCTTGCCTGGTTGTTCCCATTGGAGATGGGCTGGACTCATCTCTGCTGGAGTTGGTGTGTGAAGCCTACCCAACTCGTTTCTGCTGCTCTTTTGTTTTGCTTAGATTTTTTTTTCTGCAGCTTTGTTACCTGAATACTTGTCATTTGACCAGGGGTTCATCTCTCACCATCCCTCACCATCCCCGTGACAGACAGGGGATGGCGTGTGACGTTCGCAGCCATACATGTGCCACTGTTACACCTTTCCACGCTGCCAATTCACACAGCACTCATTTTGTCCCTGTTAGTACTTCCCAAGAAACAGTGGAACAGCGGTGTAACAGCTGCTGAACGGACGTTACGCCGTCACGCCTCAGTGGCACTCAGCACTCACACAACACAGCAGAGCGGAATAAAGGTGTTACAGTGGGGGAACAAACTCGCTGTGTGAGAGCTTCCATTGCATTGTCATGCTTTTTAAAATTCTATAGCTGGATATGACTTGATACAATTACATATAAACACAAACACAATATGATAGCACACACACACACGCAACATAAACAACAATAGATCAATAAATGCATTGTGTGACTGCTTTATTAACAGGGTAAAGTATGCGCCTTAGTTTACTCACGATGTTAACTAAAAACAATAATCACAATATCGTATGAACTTAATGCACATTATGTAAACTGGGTCATAAAAGAAATACAAATTAAGTCATTTTATCGAGACAACATGTTATTAATATTCACATATAGGCACTGAAAAAGTTAAAATGAAAAATGTACACATAAATAAAAACACTGGTACAATTTTATATTAGCTATTCTAAATATGCAAATGACAAGACTTCTTCAAGTGCAAAAGGTAAAACGTTATAGCACAGAAACCCTAGGAGCCTTTTTTTAAAACTTAAAAGGCTCTTTTTTGAAATTGTCTTTGTGCAAGCATATATTTCTTATTTTAAGCCTAATACACCACAGTTGTCCAGTATAATGAAGTTGCTGCAACTGTAAATTCAGCTTTTTATCCATGTACTGAAGCCTTTAATAGAAGCAGACCCCTCGTTTCACATGTAAAAAGTTTCAAGCTTTAGTTATTGTCTTAAATGCTGTCGTGGAACTGGGTATAAAATATTAGCGGTTAATAACAATCATCATATAATAGAAAAAAAAAAGCTTTACATATAGTTGGTTATCCAGAAAAAGGCAAAGTTATTGTAGACTGTGAAAAAGGTGCAATTTGTTGCAGGTTAGCTTTATAGTTTGGTAAGACTGCTAGGTGTTAGATAAAGCCCTGGTTTGAAGCCTTATGCTAGTTATAGTGACTACACAGTGTATCTGTCAAGTTGCAATTAAAGAAAACTAACACTTATAATAAAAAAAAGCATATAAATTACTTTAGAAACATTCAAGCATTCTTCACAAGCAATCATGCCGTCTTCATTCAATGTTCTTTTCTTACAATCCCACCAATGACGAGCCTATTTTGCATTTCTGTAACATCCTCAACATCTCCACGTGTTTTCACAGGCTGTTTCCTGTTTGACGAGAGAGTTTTCCGGATAATCCCCCCCCAATCATGAAAGCAGCCACCACCAGAGATTGTCATTTGCAGCTGGTCATGGCAGCAGCTTTGTGGCATCGACTGGGATCTTTACTTTAGCGTATCCAAAACACATATGCTTTAGATGTGACGTTTCAATGTCTAACATCCCATGTGAAAGGCTGCTCTGCCCTTTAAGCCGCTGTAGCGATACCACTTCTGACCAAATGAGGGCAGCATATCACGAGAATGCTCATGTGTCGGTCCCAGGACTCCCTCTGGTGGGACAAAGTGGTATTACAAGATGTGCCAGAGTGTTGTCAGTGTGACACGCAGCTGATCTATATGCCCCCATGTGGTCAGAAGTGGTATTGTTACACAGAGTAGCTTTATAGCCAGAGCGATGTAAACACAGCAGGAGATCGCACCGTCTAAAACAACACAACATTCATTTAATTTCCATATATTTTCCCAAACTACCATTCTAATTTCAACCGATTTTTCAAAACCATCTGCACACTGTGAGTGAAAGGGGAATAACGAAATAAATGCAACCTCACTATCAGTAAATATGATGCTGCAGTCAGCAGCTAAGATGAAGATCAGAAGCTTTCTGGCAGCGTCCCGCATGTGCACACAGGCTTCATAATCCAACCCAACATGGTTTTACTTGGCTTTAATTTAACTCCAGCTGAATCAGGATGAATTTAAGCTCAGACAAGGTCGCTGATTTGGAGGAAATAAGTCAGTTTCTTCCTCAATAAATGAGATGCAAGTTTTAATAAACGTGTGAGCACGTTCTCTACCCGTGGAAATGAATGGGAGGAGCACCAGACACATTTCATGAGGGTGAATTTTTCTGAAGTGAATGGGGATGGCTGGCCCAACAAAACTCACATTCACAAAAGAAAAGTTAATAAGCAGTGGTTATAAGTGACAGACAGAGCAGTACAGCGTCCATGTTTGGCCCAGATGTTGGCCCAAATTCACCACTGAATCCCACCTAGACATAAGGCTTCCTTATATTTTAAGCTATGTTAATATATGATTAGTGGTATATGTAGCAGAAGGAAAAACATTAGCAGCAGGTCATTTCCAGCACGGAAAATACTGTTGTTTAAAAGGCGAGAGACCAACCTATGCCTTATGTGATTACATGTGTTAGTAAAGTCCTCTATGTGTGTTAATCTTACATTTAGGTTTTCATACGTCTGAGAGGAATCTATGTCATGTTTTCTTTTCAGTAATAATTGAACTTTTAGAGGAATTGTGAGGCTTAAAGCCGCTCTATGTAGGAATACCACATCTGACCACATGGGGGCAGTGTATGGCAAGAAAGCTCATGTACACATTTAGTGAGACAAAGTGGTGTCATAGGGCGTGCTGGAGCGTCCCCACTCATTAGCAGGATATTGTCAGCGGCTCTCATGTGATCAGAAGTGGTATTGCTACTTACCGCTACAGCTGTGCTATTGTAAGTGTAGCATGTGAGCTAAGAGAGGCGGTGAAGCCGGTTTATATCAGCTCTGAACGCTGCCTCGAAGAATATGACGGAGGTGAACCGGGTCTCTACGGATGAATTCTTGTTTTGTATGTTTGTAACTACATATGGCTGGACTGCAAACTGATTGCATGCAACCCTGGTTCATTTTTATCTGCTTCATGGATGAAAAAAGCGTGCAGTCTTGAAAGTAGCACCCTCTATAAGAACGTTCAGACCGGCCTCTGCTCACAAACTCAGACAGCTAACATTTAAATAGCCACACACTCATCCCCTGCAGAGTCGGTAAGAGTACGTTTAGTGTTTGCTGGATTTTCCAGATTTGCCAGGTTTGCTTGTTTTGGCAGCTTTGGTAGCTTTGATGTCCATCTTGGTCTTCTGGATGCGAGAGAAGATCTCCTTGAAAAGGGCCTTGTATTCTGGAGTGTTCTGCCCCAGCCGCTTGTCCACCGCCTCCACCTGCTTGCTGATGCTCTCGATGGCTTCAGGGGTGGAGGGCGACTGGGTGGGTGTCGGGGGAGGCACTGGGGTGGGCCCGATGGCGCAGTCTTTCATGGACGGATCTCTGGAGACGGGTCGGGAGGTCTGGACCCCGGCGTGGCACAGGCTCTCCTCGTGCCGCCTGCACTTCCCCAGCAGCTCCTCGTATTTCTCCAGCAGGGCGTGGTACTGCTCGTCCACCTCCCTGAGGATGGACATCCCCCTCTTCCTCACGCTGTTGGCGTGGAGGGCGTAGCTGCCCCGCCGGCGGCCGGACGCGTCCCGGGCCACGATGGCGTTGAGCGCCGTGTCGCTGCAGCTCTTTCTGACGGGGCTGGACTCGGGCAAGGCCTCGCCTCCGACGCCCCCCCCGCCCTCCGTCTGCTCCCTCACGCCTCCTCCCGTCTCCCCGTCCTCCACTTCCAGGAAAGTGTCGGTTTCCGGGGTGATGCTGAGGACGGTCTGGGTGAGGGCCACGCCGTCGTCCTCGCTGCTCAGCAGGAAGGCCCGGGCGCGACGCAGCTGCTGCAGCTCCTGCAGCTCCACCTCCAGCTCCCTCACCCTCGCCTGGCAGCTCTCAGCGTCCTGCAGGCGAGAAGAATCACAGTTTGAGCTTCAGATTCGTTTATAACGTTTGCTTCTCCCGCTACAACTATTGATTATGTTCACTCCTGATCAAATTTAATCACCTGTTCACGAGAGCTATTTTCATCGTGGGAGACAGACTTGATTACCATCAGTAGACATCAGTTGAAATGTTCGGGAAGAACACTTAAAGTGCAAAACGGGCACAACCGACCAACACGGTGGAGGGAGCATCATGATCTGGGTTTGCTTTGCTGGCTCGGGGCCTGAACCACTTGCCATCATCAAGTGGAAAATTAAATCTCTACATTACGGAGATAGCCCCCGGGATAATATCGTGACTGTCCAGCTTGGAGATGAGCGATTTTATCGATTCTGCAATATATATCGATATTTTATCGAATATCGAGTATCGATTTATCAGCTTCTAAGCTTCTTTCAAAACCCCCGTGTCCCACCTTTAAAAGATTGCAAGCAAAAATTTGCACTGTTTAAATAAATGAAACAATTTTTCTCAACACATCTTTTATTCATTTTGTCCAGCATTTGCAAGCTGCCTGTCAGCCATATAATGTGTAGTTGATGCTTTCAGTTCAATAAATTCAAACAAAGTCATTGGAACACTCACAAGATGTCACCAAAATCAATTTGTCCCTTTAAAATCATTCGGAAAATGATGTAAATGTTTTTTAAGATGAATATCGATATATATCGTATCGTGAGCCAAATATCGTGTATCGTATCGTATCGTGAGATTAGTCTATCGCTACAGGCCTAGTCCAGCTGCTGAAACCTTAGGTGCGTCTCCACTAGCATTAGCTCTGGGATCATTTTTTGTTTTTTGGAACCAGATCGCTGATGCGTGTCTCCATCACCAGTGGACGAGCTAACAAACGCTAACACATCAGTCCGCTAACGTTCCCTTAGTGTACAAGTTGTTTCCTCTCATTCAACGCCACCATTCTGCATTACACAAACAGCAAAACAGAAACGCAACAATCATCTTTAGCTCCTCCAAGGTTTATCTCGTCTTTTTGATTCGCTTCTTCTCCTTTATTGCTGGTTGACGAACAGCGGAAGCGGTGCGCTGCCGCCACCAGGTGGTTTGGAACGGTAGCTCACGTTCGACCGGCTCTGTCGAGGAGACACGACAGCTGAAAACTAAAACTAGCTAAAACTGAAGCCTCAGAGTTCCATCCCAGAACCCACTCTGGTGGAAACGCACCTTTACTCATTGTTGGGTGATGCAGCAGAACAACGACCGTAAAGAATGAAAGTAAATCCACCTGAGAATGGCTTAAATCCAGGTTTTGGCGTGGGCCAATTAGAGCTCAGGCTTTAACCTCACAGAGATGCTGCGAAACGGCCTCGAGAGACTCGTCCACACCAGACACCATCTAAACCTGCCTGAGCTGAAGCAGCTCTGGGAAAAGGTCAAAAATCCCCCCTGAACAGCCTGCAGGTCTGATCCGGACATGAAGCAGCTGCAGCCAAAGGAGACTTAGCCAGCAATTAACCTCAAGGGTTCACTTACTTCTTCTTCACCACTGTTAATTTGAAATGGGTGTGTTTGATAATTGATAAAGACACGAGAAATCATAGTTATCTGTGTCATTTCTGCTGCTTTTTTGTTTTTTTTTTTAGGCCTGGGCAACAATTAAAATTTTTAATCGCAATTAATCGCATTATTTCCCTGATTAATCATGATAAATCGCGTTGTATACGCAAAATCAAATAATGAATTCAAAAGTTGTGTAAAGGTCACTTTTATTTAAATGTTCTGCTGCCATATGAACTAAAATGTCATAACATTTGTTGTTCAAACACTTTTAACATCAGCACTTGTCAGTAACACATATTTAGTGTAAATCTCATCTTAAAAAATGTAAAAAAAAAAATAAAGCTTATTGCCACTGCCAGGACATTAATGTCATCCTGTTTTTATAAAAAATAAAAAAGTCTACAAACAAAATCCAACAAAATGATTGTGTCTCAGCACAATCAGAACATTAAAACAGATCATTTCTGAGGTAACAGCAGAAACTTTTAACGGGGAGTTCAACTTGTCAGTTGTTACAAATAACCTTGTTTCTGTTGAATCCTCCGTCTGGGAGAACTTTAAAATGAAAATGTCCATGTTAAAGTTCAGTAACTTTATCAATCTGTGTATCATTCATTCTTTACCATTTTCAATTGTTAATCAAAAAAAATAATAATCAAAAAGTGACATTTTATTACGTTTTTCTCGTTTTTAAAGCTAGCGCAAAAAAATGAAAAAATGCCTGTTTTTTTTTTTTATATTTCAATTTTAGACTTGGATCAAAAATACGAAATGAAAAAACGGACCACAGAACTGAATTAGTTTTATAATGGAGGACTGAACTTTCTGTTGTCATTACACATCTGTGCCACTAGATGGAGCCGCACTGCAGTAACCAGCTAGAGAACAGCAGGACAGTGAACACATGGAGCAGATCTGATGGAACATGGAGGAATGACAAGAATGTTTTGTTGCAGTGTAGAATTTTTTTTTTTTTACAGACAGAATTGTTAATATTGCTACCTGAGTTGCTTCCTGAACTGTAAAGTTCACGGATTTTTACCGTTCTCCATGTCTGTTTTAGCTGCCAATTCTTAAAATTCTACTTCTTAAAGTGCGATAAAATAATTGTCGGCGTTAATAAATTAATGTGTTAACGCGATAATAACGCGTTAACTTGCCCAGCCCTAGTTTTTTTTTTTTTAATGTTTTCTCTATAATTGTGACTCAAATGAAGATCAGATCAGTTTATGGTGAATAAAAGCTTAAACCCAGTTAATCCCAGTTTCTTGCAACTGTTGTCTGGAGCCAGAACTGTAGTTTTCCAGTCTACCTGCACCCGTGTCTGCAGCCGGGAGAACTCTCCAATCAGGAGGTTGCACTCCTTCTCCACCCCCTCCCTCCGGCCCCTCTCGGTCCGGACGGCCGACCGCAGAGCCGACACCGCCTCCCTCAGGTGCCGGTTCTCTTCTTCGAACGGCTGGCACTTGGCCTCGACGGTGAAGCTCTCGGCCCTCCCCACAACGAACTCATCTTCATACCTGCCAGAAAGGAGGACACACACACGCACACGTACGGTTTGATTCTGGGACGGCGCGTGAAGATGCCCCGCCCCCTTCCACACCTGTGGAATACGTAACGCAGACCTGGGCGCCGTGCAGAGCTCCCTCAGGCACGGGAACGAGTGGATAGTCTTGCGCCGCTCCCTCTTCTCCCTCTTGACCCGGAGCTGCTCCATGGAGCGCAGCTGGTCCACCTGACCCGACAGAGACTCCACCTGGTTCTGCAGAGCCTCGATGGTCCCCGATAACCTGTGAGCCAAAGATAAGACAAAAGCTTTACGGCGCAGCGACGGAGGATAAACCGGGTGAGAAAAGGGAAGCCGGGAGAACGCCGGCACCTCTCAATCTTCTGCTGCGAGGTCTTGCTGTCCGTCACCAGGGTGTGGTTGGTGCGCTCCAGCTCCCGGGCCGTGCCGTCCAGCTGCTCGTACACTTTGGCGTGTTGCTCGTTCATGTCTCGGAGAACCTCCAGCTGCTTGGTCAAGTACTAAAGAGCAGATACATGCACGTTTAGCTTCATAGTGTTCATACATTTATTACTCAAATCCATCTGTACAGTCATGGAAAAAATTATTAGACCACCCTTGTTTTCTTCAGTTTCTTGTTCATTTTAATGCCTGGTACAACTAAAGGTACATTTGTTTGGACAAACATAACGATAACCACAAAGATTGCTCATAAGAGTTTTATTTAAGAGCTGATATCTTACCATTTTCCATGGTTTTCTTGATTATAACCTAAATCACTTAAGTTTTTACATCAATAGCTATGGCGTTGTACTGCCAAAAACACTGCTTTTATGCATTCAGTGTTTTCTTTTCTGTCTGTTTTAGTCACATGATGACGTTTAGTGGTACCAGGTATTAAAATGAACAAGAAAGTGAAGAAAAAATGGTGGTCTAATAATTTTTTCCATGATTGCATGTATGTTCAAAGCACTTCCATGTGTAAATCATGCTAATAGTATATACTATGTATATACTATACTACTGTATGTCTGTAGTACTGCTTTTACCTGCACGTATCGTTACATATTGTAGATACTATATATACTGCACTTGCTGCTCTTTGTACTTCTGGATTGATACTATCTACCCTGTACTTTTACATGCGTGGGACCATGAAGTTGAATCTAATCTTAACTAATCTGATCCAAAGGACACTTTAAATTGAGAGATCTTGAAGGTTATTCAGCAGATGCTCTGAAACGTTGAGGTATTTTACACGACTGCCGTCTGCAGGCGGACGTTTCCAGTTCAAAGAATTTTCTTTTTTCAGTTCTAAGAATTTAAAGGCACCCTATGTAGTAATGCCACTTCTGAGCACATGGTCACTTTGCCAGTTGTTGCACACGTCATTGCGTCTTATGTCAGGAGCTGACACGTGAACGTTCTTTTGATAAGCTGCACTCATACGGTAAGACGTTGTTTGGCTACACAGAATGGCTTCAAGCCTCACAATTCCTCTCGAAGTTCAATTATCGCTAAAAAAAAGTGACATCCTGACAATTTCTGCTGCCACAAAAGCTTCCTTTGTTACATGTTTTTGACAGATCTATTTATAGTTGTCTGTTTTAGAGGCGGAGTCAGACAGCTGAATTGACTCCACCTCTCTTCTTTGCAACGTCCACCTCAGATACACAGCGATGGAGACGGCGGATAATTCATCTGAGAGCTGGAACTGTGATGTCATAACGTCCTGCACATCTTTTTTTTTTTGTCTGCATTTACATTCATGGTTAGCGCCATCATCTAGCAAAACCATCTAGTATGTATATGCAATTTAATCTTATAGCAGACCTTTTTTGTGGGATTGTGAAAGGTGAATGTGTCCTTCAGTCCTCTCTGGCAGTAAATCTTTATTAACATCTTAAATCCTGATTTCGTCAAGAGAGGACTAAAAAAACACCAGCAGTGAAACATTCAAAGACAAGACAGTTAAAGAGACACGACAGTGAGGGTGTGGTGTGTGCAGAGTTGTGAAGTGTGAGGGGTGTTGTGTAGTGGATTGTGTTGTGATACAGAACAAACTTAAAAAGATAATATGTAGGGAGCAGAGAAAACTACTAACAAAAACTAAATAAAAACTGAATGAACATCTTCTACCAAGCAATATACTTGTGAGCATGTGAAGAATTCATGTTAACATTGTGGATTGATTGTGTTGATAAAAGGGGGGGGGGGGGGGGGGGTGGGGTGGTGTAAAGCATAAATGTGTCCGTGCGCATATAAACTCACATGTAAGCGACCAAAGTACCATATAAATTGTCACCACTATTACTGTTATGGCAGCAGATCCAATATCTGTGTCATTCGGTGGAGCACTTTGAAAGAATGGACGCGAGCAAGCTGGGTTCTTGATAAACAAAAAATCTTTATCCAAAAAAATAAGTTAACAAAAAAGGGTCTCCAAATACAATTTTCTCGTTACAAAGTTACACAGCAAGCACGGTCAAAAAAACTATATACATCCGTGCTCCATTAGAATGCTTCTGACTTTTTCCACCGCGGTGCGTCTTCCTCTTTTCGCTTTCAAAATAAAAGTCTCAAATATATATGACCGTTAAATTACTTTTAACTTACAGTAAACCTTTCTTATATGAAACAAAGCTAAAATGACTAAACATTAATATGAATTCTAATATTCTTTTAAACTATATTCCAAAACATTTCCCAAATATTCTCATGGCTCTAACAATTACCATCACCACCATCCTAACTTTAGTCCATCTTAAATCTTCCCACGGGTGAGAAAACGCCCTGCACATCTAAACGACTCAAACTCAGGTCTTTCCATAGTAAATGAAAGAGTTGTAATTCAGCTGCACTGATATGAGAGGAGATGAGGAGAAAAGCAGATTTAGCTGCTTTCCACTGGAAACAGTTGGCAACAGTGAAGCACATGTGTGAAAACTATCTGCTTTTTTACTTTGGTGCTTTATTTCAAATAAAACTAGTCTAAATCTTGACACATTTTGCACAGCCTGAGATTCGTACCTCAATCTCTTGCACTTGCTCCTCATTAGTGATGTACATCTGCTGCAGTGAGTCCTCCAGCTCTTTGTTCCTCTCCAGCAGAGTCTTCCCCAGCTCCGCTGCCAAGTGGAGATCTGAGCGTTGGTGAGAAAAAGAGGGAAAGTTGAAAACAAGTGAGATTCAAATGGAGAGAAAAAAAAATAAAAAAGGAAGAGGACAGAAATGAGGAATGGATTAATGAATGCTAATGATTGGAGATTAGGAGAAGCTGGATTTAGAAGTTGAAAAAATGAGTTAATGTCAATGAACAAGAAATAGTGCGGTTGCATAATTTATATCACCGCTGTCGTGATTAACGGAGCACACTGCTCTATTTTAAGTAAGGTTATAATTGGGTTTGGGACAGTGCCGGTTCAGTTACAAAGGAAGGACAGCGGGAGGACAGAGATGCAGCGTCTCCTCCTGCAGCGTCTCCTCCTGCAGGTCCATGTCCCTGCAGGCTGAATAAGGTCAGAGACTGACGGTAACATCATCTGAAGGGACAACTCTCTGCTGAGATGAGGACTGGCATTCAGCACGCTCTAGAGCTATCTCACAGGCTAATTTATATTTAAAGTGGTCTTTTGGCAGCAATTCCACCTCACTTATGGGGTTTTTTTTGTTTTTTGTTTTTTCATTCGGGCTTCCACACTGCTAACGCACATCCAGAGGAAGATGAGTCTCTGTCATCATCATCTGTTCTCTGTGGGCTCTGACTCAGCAGACCTGGCGGTCTACGTCGCTGGGCGTCAGCAAGATGTGGTTTCCAGCCGCTCGGAAAATGAGGGAGTAAAGTGAACGGCCAGAGAGGTGTTCGCTTCAGCTTCAGCTTCAATAATGAGTAGTGATCGCTGGGACAGACGCCAGGCCAACATTAATGTCAGGCTGCAGGTTCTTTACCACGAAGGAGTGATAATAAAGAAAAAATACACTCCGCACCTCCTCACAAGTTCAGATATGTTCTAAAGAAAATGCTTAAAAGTATTATTCTCATCATTAAGACTACTTAGATCTGTGCTAATCTGGCGCTCAGTTACAGTTTGGATGGAAGGTTCAAGCTAGAAGGTTTTTTTTTAATGTTGAGATGTTGAATAGGGAATACCATCCATCCATCCCTCCATCCATCCCTCCATCCATCCATCCATCCATCCATCCATCCATCCATCTTCTGTACCTGCTCCAACCCTGCTCAGGGTCACGGGGGTCTGCAGGAATCTATCATGCTGTCACTGGACACAATGATTTTTTTAACTCAAATACTTTTTTTTTAGGGCTGGACAAGTTAGCGCGTTAGTATCGCATTAAAGCATTCATTTGTTAACGCCGACATTTATTATTATTATTATTTTAACGCATGTTGCTCACATGCTTTTATTTTGAAAAGTATGTTACTGGCTGCTGCGGAACCGGAAAACAGTAAACATAAGGAAAAGCTAAAACAGACATGGAGAACGGTAAAAATCCGTGAACTTTACAGTTCAGGTAGCAACTCAGGTAGAAATATTAACAATTCTGTTTGAAAAAAAAATTCTAGACTGCAACAAAACTTTCACGTCATTCCTCCATGTTCCATCAGATCTGCTCCATGTGTTCACTGTCCTGCTGTTCTCTAGCTGGTTACTGCAGTGCGACTCCATCTAGTGGCACAGATGAGTAATGACAACAGAAAGTCCAGTCCTCCATTATAAAACAAATTCAGTTCTGTGGCCCGTTTTTTAATTTCGTGTTTTTGATCCAAGTCTAAAATTGAAATATAAAAAAAAAACAGGAATTTTTTTGTTTTTTTGTGTTAGATTAAAAAATGAGAAATGTAATAAAATGTCACTTTTTAATTATTATTATTATTTTGATTGACAATTGAAAATGGAAAGAATGCATGAAAGAATGACATGGATTGATAAAGTTACTGAACTTTAACATGGACATTTTCATTTTAAAGTTCTCCCAGACGGAGGATTCAACAGAAACAAGGTTATTTGTAACAACTGACAAGTTGAACTCCCCGTTAAAAGTTTCTGCTGTTACCTCAGAAATTACCTGTTTTAATGTTCTGATTGTGCTGAGCCACAATCATTTTGTTGGCTTTTGTTGGATACTGTTTTTTTTTTTTTAATAAAAACAGGATGACATTAATTCCCTGGCAGTGGCAATAAGCTTTATTTTATTTTACATTTTTTAAGATGAGATTTACACTAAATATGTGTCACTGACAAGTGCTGATGTAAAAGTGTTTGAACAACAAATGTTATGACACTTTAGTTCATATGGCAGCAGAATATTTAAATAAAAGTGCATTTTACGCTACTTTTGAATTATTTGATTTTGCGTATACAATGCGATTATTCAGGGAAATAATGCGATTAATCGCGATTAAAATTTTTAATCATTGCCCAGCCCTAGTTTTTTGTTGTTGTTGTTTTTTTCCAAATATATAAAATCAGACAGTATCTTCTATGTCAGGGTCGAGCAGTCCCAGTCCTCCAGGGCCGCTGTCCTGCATGTCTCAGATGTTTTCCTGCCACAGCACATCTGGTCCAGATGAACGGATCACCATCAGCCTGTCATCCATGTCAGCACCAGACCGTTAATGACCCGTTCATGTGAGTCAGTTGTGCTGAAGCAGGGAAACTTCTACGATTTCCAGGATCTGGATTTTCCCACAATCTATCCATTCCTCTATTTTCTGCAGCCACTTCAATCCTTTTCCAAGGGGGCTACATCCTTGATAAACCGTTGCTGGCGCAGGAGTAGCAATACGTGAAGTTCTTCGAATGGCCACTAGGGGCCGTGAGTCAATTTTTTCCTCATGCAAATTCCAAAGCAGGTGCTGCAGTATTTTTAGAGAGTCATCAGCATATTTTTTTACAGTGTGTGATGGTTGTAACTAAGCAGAGCCCCCACCAGAGGCAAGAACAAACCGCTGGGCAGTTAACAGCTACGACACACCTCCCCCACATTAGCTTGTTGACAGGTCCCTTTCAGGACTTTGTTGAACATAAATGAGGCCTACCAGGATAATCAAAGAGTAATATGGCATCTTTTTTAGAAATCCTGCATTTTCTAATCCTTTTGTTTTCTTTTTTTTAGCAATCAAAGCTGACAGGGAAACCTGAAGGAGCCCGTTAGTGAGCCCAGTGGTTCTCCTCAGCAAAACAGAGTGTGATAATAAGTAGTCTTCAGTAAGTCTCCATTGGCCACGGTTACATGATGTTTTTAAATTCGGAAAAATAATTCCGAATTAAACTATTTTCCTTCGAGTTTACATGGAAATAGTAATTCCGAATTGAGGTTTACATGGAAAACACGTTTGTTCGGCTTTATCCAATTCCGCTTTAGGTCTGGGGGTTGGTTCTGATTGGATGGGGGGGCAGACGTCTTTACGTCTACCGGAAGAAAACAAACTTAGCTAACCCGGTTAGCAACAACATTCCACTTATTTTTGACCTGGGTGGCGTCTCTATCTGTGAAACCTCCTTCATTTAACCTAGCCGCTACAACTTTGAAAAGCTCACAATTTTCATGTTTCCTGCCATCTGTTCTTTTAATTATTTCCAGTTCCTCCAAGCTATTTATTAAATAAAACATCTCTGCTCTTGACCACCGTTTACTGCGTGCTGCCATTTTAAAACTTTATTTTGAAAACAAGCCTAGCGCGGAATATAAGCGTCATCTCGACAGACGGGCAAGAGAACGAGCATGCGCAGAAAGACGGGAATTAATTTAAACAGGAATGAGTGTATACATGGCCGCAGAATTATTTTATTCGGAATTAAAATCAAAATAAACCAGCCACTTACTTCGGAATTAAGTTTAATTCGGAATTGACATTTTCATATGGAATTAGGTGTTTACATGGTAACTTTTATTTGGATTTAACTTTAATTCTGAATTAAAGAAGAATTAAACCTCCCATGTAAACGCACTGATTGTACCTTTTTGCTCTTGTTTCATTGAGCTCATGGTTTGTCCTTGAGGAGGAACAGTAAGATAACACGACTGGATGAAACTGCTCTATTCTATCAAATTAGGTCTGTTGCATTTAGATACACGCCTGGAGACCCACTTTATTTGTCTCATCCCAAGAACATGACGTTGACAGCGGTTGGCCTGTCCACATCACCAGTACCAGGCCACTTACAGTCGCTTCTATGCCTGTGACCATAATAAATGCTCCAGCCTACGCCTTTTGATTCACTTTTCTGGTGCAATACCTCCATTTTTGGGTCAATATGGAAGCGATCTCCACGGTTTTAATCGTAAAATGAAAAAGAAACGTACTCCAGCGCTGTTTCAGCTGTAATTTTCAACGCTGCATTTTTCTGATCCAATGTTCCTCTTCCACCTGGCAGCCGTCGCTGTCCTCACCTCCTCCAGTTGAACTAATGAGCAACACGATAAGCGCGGTGGTGCCAACAGCCCCATATGGGACGATTCACACACTTCCCTCTGTGCTGGTAGCTTAATGAATTCCCGCGGGCCTCCTCCCCCCGGCGTCGGCAGCTCAGGTGAATGAATCCTCCCTTTTGTGGAGCGAGTGAGGAGTCCACCGAGCCATCTGGCTGCTAACACCAGTAACTCCTGATCCAACTCCAGACAGCTGTCACGAGGAACACGGGCACCGTCGCTCACGTAGCGTGATGATGTAACAGACTGCTGGTCTCACAGCAGTTAGTGGAACTGTTACAAAATAAAAGCCTGCAGGTGGCGCAAAGAAAACAGTCCCTCTAATGAATGTTGAAAATCCACCTCATTGTAATTATGGGTGAGTATTGGCAAGGACCTCCCAATACGATATGTATTATAATACTTGGGTCACGATACGATATTATCACGATATATTGCGATATTCTACCCAGTCAATATCAAAATTAAAAGTAGAGATGAAAAATCAAGTTGCTGTATATGTTCATCAGATGATATTGATCAAAATATTTGCTTCAAAACAACCTATTTATTGTTTATTATTAGTGTTTTTGCACATTTAAGAAACCATTACAACATACTGACAGCATTGTAAAAAAATCGATATTAGGAGCTGAAAAATCGATATTATATTGGGTGGCCGAAAATCGCGATATATTGCCAAATAGATTTTTTTTCACACCCCTAATCTTAATAAAGGTGTAATATACGCGTAAAAGAGCGTGACTTATGCACTTCGCTGCACAAGTCACTCTGAGTGTTAATAGGAAAATTTTTAAAAGTTGTGCTCATTAGCACAAATACAGCGGATTGACTTTCTTGTCAATTTTTTAATTTTCCCATGAGGCCGGTTGGATGACGCAGTCAACCTGGTCACGTTGTACCGGGCCCATGCACGTTCGTCCAGTCTGCGTCGCATTTCAGGACAACTCCCATCTGTGCAAATACCATCAGGTTGAAGCAGTAAGCATCCACGTGTTTACTGTCAGCAAGCGTGCGTTCATGCATGGTAACATTTCTGACTTTTCAGGCCTCTCACATGATTTCATTTCTGGCTTATATTGCTCTGCTGTATCGCTACAGCTCTAGTTACGAAGGTGCATTGCATTAAATTTCAACCAGATTTAGGTTCAGCGATTCTAATCAAGTGGATGAAATGCAGATGTGGAAGGTTCCACTGTCAGAGGAAAAACTTTGATAGAATTATCCAGTTCAGTTGCAAGTGGTTTGTTTTCCCTTTAACGTCCAGCAGCGCTGCTGATAACTGCTGCAGCTGTCCGGCCGTCACGACTCACATCCGTTTTTGTTTTTTCTATGCAGTGCAATGCAAATTCATAATTGATACCGTTGCGGTGCATTTACAGACGGGTCAGCAGAACAGTGAGCTGTATGATGCTCCAATGCTTCACTCCCATGCAAATGTGTATTAGTTCCAATGGTAACATTTATTTCTATATCGTTAGGCCTTGAAGAGACACGAGGATGGCGACCGTTAAGTTTAACGCTGTTTAAACACATTTAGCCAAGTCATCTGTTGAGCGTGATCTAGTACCGTATTTTCCGGACTATAAGCCGCTACTTTTGTCCCACGCTTTAAACCATGAGGTTTATACAAAGATGCGGCTTTTCTATGAATTTTTCTTCAGCCCTCAGGGGGCGCTCTAGCAGGAAGTGCAAAAACCAAAAAAACAAGCCAAGTAGTTAAAGGCTATTCTGTTTTTGTTCAGTAGCTTATGTTGGCTATGCTACTCTACATTCATTTTGTGAGCATCAATACCTATTATTGGACAAACTGATTAATCCAGGTGTGTCTGACCATTGTAGCTACTCAGACACACCTGGATTTATCAGTTTCGTTTCGTGGGTCCGTTCCGGATGTCTTTGCTGTGTGGGGGGGGTTCAGTACACAGGAGGAGGAAAAATTAAGCAACTTGGTTTTAGTGTACAGGAAGAAAATGAATAAAACCATCAATGACTTTTCTGTTTTGTTTGATCAACACTTTTACTGCCGTGTTACAGGTTCTGTTCAGAAACAATCAGTTCAGGTATGTGAATAAACACTTATGGTACAAAATCTTTCGATCTAAATATCTTATTTCTCAGCCTGGATACCGACGGCTTATATGTGACAAAATATATATGTCGTTTAAATTTTAATGGGTGCGGCTTATATTCAGGTGCGGCTTATAGTCCAGAAAATCCGGTACTCTGCAGGCTGCAAAAACTGTCTGAATAAAGCCTTTAAATTAAGACATTTAAAGATGAACCTCATTGAGAATGAAATTCAGAAACTGTCTTGGCAGAAGAAACCCAAATATCCCCGAGTAAAATAAGTCTTTGGTGAATTCTCTCCGGCTGCCTGCGAAGAAAAGCAAACACGACACAGAGCTTTGAGCCTCAGTGACGAGAGAATAACTGAGGAGGAAGAGGAGGAGGAGGAGGTGTGGAAGATACGCAGGGAAGCGAGGGAGGGAATGCTGGAGTGAGAGGGAACTCGCTTCACGGTGAAAACCAGATTCAGTTCAGGCCACGTGCAGATACGTTTGCTCGGAACAGACGTGACTTTGTCCTGATAACATCAGTCCGACTGTAACAGCAGCTGAACATGTAACAGACACAACCACATATAAACAACACACTTCCTCCAACCAGCTGAGCTCAGCTGCCAGTGTGTTTGTGCTCCCAAAGAGGGAAAAAAGCCCGCGGCTCATCTAGAAGAACCCCAGGAATGTGTGGTAACGGCTACGTGGACGGGTACGTTCACAGCGCTGGACGCGGTGATGTCTTCTACAGCTGCGGCGTCTCCGTTGGTCCATATCACCCATGAGATTCACTGGAATGTGCAGAAACAAGACGTCTCCTGTTCCTGTTTCCCTGCGCTGCCGACACTTAACAGAAAAAAAAAAAAAAAGCTCGAGACAACTTCAGTCGCCGGATATTAATTATTTAGCGCCGACACGAAGTCTCTGACTGTGCAAAATGTTCGTTCATGCCGTGATAAAGGCTTTTTTTTTTTTTTTTTTTTTAGTGACCTCTCCAGGGACTTTTGGCCTTTAAAGCTTCTCATAGTCAGGAAGTGACGGAGCTGCTGAGACGAGTGAAGAAGACTCTTATCAGGTGCATGCCAGCTCTGCACAAAACACCCACTACAGAGACGGTTTTTGGTTTGTTTCTTCTGGGCTGCAAGGAAGGAGGAGGAGGAGAAGGAGGATTTAGCTCTGAATGTAAAATCCCAGGGTTTCTTGTTTTCATGAGAATCTACAGTAAGGAAATGCTGATTTATGGATGTTGGGCTGTAGTTCTGCTGAAAGCCGACACTAAATGATAAATGCTGGAAGTAGGGCTGTAGCGATACACTAATCTCGCGATATGATACAATACAATACGATACACGATACTCGGCTCACAATACGATATATATCGATATTCATCTTACAAAACATGAACATCATTTTCTGAAAGATTTTAAAGGGACAAAGTGATTTTGGTGACATCTTGTGAGTGTTCCAATGACTTTGTTTGAATTAACTGAACTGAAAGCATCAATTACACATTATATGTCTGACAGGCAGCTTGGAAATGCTGGACAAAATAAATAAAAGATGTGTTGAGAAAAATAGTTTCATTTATTTAAACAGTGAAAGTTGTTGCTTGCAAGCTTTTTAAGGTGGGACACGGGGGTTTTGAAAGAAGCTTAGAATATCGATACCCGCGGCTGAAAAATCGATACTCGATACTCAATAAAATATCGATATATATCGCAGAATCAATAAAATCGCTCAGCTCTAGCTGGAAATTTAAGATGGATGGATGGATGAATGGATGGACCTCACAAATGTACCCTCCTGCATTGTGACCAACATTCAACACCGTTCTGTCCTAAAGCTGTTTCTTGTGATAAAACCCTTCAAAAGAACATAAACCGGCGTCCCAGTGACACCTGCTAGGCAACGGGGTTTCCTTGCCCCTCTCTGAGGGGCTCGACGCGTCTGGAGATGTCACCCGACAGAGCATGAGCTCATCAGACAGCGCCGTGACACCCTTTCTGCTCCGTCAAACACGCAGCCGCCTGCATGGATGCTCTCATGAGGAAAGCTCCTTCTCACCTCTATTTGGCCTTTTAATTCAAATATCCCCAAAACAACGACCAATAAGCGTCTATCTTTCTTTCTTGTGTGAAGCCTGGTGCACAAGAGGCAAGCGGGTCTGAGAGTCCATGACATCACAACGGGAAGTGCTTGAACGCTTGTGTGTGGATCCATTTCAGAGAGAGAGAGATGCACCATTAGGAGCATCCGGCCCGAGTGGAGGAGAGGTGGTGGAGGAGGGAGGGAGGGAGGGAGGAGGAAATGAAGTAATGCAGAGAATATGATGACTCACGAGTCGCCACTAGAAAATGTAAAACAGCCCGCCGGAGCCGCTCCACCAGGCTGAGGAATCCATTAACTGGCACTTGGACTTCAGGTCTCGTGTGCATTACGTGAGCAGAGTTCGTGTTCGGTGGTTCCACCTGGTCTTTAGCTGGGGCCTGTGTTATTTAGCAGCTCGTGCCCACTTAGCCCACTTTTGTGTCCCCTATGGGCCCCACAGGCTTCCAGTTTGGGGCCCGTAACTCCGAAACCGTACAATGGCCCGAGCCATTTTCCAGTTTCTGCCCACTTTTAACCCCGGTGGGGCCCACAGGGCCGAGCCCGCCGGGGTTTGGTCGTGAATTAGCTGACAGCTGTTTAATCCGTCAACGTTAAAACCCAAATCTCTGCACGTACCTGTTCATCTATCTGCTTCCTCGTGTGTTTAGTGTGTTTTAATCGCCAGTATCTAGAGTTTCCTCTCACGCTGTCTTGGCTGTGTGTTTGGCGAACGAGTGACGTGTGATGGTGTTGTTCTGGGAGGGTTTTTTTGTTTGTTTTTGACTGTTTCTGTTGCGAATCTTTTTATTCTTTAAAGCCCTTTGTGCTGCACAAGCTGCATGAAAAGTGCTACACGGATCAAGTGCGATTGATTAATCCATCCAGAAACTGGTTAATTCAGTCTGGCGTGACTCAAACTGCAGTTTGTATCAGCAACGTGACAGAAACCTTTTAAAGGACCGTGATGAATAAATATTAAATCAGACCTACGAGGACCTGAGACCTGATCAATCAGATAAAGCCGCTGGTGCAGCTGTGACGGCGTCACTTATCCGCTTAAAAATGTAGAGCCTCAGAGGAAAAGGTTGATTCTCTGACTTTTAATTATGTTAATATCGACAAGAGTGCACCCCTTGATTTTCCTCAACAAAAGTGAATTCATTTAGAAGTTGCGCCCTTGAGCCACAGATGGGGATGATTAGTGAATTAATAAAAACTCAGTAAGGAAATTTCAACCGTTTTATAGCTTCGGCTACTTAAGTGAGAGAATCTGCTGATTTCCTGACACTCATTGCTGTTGTTACTAGTTTTATACGGTTTAGATTAGTAGACTCACGGGTCTGGAACAGAAATACACTTGAGTCGCAGCGAACCAGCAAATTAAACGCAACAGAAAGGGATGCACCCCCACATCCTGATGTTTCACCTCACATTATAACAGTATAAAGTCATAAACAGCCCTCGGGTCTACCATCAGACGGTAAAAACAGAGGCGACAGCAGAACGTGTGTTTGCGGAAAAGTGACTAAATTATGGCCTCTGCTCCTGGCACGAGTCCCACTTCCAAGCCAGCTCTGTGCACGCCCCGGCCACGAGCTTCCCTCCGTCTGCGTGTTTGGACGGCAGCTGGCGTGACGTCACCAGTCCGATTGTTTGGTCTGATGACAAAACGGCAGCACTGGCACAGAGACGGTCCTTTTTAGATGTTTGTTTAGTTAAAATGGGCTCAGCCTGTCTGTAGGGACCCTAAACCCCCCCAGTCATGTGAGTTAAATCACATTTTGAGTCTTGTCAGAGGCCTAAAATAGCAGTTTATTTTGACAAGGCTCTACTGCCCCCCAGGACGGACATTAATTGCCATTTTGCTGAACTCAAAGCTGCTTTGATTCACGTCGTTTTGGACACTGGACACGGTTACATGATGTTTTTTAATTCAGAATTAATTTTTCTGAATTAAACTATTTTCCTTCGAGTTTACATGGAAATAGTAATTCCGAATTGAGGTTTACATAGAGAACACGTTTGATCGGCTTTATCCAATTCTGCTTAAGGTCTGGGGGTTGGGAAGGGTTCTGATTGGATAGGGGGGACGGACGTCTTTATGTATTTACGTCTACCGTAAGAAAACTAACTTACTCGATTAGCAACAACATGGAGGACTACATTATTAGCATCCTTTTTGGATTTGTTTTGATTTGTTTTGTTTTTCATTTCTGAAGCAGCAGCACGACAACATCATGTCGATGGCTGCGGTTACATGATGGTTTTTATTTCGGAATTAAACTATTTTCCTTCGAGTTTACATGGAAATAGTAATTCCGAATTGAAGTTTACATGGAAAACACGTTTAATCGGCTTTATCCAATTCCACTTAAGGTCTGGGGGTTGGGAAGAGTTCTGATTGGATGGGGGGGTGGACGTCTTTACGTATTTACGTCTACCGGAAGAAAACAAACTTAGCTAACTCGGTTAGCAGCAACATTCCACTTATTTTTGACCTGGGTGGCGTCTCTATCTGCGAAACCTCCTTCATTTAACCTGGCCGCTACAACTTTGAAAAGCTCACAATTTTTATGTTTCCTGCCATCTGTTCTTTTAATTATTTCCAGTTCCTCCAAGCTATTTATTAAATAAATCA
This sequence comes from Hirundichthys speculiger, assembly GCA_018398805.1. Classification (NCBI taxonomy): domain Eukaryota; kingdom Metazoa; phylum Chordata; class Actinopteri; order Beloniformes; family Exocoetidae; genus Hirundichthys; species Hirundichthys speculiger. The sequence goes on along the minus strand of JAGFBZ010000062.1, from coordinate 70,731 downwards.
TCTCTGCTCTTGACCACCGTTTACTGTGTGCTGCCGTCTTGAAACTTTGTTTTGAAAACAAGCCCAGCGCGGAATATAAGCGTCATCGCGACAGGCGGGCAAGGTAACGAGCATGCGCAGAAAGACCGGAACTAATTTAAAGCGGAATGAGCGTAAACATGACCGCGGAATTACTCTATTCGGGTTTAAAATCAGAATAAACCAGCCACTTACTTCAGAATTAAGTTTAATTCGGAATTAAGTGTTTAAATGGTAATTTTTATTCTGATTTATTTTAATTCTGAATTAAATAGAAATTAAACTTCCCTGACTGTTTAATAACAGACCTGCAGGGCTGATTAAAACCGTAGCGTCACATTTATGCAGCCACCTCTGTAGTGATCAGGTCAAGAAATAAAAAGAGTATTCAGGTTTCTGAGTACCAGGAAGCCATTAAGCTCATGTTTGCAGAAAAGCATTGATGCTTTGTTTTCCAAAACCAACGGTTTTACCAATATATCGGCTGTTTGGGATCCTTTCCAGCCTAAAAAATAGCGCCTGCGGTGCACATCTGTTACCACTAAATATGAGTGATTTCACTAATGTGACTGAATGAGAAGAGCCTTTAAAAACTAATTCTTATTATGTAATTTAACTGCTTTCAGGAACAAATCTCTCCTGGCTGGAACTGAAGTTCCACTGATGCAGAGGCTCTGCGCGCTTCTAACGCATTGTTGCCGTCTAACCTGCTGCCCGGAGACTCCTTTGACATTTATGGAGCAAAAAGCCGAGCAAACGGCACCGGAATGACGTGTCTGGGGCGACAGAGGGCCTTTGTTCGGGGGTGCCAGCTGAGCGGCCGGTGCCAGCAGCAGCAGCAGCAGCAGCTGACGGAGGGATGCTGCGCGCGCGGGGAGGATGGCGTCTGGTCTTACCCTGCTCCAGGTCCTGCTGGTCGTACCACGGCTCTTCCTCCTCGGTGACGAATTCCTCCATTGTCCCTGAGCTGAGCATGGGTGTCCCAGAAAAGGCACAGAAAATATCTCCTCCGCCTCTCTCTCTGGTCTGGAACAATGGAGCGCGATCCTCCAGGAAGCGGCGGTCGCTCCTCCAACGCCGGAGCTGCGCACGAGCCCTTTTTCTCGGGGAGGGAGGGTCGTGATGCGCCGTGGCGTCTCTACGTGTTTCCTCTTTCCTTCCGCTCCTCCGTGTTTCCTCGCTGTCTCTCTCACGCGCGTGCACGCCCACCCTCACCCATCCCGTCCCGTCTCTCCGACCAGCCGCAGCCGCAGCAGAGTCCTTCAGACGTGGCAGCGATGTCGCAACACGCGCCCGCGGTGCCTTCACGCGGGCTTCGCTTTTTCGCCACTCCACGCCCTTTAAAGCGTGCAAGCGTTGCTGTAACCCGACTGTAATAACTCTGTATGACCCTGGCCAACAAGGGGGGGTCACAGGCACGCGCCAGACTGCTTTAAAGGCGGTCTGTCCTTTGAAGTAGATGATCAACTTTTTGTGAAAGCGGGATTTCCCAGCCAGCTTTTATGTGTGTAGGCTGATAAATGGGTTCCATATGGGATTGGGAATCGATCCGATACCAAGTAAATACAGGGCCAGTATCGCCGATATCGATACCAATACCAATACCGATACCGATACTTTTTCATAACAAGCTTGATCTATCATGAAACTGCTGACCTTTTGTCATTTTTGTGATTTTTGTCTTCAGATTATTTTGTTAAACCTGGAATACAATTTTGGCAAACTTTTTAGGTGACAGCAAAATACTTAATTATCACAATTAACATTTTTCTGTAAATATTCTTTGGAGTTGAATTGTTCTGTTCATAATGTTTTTTCTAGTCCACTTCTTATATTATACCTTTCGATACTTGTGTAATTTTGTTTGCACTGTGTGAACTTTCCTGTTCCTTTAACTATAAAGTTCCCCGTTGTGGGATAAATAAAGGATTATCTAATGGTATTTTGTCTTACCTTTAAATGGGATACATGACATGTACTGGGTTATTTCAAGGTCTTAATTATGTTTTTTTGAGTTGGCTCCAGTAACATGTGACTTAATAGAATATAATAGAATAGAATAGAATAGAATGCCTTTATTGTCTCATTACACAGAGTGTCATGAGATTCAAAGCTGCCCCATAGAGTGCACACATACATATAGAATGGATAAAGTATGTACAATCTCCAATATGCAAAGAAAAAAATATATATGTATTTACACAATACAAGATAAACACAATATTTAAAAATAAAACAGTAAGCAGAAACCTTGAGACTTGGCTAATAGTAGCAGCATCCAGTGGTGTATTACCATGTGTGACATTATGAATATCATACATGCATCAGTGGGGAGTCAATGACTTGTAATAGTGATACTCTGGTGGTAAAGTGACATGTGATAGCAGCATTCAGTAATAAATACTGGTTATTAACAGTGTAAAATACAGATTTTGGTTTAGCTTTCATTCCTAAGCCTAGGATGGCGGCGTGTCAGGACGCAGCGGCTTAAAGCTCTCCCTCGAAGTGCACGTTTTTGTATTTTTTGTGTGTTAAGCAACATGTACTTTGAAAGTTAATATGAATTGATGCTGAAATTGACCACAAGCAGCAGTCGGTGCTTGTGGGAGAGAAAATAACTTGAGTATCAATCTTTTTACACGAGTATCATTTGATATCAATACCAGCGTTGGTATCGATATAATCGATATTTGGATCGATCTGCCCGGCTCTAGCTGGTTCCATTACAACCCGAAGTGAATTGCTCACTTGGGTTTCGGGCCAAGAGGGACTCGGATAAGACAGCCATCTTGGCTCCGTCCCCCCATCCATCACATGACCAGAGCATGACCATCACAAACACGAGGCACCATTTTTCAACCAGTTTATATCTCAGATGACCGACTCCGTGCAGTGAATTTCTACCTGAGGAAGATCACAGGTAACCAGTGCAAATGTTTAGTCTTCTCCAGGGTGCTTAAGGAGTCCTCCAGATGCTCTGAATCTTTTGATGACATTGCGTGCTGCAGATGATGAGAGCTCGTCACAGTTTTACACTTTTTCTTACCTTCCTCACCATGAAAACTAACACACCTGAGTAGAGTTTGTGTTTGAAAAGTCACAGCCAATTCACAGTTCACCACAGTTCACCGCTCTCTGCTTTGCTGCAGACTCAGGGTGTGAAAAAAAATAGATTTGGCAATAATCACAATTTTCAGCCGTCCAATATATCGATTTTTCAGCTCCTAATATCGATTTTTTTTTACAATCCTGTCAGTATGTTGTAATGGTTACTTAAATGTGCAAAAACACTAATAATAAACAATAAATAGGTTGTTTTGAAGCAATTAGTTTTGACTCAATTTATCCTCTGAATGATCAATATCATCTGATGAACATATACAGCAACTTGATTTTTCATCTCTACTTTTAATTTTGATATTAACTGGGTAGAATATCGCAATATATCGTGATATTGCGATAATATCATATCGTGACCCAAGTATCATGATACATATCGTATTGCGAGGTCCTTGCCAATACTCACCCCTAATATACATCTGAAGCTTCTGCCTGAGAGATGTCTAATGTGTTATGTTTCTGTTCAGGGCAAACAAAGCATCAAAATCCTCTTTACCTTCTTCGCTCAGCAAATCTGATGCACTCTACTTAAAACAAAAAAAGAAATGAAATAGGCCATAATAAAGGTTTGGAATATTAATTTCCAGTCCTCCCATGACCCCCAACAGGATGACGTGGTGTTAAAAAAAACATGGATGGATAAAGAGGTGATTGCAGCTGACTGTCATGTGTATTCTTGACCACTAGAGGGCGAGCTGCAGCTTTGCTTCTGTCCTCAAAAGTTTGAATCCAGACTTCTTTTTCTTTGTTCTTGCAGATGTTTCACCATGCATCCAGAACGCTTTGAACTGATAAAGTCAAAAAAAAAAAAAGAAAAAAGGCAGTCCAGTTGCCTTGATTCAGACCCGGGAGAGTTATCGTGACCCGAACAAACGATTTGACAGAAACAAGCTGCTTCGTTCTTCTTATATGGTGTTTTTCTCATCTTTCCATGGTTACTGAAAAGCCTTTACAAAGATTTACTAAACCACAGATTCTTAGATTTTATATCTCTGTCATTTCCAATCCTCAGTACTTTATTTTATCTTATTTTATTCTATTCTTATTTCGTTCTATTTAAACGCCTCCAGAGGACAAATAACATTTTTTGAAACTGAAATTGAGAGTTAATATTTACAGTGTTGGTCTTTCTTCTTCAAAACGTCTGCAGTTTGCTCTTGATGCTGGATACGAATGTTTTGGGTCAAATCCAGACCCACTCTGGCTGTACCAGAACCCTGAGTTGATCATGATGTCTGATTTTCTCCTTGGACACCCTCTTTTAGAGGGCCGGTCACAGATCATCAGCAGGATCAAGATCGCTGGTCATCAGCGAGTTGCTCTTGAATGCCCCCAAACGTGGTGGTCGTCATCTTCTCTTCGTTCAGAACAGCTGGAGTAGAACTTTACTGTAGAAAATAACGTCCCACCAGTCTTGTGCTATCTGTTTTTTGTTTTTGATGCAATTTTTTTTTTTTTTTTTTTTTTTTGGAGATCAGTGGCATCTCTGTTGTCCTTCTTGACACTAGACTTTTATCCAAACATCTTTACCTAAATGTGAGCGTAGATGTCCTCAGCTGCTGTTGTTGAGTAACGTCTGCACTGGTGGGGACACGATCTCCTCACTGGGTCCTCACATGGAAATGGTCAAGACCAGCAACACTCCTGGATCTCCTGGATGTCCAAGATCTCCTGGATGTCCAGGATGTCCTGGATGTCTAGGATGTCCTAGATGTCCTGGATGTCCAGGATGTCCTGGATGTCTAGGATGTCCTAGATGTCCTGGATGTCCTGGATCTCTTGGATGTCTTTGATGTCCAGGATGTCCTGGATCTCCTGGATGTCCAAGATCTCCAAGATCTCTTGGATGTCCAGGATGTCCAGATGTCCTGTATGTCCTGGATGTCCTGGATGTCCTGGATCTCCTAGATGTCCTGAATGTCCTGGATGTCCCATCACCGTACCTGAACCTTTCTCTCTGAAGATCCTGATACTGCACTAACCGTCTCTTTCTGGTGAAACATCTCCAGCAGCATTTCCTCCCAGGAGACCATCTCGCTGCGATGCAACGATGGTCGGATGCCTTTCTTTGAAAATAACTTCCTCAAAGACCACAAAACAATCCTTTTCTTTGTTTGTTTTTTTATGGACCTCCTTTTGCAGAAGTCTGATCTTATTATTCAAACTGAATGAGGAAGTGCTCTCCGCTGACTCTTACTTGTTTCCAACAGCCTCTGTGCTGATCAAAGGGACCCAAATACAGTTAGAAGTTTTATGCCAAGGAGACTCTTTGCAACATTTCTCAGTCCAGACGTTCACCTCACTCAGCCGTCTAGAAACAATGTGCACCGCTCCACCAAAGACCGAGAGTTTCCTGTTTACGCCGGTCCTGTCAACCAGCAGCAGCTTCTGGCCCGCCTTACGTGGAACCATAAATCCCCCCAGTTTTAACTAATTTTCTATATTATATAGTTTATAATTGGAAAGTAAGACATTTTACGTCTAAAGCTGCAGTTTGATTTATCTCAGGCTTGAGAGGGTGCTGCAACAACACCACCATGTCCACCAGATGTCCATCAACAGGGATGTTCTGGGCCCCGAAGAATCCACCCGATGGAGCTTCCTCAGCCCGAGAAAGGAGACACATTTGTAGGTCCCAACTCCCTGCCAGCATTTGTATGAGAGGGCCCATATGAGATACGAATGTATGGAAAATAGGGTTGTCTGCTGGTTCTATACTGGGCCCACTAGGGTTTGCATAGGTGGCTTTATCCAAGTCGGACCCATGCGAGACACCCATTTTGGGCCCGTGTGCCCCTGCGTCACCACTGCCAGCACTGGTTAGCCATAAACAGTCCCATATGGGGCCCCATTTATATCTCACATGGGCCCCAGATGCAACTGTTGTCTGAGTTTGCAGGAGGACGGCCTACATGGCACCACTGCGTTCTAATTCAATTCAGTTCAATTCAACTTTATTTGTATAGTGTCTGTTACAATGTCAATTGTCTCTAAGTGCTTTACAGAGACCCAGAACATGATTCCCGAGCAAATATCATTAACTAAAAATATAATATTGAATCCAAATCAAGGATAATGGCAGGTAAAAAACTCCCACTGTGGGAGAAAAAAAACCTTTAAGCCAAACAGTGGCAAGGAAAAACTCCACTTTAAGAGGAAGAAACCTTGAGCAGGACCTGGATCATATGGGGGGACCTTCCTGATGAAGAACAGCCGGGTAAAGAAAGAAAAGAAGGAAGACAGGACAGAGAGATGATGGAGGACAGAGAGAGGAGAGCACACAAATGCCTAATATAATGACTACATAAACAGATGCAGGCAGCAGCACTGGGGTGAGATGCTCAGAGGACTAGATCACCGGTCACCACGGCGCCTGACGTGGGAGACGTCTCTGTCTGTGAACCCCTGAGTTACTGTATCTATTGATTATGGAGTTGAGTGAAAGTTAGACGTTGCAAGTTTCTTTTTGTCCATCAAGAAGAGAATCCTGTGATCATCCACTTTACCTGTTTTAGGTAAAGGTATTAGGCCTTTCGGTCTCACCGAAACTAAATTGTAGACTTGATAAGAGTCTTGAGACGGGCCTATACGTCACCTGTACTGGTGACACGGAGATTATATTTGCACGGTGTCTTGGTGGTTAGCACTGTTGCCTCACAGCTAGGCCTTTCTGTGTGGAGTTAGCATGTTCTCCGGATTACTCCGGTTACTCCGGCTTCCTTCCACAGACATGCATGTCAGGTTAAATGGTGGTTTTAAATTACCCGTAGGAGTAATAGTGAGTGTGCATGATTGTTTATCTACATGTGACCTGTCCAGGTGGACCCCTGCCTTTCACCTGAAGACAGCTGGGATAGACTCCAGCAGATCCCCGTGACCCTGTAGAGGAATAAACGGGCATAGATGATGGATGGATGGAAAAATAGGTAGGTGTTGTGAGTGCAATGCCAACAGAGTTAACAAAATGTTATTTATCCACGCAAAGTTCCACTGACCTTTCTCACCGGAAAACTCGGAGATACACAGATGAGTCACCGGAGCTGCAGATGGTGACCGGAATCAAACTGGTCACAGAAGCTGCTTCTTTTTTTACCCTTCTCTGCCAGTTTGCCGTCAGCCAACGTGCACTCGTGAGTTTTAATTACTCAGTGAGGTAAACAGGTCTCACGCGCACATACTGAAACGCTCTCCTTTCCCAGGGTGCAGCTGGCCCGCATCCGACCTGTGGCGACTTCACCGTGACGGCACGGAGCGCCAGACTTCTCAGAGGTGTCATCATCCTCCGCAGCTTAATCACTTTGTCCGACAGTCACAGAGATCCGGTTCCACTCAGCGGGCAGCGTTTGGACCAGAGGTTTGATTTACAGCAGACATCTGCTCCGTCCTGGTGGCAGAATTACCGGCTTCGCCGTTAATAAATGACGGGTTGGAGCCTGCGTGAAAGCGCTGTTTGTCATTTATCCTCCATGCTGGCAGTCGGAGTTTGTGAGGAGGCGGATTAGCTTTTCTCTGCTAACAGCGCAGCTGTGGTGGAGGATAAGTGCCGTCAAACATGGAGGGAAACAGCTACAAAGCAGGGAGTTTAAGACAACAAACTGAATAATGCAACCCGGCGTCATCTCTCTTTTTACATGAGCAGCATGTTTTCACAGTCCTCTCCTACTTTTACCGCACATTAGACGCCCATTCCTTTTTCTTCCTTTTTTTTTTACAGTCTTTCAAAAGATACACACTCATAACACATTGTGCAATCATGTAATGACGTAATGTCTCTCTTGTCATTGCATTGCAAAGATCATTATCTTTGAGCGCCATATTCTGTTTTAGTCCCTTTTCTTGTGCTCTATCTACCTTTGTGATTGATTATTCAATCAGGTGTATCTCGACCCGATCCTTCTGCCGGTCCCGTTCCCGTGGACAGCCCACCACCCTTCGCTAAGGGTTTCATGTCTCGCCGACAGTCACGTGAAGAAGAAAGTCCACTCTATTTCAGTTCCTGTGGCTTCACGTATCAGGACATAACACAAAGCGTAATCTGGTGTCATGACACAAGGTCAAGAACCCAGGGCACTGACCCAGATTCCATTATGACTAATAATAAGCCAGCTCTGTGACGGCCCTGCCCACGAGCCTGGGGGCCCAACGGGTCCACTTCAGGCAGCAGCGTCCAAACGACTGACTAGCCGGAGCTGTGAATAAAGCACTCGTTGATTTTATTTAGAGCCCAGGTGCTTGAAGCGGTTGCTTTGCAATGATGAGCTAAAACCCAACCATTCTCGCTTTTTCTATTAATCCTTTCCAGGAGAGCATGAAGAGGGACCCAACTGGTCCCAGTTACACTGAAAGAGTGGCGCCCAGAAGCTCAGGAGCACTGAAAATGACTAACTGCTACCTAAATGGGAAGGAATTATCAAAAGAATGCCTTTGTTGGCATTAAAGCCCCGATCGTACACCTCCTGCTAGCCGCTACCCACAAATTGTGGGTTTAGGAACCTTCGCTAACCGCTAATGCAATCTTCCGCTCCCTAAAGCCGCTATCCATTATGCCAACTCCCTTACTCACATTGTAGGTGTGGCAATGGGCGTGTCTTTTGCCCTTTCCGCAAACTCTGTATCTTGCGATTGTGGTTTGCAGGTAGCAGGTAGCTAATAGCGGCTTACAGGTAGCGCAACCTGCTCTTAAAGGCAATGGCTGCTGACGCACTGATTGGTAAACAGGTGGAACGCCCTAACCACTCCTATGCATAATGTAGCGGGTAGCGCAGGTGGGATAGCGGGTTTAGGGAGGTGGAAGATTGCGTTCTTTGCGGGGGAACGCCTCTCCCGCTACCCGCTATCCCTTAATAGCGGCTTTAGGAGATCTGGCGGAAGATCTCCCCCTAAGTCTTTCGCTTTGCTACTTGTACATAACTGAAAGTGATCAATGTGGTTGTGCATCCATAAACTATCGAGGAAAGTTCTTAAATTCACAAGAAATCCCATGAACGCGTCGCTCTGTTGCTGAATTATCTGACCACACCTGCTCCGGCGCCATCACACTCAACACCGGCGTGCTCCCTGTTCACCCACAGCTGCAGGCCCGTGCACGGATCCAACTCCTGGATGACGTTGACCTCGTCGGTGTCGACGGTGAGACTAACCACTGGGAGCAGATATGGGACCAGGCTGCATAACCTGCTCCACCAATGAGACGAATAGCTTATTGTGAATGTCAGGAAGGAGAAACGAGGTGCGTTTGACCCCATCTACATGGACAGGGACCCTCAAACTCTGAGGACATGTCCTGGACAGCCAAGTCTTAACCAGAGGCTCACCAGTGCCTCTTCTTCCTGAGGACACTGAAGAGGAACCAGCTGACCTCGGTGTATCACAGTCTGGTATGGAAACTGCACCGTAGCAGGTGGCGAAAACCTCCCAGTGCATCACAGGGACGCCACTTCCCGCAGTCAAGGACGTCCAGAGGAAACGCTGTCGACGTCGAGCTGTCTGCTGCTTCACCTCCTGCCCCCCCCCGATGCTTCAGGAGCCTCCAGACGAGGATCAGCGGACTCAGGAACAGATGTCTCCTTGCTGAACTCTCTGCTCTGAGTCTGTGATGTCACGGTACTCCACAGACCTGAATGGTCCAAATGAGACATTTTCAGATCTAAGGGAGAGGATGGTGTAATATCAGAGCTTTTAAGTTGGTAGAAACACGAAATAGCTCCAAAATACATGATGTCAACTGGGGGTGTGAAAAAAAATCAATTTGGCGATATATCGCGATATTCGGCCACCCAATATAATATGGATTTTTCAGCTCCTAATATCGATTTTTTTTTTTAGGAAAATTCATTCATTCACTTAAATGTTCAAAAACACTAATAATAAACAATAAATAGGTTGTTTTGAAGCAAATGGTTTTGACTCAATTTGTCCTCTAAATGATCAATATCATCTGATGAACATATACAGCGACTTGATTTTTCATCTCTACTTTTAATTTTGATATTAACTGGGTAGAATATCGCAATATATTGTGATATCGCGATATCGTAATAATATCGTATTGTGGCCCAAGTATCACGATACATATCGTATTGCGAGGTCCTTGCCAATACTCACCCCTAGTGTCAACCAGAAAAAAGTCTTTTTTCATAACACGTCTCCTTTCAACACTTCTTGCATTCTCCATCTTTCATGCCTCTCTGTTTTCGATGCACTCGGAGCTGCACTGCGCTTCAAAAACACCATTAAGTGGAAGTAAATCATAAACTCTACTTGCAAATCTATCAGCGCATTTACGGGAAGACTTCTGAACATTGTTTTTTGACCGTTTCTATTCAAAACATCCAACCTCAACACGCCTCCACCGCAGGAACTGCTCGCTGAGCTCTGATAAAGCTTTGGGGAAATGAGTAATGCCCATTTGTGGATGAATTAATTTAAGGCCTGGAATGTCCGAGTGTCCCCCCCCCCCCCCCCCCCCCCCCCACACCCACTCAGCTGGCTCCCATCAAAGCCTCGCCGGCTGGGCCTTGGTTTCCGTGGAAAAACGCCGGAGAACACATTCCAGCTGATGCTGCGCAGAATCAACAACAACAACAAAAGCAGGGGAAAGCAACGTCCAGACTCCAGCACGTCTCATGTGTCACAGAGAGGAGTCGTGGGCGAATCTGCAAGGACATGCTTTAAAAGAAATATGGGAGTCAGCTGGCGGGACACCAGACGGATGCATATAAACACACAGAAACCCCCCCCCTGCTCCTCCTAGAGGGAGTCTTGTCTCCACGGAGACTGGAGACAAAAAGGAAGAAAGAAAGTGAGTAAGAAAGAAAGAGGCCCTGGCACAGCTGGTCTGTAGCAACAGGGGGAGAGAAAGAGAGGGAGAGGGAGGAGGAGAGAACAGTGAATGAGTGTTCAGATGCACAGACGGGGCAGAGGGTGAGGGGGAGTCTGTGACGGCGTAAGAACCAGTCAAAGACTCGATTTGGAAACCGGCTGGAGGAGGGACAGAGAGAGAGAGAGAGAGAGAGAGAGAGAGGTATGGTGAAAGACGAGGAGGAGCGAGGGGAGAGGGGAGGGGAGGGGAGGTGCACACAACTCCTCGAGAACTGGGGGAGAAAGCTGCGACGGTCCCGGGCTCATAACTGGAACGGCTGCTGGGCTGCCAAGAGGGCCCAGATCACCTCCAGACCTCCGGAGCTGGTGCGCCTGAGCCGGGCCACGCTGAGACCAGCAGGCACCACAAACAAACCACAGGGAAAAAAGAAAGAGAGAGAGAGAGAGAGGAAAAGAAGCGGGGGGAGGGCGAAAACAGAGAGGAGTAGAGGTCTGTTGAACATTGGACAGAGTAATGAGCTGCTGAGTTTAACTTCTGTTTTCCAGTTAACAAGTGGAGTCACTCAGAGTCTCTGAGGTAAGAGCTTTGATCTGTATCATGCTGCTTTTCTTCTTCATGCATCAACACATGTTTGCTTTCTGTCAAAACAGAACTTTTCTCTGCCCGTCTGCAAGTAATATTAGTAGGGCCGGGCAACGATTAAAATATTTAATCGCGATTAATCGCATGATTTCTCTGATTAATCGCGATTAATCGCATTGTAAACGCAAAATCAAATAACGTATTCAAAAGTAGTGTAAAATGCACTTTTTTTTTTAAATGTTGTGCTGCCATATGAACTAAAGTGTCATAACATTTGTTGTTCAAACACTTTTAACATCAGCACTTGTCAGTAACACATATTTAATGTAAAACTCATCTTAGAAAATGTAAAATAGAATAAAGCTTATTGTCACTGCCAGGGCATTAATGTCATTCTGTTTTTTATAAAAAAATAAAATAAGTCTACAAACAAAATCCAACAAAATGATTGTGTCTCAGCACAATCAGAACATTAAAACAGGTAATTTCTGAGGTAACAGCAGAACTTTTAACGGGGATTTCAACTTGGCAGTTGTTACAAATAACCTTGTTTCTGTCAAATCCTCCGTCTGGGAGAACTTTAAAATGAAAATGTGCATGTTAAAGTTCAGTAACTTTACCAATCTGTGTATCAATCATTCTTTCCATTTTCAATTGTCAATCAAAAATTTAAAAAAAATTAAAAAGTGACATTTTATTACGTTTTTCTTTTTTTTTTTTCGTTTTTTAATCTAACATCGTGTTTTATATTTTATTTTAGACTTGGATCAAAAATACGAAATTAAAATCGGGCCACAGGACTGAATTTGTTTTATAATCGAGGACTGGACTTTCTGTTGTCATTACACATCTGTGCCACTAGATGGAGCCGCACTGCAGTAACCAGCTAGAGAACAGCAGGACAGTGAACACATGGAGCAGATCTGATGGAACATGGAGGAATGACGACAGTTTTGTTGCAGTCTAGAATTTTCTTTTTCAGACAGAATTGTTAATATTGCTACCTGAGTTGCTACCTGAACTGTAAAGTTCACAGATTTTTACCGTTCTCCATGTCTGTTTTAGCTTTTCCGCATGTTTACCTGCTAATTCTCTTCCAGTTCCGCAGCAGCCAGTAACAGACTTTTCAAAACAAAAGCATGTGAGCAACATGCGTTAACGCACGATAAAATAAATGTCGGCGTTAATAAATTAATGAGTTAACGCGATAATAACGCGTTAACTTGCCCAGCCTTAAATATTATTTTGAGTCCAGGTCACTGTTTTTTTTTTTGTTTTTTTTTTTTGTTACTGCTAATTCTGGGACATGAGGTGGGAGGACAAAACAAGGATGAAATCAATGTGGGAAAAGGCCAGAAAAAAAAAAAAAAAAAAAGCAGCAGAGGTCACAGAGTCTGACAGGTGGTGGGAATCTTCACAGCCGGGGGGGCTGATGAATGACACCCACAACGTTTACGTGCACGCTGCCCCAACCATGTTTACTTCTTCTTTTTATCTGTTGTCCTGACGCAACCGTGCACGTGAAACTCTGGGTGGCGTGAGGTGAAATGGAAATCAGTTTTCTGAACCTGAATGTGTCTTTTGCACGGTGGCAACAGGAAGTCAGCTCCTCCTTCAAACCCGCAGACTGAAGCTCTGACTCTGAACCGAGACGCTGCGAAGGTGGCAACCATGGAAAAAAAAAGAAAAATAAATCTGCATCAGGTGGCAGACCAGAGTCTTTGACTTTCCACAAACACCGAGACATGAAAGAGGGACCAGAAGAGCATGTAAACCCCGGTTTGGAGTTGCAATTATTAAAAAAAAATACAGAAGTTTAAAAAAAAGAAAACATCTGCAAACTTTTCATGAAAAGGAGCAGAAAAACACATAAAAAAAAACAGAATAACAGAACAAAAAAAAACAGATAGTTAATAACACATCTATAACAGACTGTTGTCTACAAGACAGGAATCCTCAGGTACAGGAAGTCACTGTTCATGAGGTTTTGATGATGTTAAACAACATTTCACACATGTGGGTTTTTTTTTTTTTCTTTTTAACCTGGCGAATGTCTGTGGTGAACGTGGTCCACCTGCTCTGGACTCTGGTGCAGCTTTTTAAATGCACTTCCTGTCTTGTTTTGTTTCATGTCTGTGGTTAATTATCTGTCATGTTTTTTTTCCCACTTTGTAACAATTTTACTGCAAACTCCACCTTGACTGTCATTCAGCTTTCACACTCAGCCCACACACATGTTGAAGTTACATTTTAAATAATTTTTTTTTAAAGAGTATTTAACCTCTTCAGGTCTGATTTGTGTTTTTCTTCTGAGCCAAAAAAACAAAGAAAAAGAGAAAAATGTGTCCAGCTAATTCTTACTCCTCTCCAGTAAAGAAATGAGAGTGATGTCCCATCAAAAGCTACATCTCATGACATTTTGAAGACATTGAACAAGTTTAGATTTCTCTGATAAAATCCAGCCAGGTGTTCAGATCTCCAGGTGTGTTTCTGTGTTGCTGGCGGCACCAGCGGACTCATTTCCTGCATCTCTTGCTCTGTTTGGTTCCGTAGACGTTCGTCTGGGTTCGAGGACACCAGATCCTTCAGGAGTGAGCGGCTTATCTTTGTCTTCTGTTGATCTTAACCAACCTATCAGTTTTCCTCCTGTGATGTTTTGGGTTGGACTTTGGCTTTTCTCATCATTTTTCCTGAATAAGCAGCTCCGTCCTGCTGAAAGTCTTTTATTTCTTCCAGTTTATGTCATTTATAGGGAGTCTTTGTAAGATTATTTGGACCGGAGGACAGAAACAAGCAGATCTGCGCTTCAATCCAGGGTCTAAATGCAGCAGAAAATATGTTGTACAGGAAAGAAATGATGAGCTAAATAAATAAAAGTCAAGGAAGCTAAAAGGACAGTTTTGTAAACTGCCGACCCCCTTTACCTCCGATTACACTCATTTGAAGGGACTTGGTTTTGCAGTCACTTCTTTCATTTTTTTTTTTGTCAGCGCGTGAAAAAATATCTAACGTTTCATCGTTTGAGTCCGGTGATTTCTGGCTCTGTCATCCTGAAAATGTTTTTAAAAAATCACTATAATCAGGAAGTTTTTCAAACTTTGTTGAAACGAGGCCTGGGCCCGGATCATAATACCACCACCACAGGTTTCTACGGCGAGCCCAAGGCATGATGGGAGCGTCACTTCTTCCTCCGACTCTCCCATCACCTTCAAACATAAGAAATCTGAGCTCGTCAGACCACTAATTCTAATCCCACATCCTTTAGACTTTTTTTTTCTGGCAGTAAACCTGACTGATGATGGGTTTTGGTAAAGTTTAACAGCTGTTTTGGCCCCAAAACCTTAATTTCTCTTTGCGTTGTGCAGCGTAGAAACTGTTCAACAAGCTGTGAGTTTAACTTTCTTTGAACATTTAAAGTGCGGTCCAGTTGCTTCCATTGAGGTTTTTCCGCATATACTATCCTTCTTGGTTAAATCATGCACGGGGGCTTGACCCGGCCCAATAACGTGAGTCTTCTGAGTAACAATAGACCGATACATCGGCCGGGCGATATATCGTTGCGATATATCGGGCCGATATTTCAGATATTTGCGTTTTTTTACTTGAATCGGCATTGGCCGATTCACACGTGGGTTCGCTGATGTATTTTGCCGTGGCATGAGTTGCTTAAAAAACCCTGCAGCACATGCAGACGTGTTAACACTTTTTTTATTTGAAAGTATGTGTGGTAAAGTTGAAGTTAAAGTTGTTAAATCGTTGCATTTTCACTTTTCAATGAATGTTTGTTTACATTTGAGGCCTGTAATATTTGTTATCATTGTGTACTTTTTTTCAATGTAAATTGAGGGAGCAAAAGCAGAAAATCGGCAGTCTATAATCGGTTATCAGTAGGGATGTCCGATAATATCGGCCCACCGATATTATCAGCCCGATATTGGCATAAAAATGTAATATCAGTAAATATCGGTATCGGGTTTTTTTTCTGTTTCTTTTTTTTGCACAGACAATGTGTTAATTCCAGGACAGGAGATATGTGATGTTACCTAAAATTAGTTTTGAGGAAAAATAGCCTGCATATATCGGTATCGGTAGATATCGGTATCGGAAATTGAGAGTTGGACAATATCGGCATATCGGATATTGGCAAAAAAGCCAATATCGGACATCCCTAGTTATCAGTTATTGTGATGAGGAAAAAATATCGGTATCGGCCCTAAAAAAATCGATATCGGTCGATCCCTACTTCTGAGTAGCATCTTTTTCCACCTCAGGAAGCGTTCAGCGCGGTTGTTTCGGGAACGAGAAGCTCCTCTCCCGTTGAAGGGCTGCAGCGCCTTCAGAGTCTAGACGGTCCCTACTGTTCTGCGTTTCATCAAATTTCCTGAAATCCAAAAGCAGCAACAGTCCCATCGCGTGTCGCACAGTTTGGATCATCACGGCGCCGGTGGCCGTGCGTTACAGCAGGCCACGAAAATAGATAGATGGTCCTAAAAAAGGAAACATCTTATAAATAGACCCGGTGTTAGTCACTGACACGGACGGACTGTATCTGTGTTGACGGCCGTCCTGTTCTGTTTCACAGCTCTCTTTTTATTTTAATTTTCCTCCTGAGCCCGCCTGAGTCCAGTATCAGCCCGTTGGATCTCACCCACACACAGCTGCTCTCGTACGATGACGGCCGTCACTCTTGACATGCCGGGCCTGAAATAGTTTGCTCTGTTTATAGCTGGACTGAACCTGTGTGCGAATGCAAACGTGGGGAGGAGTCACGAGTCGCTGCAGGCCTACACGCCTGCATGTGTAAGTTAACTAGATGGGCTAATTAGGGGCTCTGAAGTATAATAAGTGTGTACTGATGTCGTTTTTAGAGATCAAGGGCACATATTCTGGAGGCCGGCTGAGTAATTACAGAGTGGGTATTTAAATGTGAAGCAGTGGAGGGTGGAGTTGAAGATATAAATGTCTTTTCTAAAAGAAGTGGGCGGAGCTTTTATTCAATCTACTGTGTTTCCTCCCTTTTTTTTTTTCTTTTTAAGGGTTTTAAGCTCCACGGAGTCCAGCTGCCTTCTCCAGAGACGCAGAGCCACTTCTGCATCTCCTCTAACATCACCATGGAGGTGAAACATGAGCTCCAGGATCTCATTCAGAAGGTCTGGATTAAACTGCAGGGGCTCCCACAAGCTAATCCGCTGGAGCTGGGAGCCTTCTTCATTCTCATACTCTTTGTTGGTGAGTGTCGCATGTCAGCTGTGTACATTCAATGATTTCTAAAACATATTCTGAAAAGGAGCTGCTGCCAACAAACTTCAGACTCGTGTGTTCCTAAAGTCACGAGCGACTTGATGACACCCACAGCAACTTTGTTTTTGTGTTGTTCTTCATGTTTATGATTTTGCTAGCCTAAAGGGGATTAAATTTAACCCTGCAGTTTAATGTTTGGCCACTAGAGGGCAGCCCAGCAAGCTGTAGACGTGACACCCAGCGTTGCCAGGTGTACGATAATTATCGTATTACAGTGATCCCTTAATTTCCGCGGTTAATGGTGACCGCCCCCCCCCCGCGAAAATCAAAATCTGCGAACTGGAGCTGGAGCCCCCGAGCCTAAATTACGTGTTTAAAATATGTTTAAAACCCGCAAAAAAGTAGCGAGGCACTGCAGTAAAACAAGACAAAGGCTCAACTGTGGTCTTTCTGTTACCTTCACAGCCTCTGGTCTCTGAACCGTAGTAAAGAAACCGCTGCTATTGTGCTATTTTTGGCTCGTAATTAGCGGCTAACATGCTAACAACAACAAAAGGAACAGTCCGGTTTTCTCTGCATGGAACGAGCACTTTATTCTGGCACTGCAGGAACTTGTAACATCACACAGGTTGTATTGTTGGGCTCCTGTTGGTTAACAGAGAATGTAAATTTATACACGCTGGGCTGCTGTTGATGCTCACTATCTAACTGCGTTTTCTTCTGCCGTCCCACGAAACACACACTACATTACCCATAAGGCCACACCATTACCCATAAGGCCACCTTCTTAAAGGGGCCAGTCTGGTTCACAACATCTCTTCGCTGCGAAAGAATGCGCCCAACATCTTGTGAATCTTCCGCTATTTTTTTCTTGATTTTTTATGATATTATATATTTCTGAAAAAAAATGTGCGAACAACTAAAACCGCAGAACTTAAAGCGCGAATTGGCGAGGGATCACTGTAGTACAATCATTTGGACCTCTGTACAATGTATGATCAATAATCCAAAAAAAGGCCAAATGTACGATAATTTGACTATTTCAAATTATTGCCAGCCGCAACTGTTTGCTGGAGAGTGTGTTGTTTTTTTTTTTGTGAACCCTGAAGGCATCTGTTCCCATGTGACATGTTTCCAGCCAATCGGGCTTTGCTGAGCGTGAGATATGAGTGTTTGTCTCAGAACAACGAGCATGATCGGCTGAACGGTCAGCTGCGCCCCACGAGAATCTCACAGTCAGGACCAGATCAGGAAGTCGAGCGAGCAGATTTAAACAGACTTTAAGCAGAAGAGAAAAACTAAGGAAAAAAATTAGTCTCCAAAATGGCCTCCAGGCCTCATTTGGCTCTTAGTTCCCACCTCTCATTTGTTTTTGGGGGACACATTAGTCTAATGCAACTGTAAGTTTATGCTAATGTGGTCCCATTAACCCACGAAGCTGTGAGCTGTGGGACGCTATTTAACACTAGAGTGATTATATTTGACTACAGCGCATCATTGGGCTTGTTAATTTGGTTATGACAGATGTACGATCATTTCCCTCAAAATACGATCATTTTGAGTCTCTGGTACGATAATCCTACGTTTCCCACCTGGCAACGCTGGCGACACCTGAGGTGTTAGCATACTTCTGCACGTTTACTCATCCAATAGCTACAGGTTGTTTAGTCAAAGTTAACATATCCATATGTTTAAAAAAAAAATGTTAAAAGAAAGTTGAATTCTGCGTGCCTTTCATTATTGGAGATTAGTGAGATTACAAACCCAGAGTACGTTTACAGAGTAAAGTTGTTAAACGTCCCAGCAGAGCAGATGTGTTGGTCAAGCGACGCATTTGAACACAGCTTAGACATCACACACACACTTTTAATCAAGTGGTCATATCTGATAAAGATGACTGTAGCTTTAAATATGTGCACAACCAGCATGTTCTGACTGCAGCCTCTGTCCTCCCTCTGCCCCCCCCCCCCCCCCCCCCCCCCATCCTCCCCCGCAGCCACCTTCATCTTCATGATCCTGCTCTCCTGCATCCACTGCTGCTGCTGTGGGAAGCCTAAATACCAGGCCTCGAGAGTTCAGCCTCTGCAGCCCGTCTGAAGAGGCGACAGGGAACGGCCTCCGCCGCACAAATACTGTAAATACAAACCCTCCAGCTTCCCCTCGGTGCGTCATGCCATCCCCAACATGACTGAAAAAAATAATTTAAAAAAGTCTTTCACAGTCACAAACGGGTACAGGGATCCTTTCAGGGCCGCTATCAGAGCGGTGACATTTCCAGCACTGGGTTAACAACTGCATCAGCATCCGGGGAGTCACGGCGACCAGATCCACATGAATCAGCAGAGCGACGTGACTCATGAAGATCCATCACAGAGCAGGACAATGAAACGCAGTGTGATGTTCCACGGATGAAAAGATGCAGCAGAAGCTGCCCTGTTCCCCGGCGTCAACGGAGATGATTTACTTGCAAATGCAGTGGAGGAGCGTGGGAAGAAAATTCAACAACATGGGAAATGTGCATTCCAGTATGTGCATGTTGAGTTGTTTTTCAACAGAGACCATCCTCTTTTCTTTTTTTTTCCCAAAACAAATGAGAGAAAGAGGGAGACTGAGAGCGCCCCCTGCTGGTTCAGAGACGGGGGAAGCTGTTTTTGTAAATCGAGTCTGAGTTTTTTATTGTTTGACATGCAAAAAGATGCAAATATGTTCTCGTGTAAAATACAGGAGGCACGTGAGGCGATGTGATGTGATCCATTTGTAATGTCACTGCAGCTGTGTGGTAATATGTAGAGTTGTTCTTATGTAAATATAGTATTTTTTTTTTATTATTCCAATAAAAACAAACCTCTGATCCTCAGAACTGTATGTTTTCTTTGCGATAACGAAATTCTGATCCACTTCCCATTAGACAAACACTGGACGGGTATCATGTGCAAACCTCACCTGTCACATGTCAGCGTTTTGAGTTTAAACATTAACAGGTAGCTGCTGTTTAAACTCGGCCGTGCCCTCACGGAAACAACCGTGCCGTCCCCAGAGCGAGGTAGGACGGCTGCCGGGGTGCTTTGTGGTTGACAGCAGACTGAGACGTCCGGGCTTTTCAACCTGACCCACAACTTCTCACCGGCCAGACCCGTAGAGCCGCTGCAGCCGTTGTCCCACCGCTGAGGCCTCGCCGTCTGCTGGGAGTCACTGAGCCGTGAGAGGATCACTGAGCAGGACATGGCAGCGGCCAGGTGGGTTTCCAGCAGGAATGTGAAAGGTTACAATAGACTATAACATCAGCAGACCCTGAAATAATCTGTTAAGCTGTTAAAAAGATTTGTTCATGTGTCAGACAGTCATTATTGAGCATTAGCAGTGTCAGAATTAAGATATTGTCACCAGGTTGTTCCCCGGCTGGGATGTAGGGGTGTGAAAAAAAATCGATTTGGCGATATATTGCGATTTTTGGTCGCTCGATATATCGATTTTTCAGTTTCTAATATCGATATCGTCAGTATGTTGCAATGGTGACTTAAATGTGCACAAACACTAATAATAAACAATAAATAGGTTGTTTTGAAGCAAATAGTTTTGACTCAATTTGTCCTCTGAATGATCAATATCATCTGATGAACATATACAGCAACTTGATTTTTCATCGCTACTTTTAATTTTGATATTAACTGGGTAGAATATCGCAATATATCGCGATATCACGATATCGTGATAATATCGTATCGAGATCCAAATACAGTGATCCCTTGCCACTTCGCAGTTTGAGTACCGCAATTTTAGTTATTCGCAGATTTTTTTCAGAAATATAAAATATAATTTTTAAAAAATTTAAAAATCGTAGAAACATCACAGGATGTTGTGCGCGTTCTCTCACAGTGAAGAAATGCTGTGAGCCAGCCTGGCCCCTTTAAGAAGGTGGCCTTATGGGTAATGATGTGGCCTTATGGGTAATGTAGTGTGTGTGTTGTGGGATGGCAGAATGAAAACGGGGTTAGATGAAAAGTGTAGTGAGCATCAACAGCAGCCCAGCGTGTATAGATTTACATTCTCTGTTAACCGACAGGAGCCCAACAATACAACCTGTGTGATGTTACAAGTTCCTGCAGTGGCAGAATAAAGTGCTCGTTCCATGCAGAGAAAACCGGACTTGTTTGTTGTTGTTAGCGTGTTAGCCGCTAATTTCGAGCCAAAAATAGCACAATACCAGCAGTTTGTTTACTACGGTTCAGAGACCAGAGGCTGTGAAGGTAACAGAAAGACCACAGTTGAGCCTTTGTCTTGTTTCTCTGCAGTGCCTCGCTACTTTTTTGGGGTTTTTAAACATATTTTAAACACATTATTGAGGCTCGGGGGGGTCCAGCTCCAGATCGCAAATTTTGATTGTCGCGGGGGGCGCCGGTCCCCAATAACCGCGAAAAATAAGGAATCACTGTATCACGATACATATCGTATTGCGAGGTCCTTGCCAATACTCACCCCGACTGAGACGCACCCTGGTTTCTCTCTTTCTGTGCAGCGTGCCCGACCTGCAGAAACCCGCGGGCTCAGCTGACGACTGGGTGGACTGGTTCCTGCAACGGCTGCAGGACGAGCCGTGGGCACTGGGCGGCTTCGTGGTCACGGCGGCGTTCGCCCTGGCAGCGCTGTCTCTGGTGCTCTTCGCTCTGCTGCACGGATGCTGCTGCAGCCCACGAGAACAGAGGCCCACGAAGGCGAAGCAGAAGAGTTCAAGGAACGCTGTGATTTAGATGCCTGCAGTGGACTGGATCGTACCTTTTAAGATGAATGTTGTATGATGTACGCGAATTTGAGTGAATTTTTCTTAGCCGACAATTGATTTTTTTTTTTTTTAAGATGTGATAGAAATTTGAATTTTGGAGTCTTCATGATTATCCAACATGTGACAG
Organism: Hirundichthys speculiger; assembly: GCA_018398805.1. NCBI lineage: Eukaryota > Metazoa > Chordata > Actinopteri > Beloniformes > Exocoetidae > Hirundichthys > Hirundichthys speculiger. The sequence continues at coordinate 49,041 of JAGFBZ010000062.1, read as the reverse complement.
TGTTTTATGAATTTAAAATTTGTCCAGTGTGAATGTCAGATGTGCAATTTTGCGAGTCAGTTTTTTTTAACAATTAAAAGTTGTTATTTTAAGTTAAAAGTCACAAATTTGCATGAAAATGTTGTGATTTTTTTGAGCAAAAATGCAACCTACAGTATAGGTGGAGTTTTACAGCAAAATGTTGGGAGTTTTTGTAAAAGTTACAATTTTGTAAATTTTAGGAATTTTCGACAAAAAGTCCAGATTTTGTGAAACTTAAGATTTTATGATTTTTTTTAAAAAATTGCAACGAGACCAAATTTGATTTTAATATTTAATTGGTCGGGTTCACGTGACCCAAAAATTGTATTATATATATAATATAATATAATATAATATAATATAATATAATATAATATAATATAATATAATATAATATAATATAATATAATATATTATAATATGAAACCGAGTATACTATTTTCTCTTGGTTTGAGCGCCTGCCCACAAACATACTCAAAACCAGATTCATGCTGAAACATATTCAAGACTCATGGTAAAGGTAAGGGGGATAAAAAAAAAAAAAAAAAAAAAGACTACATCCCCCGCTAGGACATGTGCACTTTGCTAACTGCGCAGTCGCAGTTTTTGGTGACGTCGTTATCCTGCGACCGACGACTCTGCCCTGCCAGTGACGGTTTAAGCGACGGGCGCTAATGGCGAGCGGTAAAAAGAGCGCTCCACTTTCCTCTTTAGCAGCTTATGGAGACGACTCAGAGCCCGACTCTGACCCAGAAACAGAGGAAGCGGGTATGTCGTAGCAGTTCCGTGGGTCGTGGGGTTATAAACTATCGTATTTTACTGTGAGCAGCTGATCTCAGAACTTCATGTGGTGGCTAACGTTAGCATTTAGCTGAGCTAATAGGCTGTGTGAAGAAGTCATACTCTTTATTTTGTTTTTTTTTTCTTTTTTTTTGTCTTTAATACTTTAAACTTGGAAACCCCATTCGCTTTGGCATGGCTTGGATAATCTTATACATTTGTCTCATCATCTGTATTCGTCCGGACGTTCATTTAACCTGTTCAATATCCTGTATTGATGATGGGCGAGTCGAGCCGCAGCGCATAGATTTCTCCAGAACATTTTAAAGATTCTCAGTGGTGTCTCTCGCTCCTTGTACCACTCTTGATTTATGAAAGATAAACGAGCTATTCACTACATTCAAATACAACCCGAGTTCCCCCCAAAAAAGTTGGGACGCTGTGTAAAACTTAAATAAAAACATAACGCTAAGATTTTCAAGCACATATTTTATTCCCAGATGTTTAACCTGAAACACTTCGTGGAAAATATTAGCTCATTTTGACAACACATCTCAGAAAAGTTGGAACAGGGGCAAGAAAAGGCTGGAAAACTAATTGGAGCAAATGAAAAACAAATGGAGGAGCATTTGACAAATAAATAGGTTAGTGGGTATAAAAGAAATATTTCACAGAGGTAGAGCCCCTTGGATGTAAACATGGACAGATGATCACCAGTCAGCGACAAACTGTCTAAATGTTGTGGAGCAATTTCAGAAAAATGTTCCTCAATGTAAAAGTGCAAACTTTGAAGACCCCACCATCTACAGGAGGGGCGTCTGTGTGCAAGGACAAGGTTGAAGGTCAAAACTGAACATTATCACCAAAGTCATAATGACCCAATATTTTCCATGAAATTGTAAAATGCCTCAATTGCAACCTCCTTTATGTTCTATTGGGAATAAAATATGGATTTATGAGAATTGCAAGTCGTTAAATTCTGTCTTCTGAACCTCGACCTGACCATTGAAGCCATCCCAGATCATCATAATTATTCCCCCACAGGTTTAGGCCCTAGGCATGATGGGAGAACAACTTCATCCACTGCTCATCTCACTGTTGCACCCATCACTCTGGAACGAGGCATATCTGGACTTAACAAACCAAATTACACTTTTCCATTGCACAAGAGTACAATTTTTATGCTGCCAAACAATCAACACCCCCCCACCCCTTCAATTCTGAGCCTCATTGATAAGTGATTTTCTCAAAGCATCATACCTGTCTAAATCCAATAACTTGAGTTATCCTAATATTGTGTGTGAGAAAATGCTCTTACTTACACTATTAAACATTCCTGAGTTCCACTCTTGATTTTTTTTTTAGATCAGAGCTCAACAGGTGTGGTTTTCTGTCTGATGGGTCACTACTTCTGATAATTTCTTAGATTTTGCTGAACTGGCTGAACCAAGGTTTTTTAACCCACTGTTTTACCAGCTACATTTAGCTGCAGACATCTTTCAAGCCTCCACTCCCAGAAACAGTCCTGGTTAGGAGGTGGTGATTCTGAAATTACCTGGAACCTTCATATTAGGGTTTGCAGTGATTAAAATGAGTGATTATTGGTGTATTCTTAGTGGGTTATTTTCAACTTTCTGCCTTAGTTATGAGTTTTGAAAGGCAGAGTTGTCATGAAATCTGTTAACTTTGAATTTTACACGGCAACACTCAGGTTTTAGCAGCTTCAGTCAGCTCACACAGCAAACCACAGAGGTCAAGGGAGCTCAAAAACGAGTGAATGGAGAGCTGTGAATGTGACAAAAACAAAGCAGTGAAAACAGCACAATGAAGGATGATCTCTGATTGTTTCATAGTGGTTAAATAGGAACATTAAAATCCTGTAGAAATGAATGCAGCTGAGTCTGCAGGAGAGAAGTAAGAGAGCTCCAACTGAGACAAGAAAGGACTGGAGTTGAGCAATAAAACTTGAATCTCTTGACTGTTTCAGAGCAGGTACATTCTAAGACACAAATCAAAAATGCTCAGAATCTTTACAGCTGTGTGAAACCAGAAGATTTTGAGTTGGTACAGCTGAAGAACAGTTCCTGTCCATGTCAGATGTTCTCATACTCCAGTATGGACTGTTGTGAAGGAGCAACATGCTTAAATAGACACCGTGTTCTTGGTCTAAATCCAGCGGGTGTTTTCTCTTTAGGCTATCTCAGCGTTTCTTGTTCTGTGTGATGATCTAATTCTGTGTTTCTATCACCAGGGGGACGTGTGGGAAGCCTCGTGTACAGCTATGGCGACGATGACTTTTACCGACCTGAGGAAGCTGAAGACAAAGGTTCTGGAGATGAAGACAGCAGAGAGAGCAGCTCGGTCAGTATTAGACCTCTGAAAACACCTTTTGTGTTTCTGTTTTTTCTTCTTCTCTGGTTTGTGGGTCTCTCTGGGTCTCAGATGGCTCTGCTGTATTTATCGGTTCTCGCTCTGACTTGCAGTAACGCAAACATGACACCTTTTGGATGAGTGCTGCGTCTGCAGCAGCCAGAGTGAACACAGTCCACATAGAAGTTAGAAAATAAAAAATAAAAGCAATAAATACTTCCAAAGTGTCTCAAGTAGAGACCCTAAATCTCACTGGAGACTTGCAAAATTTAAGTTTTAATAATATTCAGGTGATCTTGTAGCTCAGTCTTCTGCATGGGGAAACTGTCTGCAGCCTGTTAGATGGTCCAGGGTCACCCATGTCCATGTGAGTAGTCCAGAGAGCTGTCCCTTCTGAGCTGTGCACCAACTGTAACCACCACAGGCGACTTGTTTCAGCAGGTGTATCAGCATCTGAAAAACTCCAGCATCTTTGTGTGAACTGGGTACAAGCGTTGAATCAAATAAAGGTTTTACAGGTTGGTTCTAGAAGTGGCGACACGGTATTTGATTCGAAATCGATCACATGTGATGCCGAGTTTGAGATCACTGCCATTCAGACGTGTTGTGCGTTGAATATTTGGTCTTTCCAGCTAACAGGTCAACAGATGCTGCCGGAACTTAAATACTGCAGTGTTTCCACAATAACGTTACTTTTATTCTTTGATATTTTCCTGGGTGCAGTTTTTTTTTTTTCTTTCAAAGCGTAAAGTTTTAAATCATTGCCAGGTACATTCAGCAGAGGTCAGAACAGCCCCTCACGTTTGTTCTTGAGTAGAGATGCGTTTTTAACTTGACTGAGACTATTTAGGGAAAGTGATTTATCTGCTTGTTGGGTTTTTTTGGGTTGTCCTACTGCATCACGATTCACAACCTGAACAGCAGCGTAGCTCAGAACATTTCATAGCGCTGCTTTTACAAATGAGAAGTGTGATTCTTGACTGGTGATTCTTTCAGCTTTTTCTTTTTCTGTGTATCAGCCTCTTCTGTTACTGTGAAGCATCCAGTTTGAGCCCAGTTAAACACATTCATGCACAAATAGCATATCGGCCCAAATATAGGATGACTCTGATTATAAGACGACCGCTATTTTTCAGATATCATTTTGGGAAAATAAAAATATGTAGAAGACAAAAGGTTATTTATCAAACAACTTCTTATTGTACAGTCATTATAGAAAAACTCACACAGAGATAACATTCTGCTGTATTGTTAAACATTTTGATGATTTCATCTTTTTTAGGAAGTATGATACCATACTTAAAGTACAAGAACGTGTCAGGTTTCCATGTTATTTAAGATCAAGGTACAGTACTATTTAATAAACAGCTGTTTATTATGTTAATAAACATCAGATCTGCTCCATGTGTTCACTGTGATGCTCCATTCTCACTGATTACTTTGGTGCGGCTCCATCTAGTGGAGCAGGTGTGTAACGACAACAGAAAAGTCTAGACGTCGATTATAAGACAGCCCTTATTTTTGAGAATATGATTTCTAGAATAAAATATCGTCCTATATTCGGGCCAATATGGTAGTTCAATCACTGCAGAACCATCAAAGTTTGGTTATATTCAATTTCAAGAACAATATTAACAATTCAGTCCGTAAAAAACAATTTTAGACTGAAACGAAACAGTAGCACAATACACCATTGATGAAACATCAGTGCAATAAACATTTTGCTATATTGCAATCGCTATTAAAAAAAATAAGAGCTGTAAACTGCAAACTTACCCAACGTGGCTGGCTTCATATGTAAATTAGTAGTAAAATGCAGTAAAACAGTTGTGCAAAGTGTCCTTTGGCTCGTCATGTTCATATCAGAATAGACTACAGTAGAGGTGTCCCGATCCGATATTCGTATCGGATCGGCCGCCGATATGAGCAAAAAATGCGGATCGGTATCGGATCGGCAAGCCCTAAAAATGCCGATCCAGACTCCCGATCCAGTTTTTTTCTAAAGTCCGTTCCGGGTTTTCCAGCGCACCGCGCAGCGCATTATTCAGATAACCCATTCCAGGTCTTGGTCTGTGTTTCCCTAATCAGGCATGAAAATCCCTCACCTTTCGGTGAAATTCGCCGTTTTGAAGTCAAAAAGGGTGACCTACGTGATTCGTGTAGATCCGAGGAGTTTTTTTTTTTGAGGGGGAGGGGGGGTGTCAGAGTCGGGAGATTTTTTTTTAAATTATCATATAATTGCCCTAATAAGCAAACTGAGCACTTCAGAAATCAGCCCTTTAAATGACACTTGGACGGTCAGTGAATCCTGTCCAGAACCAATCAGGCCAGATTGTTTCATTATTCCAGTCATAAGAACATTCTTTATTCATGTGTACTTGGAGTACTCGGAGGTTACATTGCTAAGCGAGACTAGAAGTAGGACCTAGTGATGTCCACGCCGGGGACGAGGCAGACGAGCGTGCGTTCACATACCCTACCTGCATTTACCAGTGGATTGAATTTGGTGAGTTATGGTTTCAGTCGTTTTCATATATTTTGCGGTAAAACAAAATTACTGCTGTTCGCTACAGCTAACGTTGAATAGGGCCCTATGAAATCCGTGATCACGGAATCGCGCATTTGAAGATTAAAAACGGAATTCACTCTAAATCCGCAATATGACAGAACTGAAAGGCAATTTGCGTAAACCCGCAAACTTTTCTTCAAACGCAACCCGCATCTCGGCGCGTACAAGAGCGCGTCCAAATGGTATCAATGTGCGCCCATCTGGTCACATGTGGACGTGCACAAACGTCTCTACCTCTGGAATTAACTCTTGTATAAAAAGCGTGATTTGGCCTCAGTTGAACCCCTGAGAAAATAGCAGAGATCGTCTTAGACGGCTTCCTCGCCAGTTAAACCAGAGACGACCAGAGCATGTTTACTGGGAGAACACCGACTATCTGGGACTTTCAGGTAGCCGCAGTGTTGGGCAAGTTCTCTTTCTACACGAACTAGTTCAGTTCATAGTTCACAGAAATTAAAATGAACTAGTTCAGTTCATCATTTAAAAAAAAAATTAACTAAATAGTTCTTTTTAAATTCTTTTTTCTTATTCTTTTTCAATGTTGCTGCGAGCAATAATTTGTCAAAGTGATTACCACTGCCCATATACTACACCACCACAAACAGCAATTATTTTATCCATTTTATCTGTCAAAAACTATGTGTCCAATTCAGAATCTTTATCCAATCAGGGATCACATTAGCATTTAAGGAACAGCCCGTGTAAAACTGTAATTTCCCTTTCAGCTTCTCTCTACAGCAGCCATTCCCAAACTCCATGGGTAGTATACGTGGTCCACCCAAACCTTTCATCACAACTATGATCACCAGACAGGACTAGAAGCTATTTTATGATATTAATGTGTGGGATCAACAAATTATTAAGAACATATTTAAAAAAGATCGAGGACTTAAAACGTATTTGTTTAACTTTAATGGACCCTCTCACCTTTTTAACCCCTGACCTTTATGCCTGCCTCCGCCTTTTCCAGCACACCTTTTCAGGAGCTCGAGTTGTGAGTGCTCTGTGCACTGTGCCCGAGAGAGAGAGAGAAAGACGCGGCTCGCGAGGCAGACAGCAGCCATCAGCGGCCGAGCCGAGTGATGGCTTCAAACCTAGCGGTTTGAGTGCCAGTGAGTCGCTGAATCACCAGAAAAAGTCGCCAGATTTGTCGCTAGTCGCTTTTTACAAATTAAGTCGCTAGGGGGGTCTGGAAAGTCGCTAGATATAGCGACAAAGTCGCTAAGTTGGCAACACTGCTCTCTCTCTGTCGGGCAGCAGTGCACAGCCACAAACAGACAACTCGAGCCCTCCACCCCCACCCCACCCCCCCCCCCCCCGTTTGGGACGTTTGGGAATTGTGACAAACTGCCACTGAACAGTGTCAAAGCACAGGTACTAATGCTGTTAATAGACGGTTAAACTCAGGTTGTGTTTGCTTAATACAATTAACAATATTATCTGCACTTATGGCTTGTTAAAGCCGTGGTTTTACTGATGCCATTTCTGTTTGTTATTTATCATTTTGTCTATTTTGTGTTGATTTGTTAAATAAATAGGTCCGTTTCTCGTTACCAACCAATGTGTATTATTCAAATGCACCTAATTGAGCTGGCTAGTTATTATCAGGAGTAAAACCCTATTCAGCATGAGTCTGACAACAAAGTAAGTTGGTTAAATGACTTTAAACTTTAATACATGCTCAGATAGGCCGGTATCGGCAGATATCGGTATCGGATCGGAAGTACAAATAAATATCGGTATCGGATCGGAAGTTCAAAATGCTGGATCGGGACATCTCTAGACTACAGTCCATCACTGACGGAGGTCTTCTGTCACTCTCATCACTACTGGCTCCATCTAGTGGCGCAGATGTGTAACAACAGTAGAAAAGTCCAGACCTCGATTATAAGATGATCCCATTTTTGAGAATATGATTTATAGAATAAAATATTGTTCTATATTTAGGTTTATACGGTACTTCAAATATTTCAAACCACCTTATCTGGGTGTGTTGAGCGGCGTTTGTGTATTTTACAACTCCTGTTTAATTAAGGCACATGCTAAAATTTCTTTTTTCTCTTTTATGTCACGTAATCGTACTGTTTTTTTTTTTTATCTTAAAGACTGTGCCAGTATAATTAATCATAGCTGTATAATTTATAAACTGGTGATTGTGAGGTAATGATGCTGATCCATCATTATTAATTTTAACCCAGTAACCATCTGTAGCGTCGAGCTATTTTGATTTTTACTTTGGACAGCAAGTCAAACCTTAACTGTTTTAAGCTTGAACTAAAGTATTACCAAACTGTTATGAAATATAACAATGAATAAATCTCCCTTCAAAGAGGATGGACTTGCATATGCAGAGTGTGAACTTGTTTTTACCAGCGTCTGGGAACCACAGTTTGGTTAAACGCAGAGTGCTTAAAAAATAAGACAGTTGTGACTCATTGTCTGACATACCTGTAACAACAGAGAACTTAATTATGAAGAATCAAAGTTAAGATTAGATTAGTTCAGCTTTAAGATGGAAAAATGCGCTTAAATGTTGTCTAAATCCCAAATTTCACTGAAAGGTATAATCCTGAGTTTTTGTGTAATAATAACTCCAGTCTGCTTGTCTGTGATGCATACAGATGCTCCTTTAGAGTAAAGTATGCACCGACACCATTTTCTAAATGGAAACAATAAAAAAAGTAGTAAAAATTACTGTGTACAGCTTCTCAAACCGTAAATGAGATGCCTGTGGGACATCTCAGGCGCTGTGAATTTGTGAATGCTGCTTTTTTTAACCATTTTATTCATCCAGCAGCTCAGAATTGATTCAGTGCATCACTGCCCACAAGGGATGTAACAACTTGGCATTTTATTTCTGTGGCACTTAAGATGGTTAAGTTGTCAGAGATGCACAGTGCGGAACAATAAGAGCAGCGTGTTGAGTGGTGCTGTTAAAGGGATGTGTCGGCTTAGCGTTTTTTAGTTTTTGATCCTGTTAGCAGGGCTGTGCATCTCAGCCAGTAGCTGACAGCATCGTTGTGTGGACGAGACTGGAGGCGTCAGGTTTGACTTCAAGGCCAGCTGTTATGTAATTTTGATCCCTGGCTATATTGATCGAGATCCATAATAGAGTCCTTTTACGTTGATCGTGACTCAGAAACTCTCTGGGTCTGTTGCAGCCTACATTTTCTGTCTCTGTGTGCTCCCTGAGGACGGCGTTGCCCCCCCCCGCTGTTACTGGTTACCCTGCTGAACCCATCACGCGCTGAAATCTTGTTGCGTGACTCGCTGACAGGCAGTTCGAGGAGGTTTCTCTTTGAACTGTGTGAGAAAGGGTTTCTGTTATGCCTGCTGTTTGAAATCAGCAGGCATCTTTTCCAAAGATATGATTTAATATCTTTAGATGTGAGCTTTTATAGGACTCCGGTGTGAACTGGCCACTCCCTTTAAGTGACCGTAAAACACACTACGTCGCAGCAGTGAGTCTGTTTTTGTGTGGTGGAAGCCAACAAAGTCGTATACAAATTAATAAGAAGAAGACTGAGGAAAAGAAAAGGAAAAATAGCATTGCTGATGCAGAATTGTGACATCAGTCGCATAACAATGACGTCACAGATGGATAAAATGGCACCTGCCAGGTCACACTGAAGTCGCCTTGGAAAACAGCTAGAGATGCACGATAACTGTTTTTTTAAAAACCGATAACCGATAACTTTCAGCTCCTAAAGGCCGATAACACACACATATACCTAAGATCATTACATCAATACTATGAACAAAGTCAAAAATAGTTTTGACTCTTTAAATGAACACACATTCATTTTTTCCAATGAAAAACTATTGTCAAGCCTCTCAAACATTTTCATAAAGCTATCAAACAAACCTATTTGATATCTCACATTAACTTAAATAAGGTTCATTACTGACTGATATAAAAAAAATAAAAGCTCCCTGAACTGATGAAAATACATGCATCAAAATTACAAACTGAAAAAGATTAACATTTAAAGGATTTTGACTTGTGGTTCAATATAAATGAATACCTTTAAAGTTAATGAGGTTCAGTAGTTTTTTTTTAATCTCATGGAAGCTTGAGATGAGTGGCTTGGCTTGCTGGCTTGCTCACATTAGCGTTAGCTCACTTTAGCACAATTTCAAAACTCCATGAAAGCGATTATGTTGAAGGTGGCTGATCAGGTTTGATGTATTAAAGCTTATGCTTCCCTCCTCGTAGAATTCGCTTGGAGCATTCGTCACAAATAATCAGCCAACTATCTTCTTTTGAAACTTTAACGAAGTTCCACCCCGCCATGTTTGTTGTGATCAGTACACTGTGCTGCAGGCTGCATTCAAGGTGTAACGTAAATTCCCCGGTTCCTCTCCTAGTTGTTCTTTTAATCTTTTCTATTTTTTCTTTTTTATGTGTAACGTGGAATAATATACTGTGAATATAAATTTAAGTCAGCAACTACCAAAATTATGACCGAGTTAATGAATTGTTTTCTGGCATGAGGGGGTATTCTTTTCCTTATTGAGTAATCGTTTTTCTGATTATGCCGACGTCACTTGAACATAACATTCACTGCCAGTCATTCAAGGCTCAGAGGGAGCGAGGTACTGCCGTGTTGATAAAAATATATATGTTATTGGTGCTATTCGTCAGGATGACATCATCATAATAGTTATCGTGCACCCCTAAAAACATCAAATACGTGCATCTGAAGGTGACCCAGTTCTGAAAAGAAATCGGACTTCACGTCATTTGAGTTGTTCCGACCAGTACATTAAAAAAAAAAATCATGTATGGGTGGGGGGGGGATTAGGTTTGGGTCACTTTTTCCAGCAGTGTGAACGTAGCTTCAGTCAGCTCTGCTTTGATCTCCACTGAAGCTCTGTGAGCTAATTTGATCATCGATGTGCGACATCGTGCCAATAAAGTAATACACTGTTGTTGCAAGAGATGACTGCAGTCCAAAAACCAAACGTGTCTGATCCACACAAACATCACAGAGAGAGAGGAGCATAAAAGCAAATGAATTATTAATGTGAGTGCTACAGACCGAGGAGTGTGCTGGATGGAAAGTAACTTGTAAGCAAGCAGGGAAAAAAAAAACAGGTTCTCTAGGGATTAATATAATGGGGAGGGAGTAAAAAGTTTCCCAACAAAAAAAAAAAACCTAGATGTCACACTTTTGTTCAGTGGTCCATAAATGTTTTTCCGAGGCTTTGATGAATGACTGGGGTCAGATGGTTCTTCTGTCCTTTGTTCGTTGTGTAGAAGTAAAGAGGGCCTGAACCCTTTGATGAACTTTGTGAACTCTAAAGTCAGTATGAGCAGGTGTGTGTGTGTGTGAGGGAGAGCTAGATGTCCTTGAAGCCTTTGAAGTCAGAATGAGCGGGGGTGTGTGTGTGAGATATGAGAAGAGCACCTGTGGCTCTGTTATGCAGTGTGTATGGGGAAAATAAGCACCGGTCAGCAGATTTAGAAAGTCCCCATTTTCCCCAAGAAAACGATAAGGAAAATAAAAGAAAATACCTAGAAAAATAAAGAAAATTAATTAGACACAGGTGGTACCTTTAGAGGTGCTAAATTATCAAAAATGCCAACCTCAGCTGACCAACCACAGTTAGATATTTAAATTCCATCCTATCAGAAGAAATCCTAAAGAGGGGCAAGAGGCGATGTGGCCCTCCCCCAATTGTATAAAAGGTGAAGCATTTTTACTGTGAAATCAGATTGCCCGGGCTATCTCACGAAGGGGCTATTGTATTGTCAATAAAACCTTCATTTAACCTTTAACCAGTCTGTTTGACTTTGTACTTTTTTAAGACTTTAAGAACTTAGAATATTTTTGAGATCATTGGCGAACCAGACAACACTTTTGTCACTACAGTTGCTGGTGGTTCTGATCTGTTTTTGCTGCCTGGCCCCCCCCACACTGGTCTCTCCTCCTTCACCCTTCCACCGTTAACCATCTGCGTTTTTGTTTTTATAGGAAATGGACGAATCAGACGAGGGGAGGGACGCAGATGATGTTGAGGTATTTGAACGCCCACCTGCTGTGGGAGAGAGTGGGTTTAGAGAACAACTGTGTCCACTAGATGGTGCTGTGGGTCCACGTGTGCCTGATGAATGTTTGACTGTCAGAGCTGCCGCTGAGACCTGCTGTAGTCACTGGCATTGCTTCAACAGTGCACCTTCACATTTAATCTGAACCTTCTGAAGTCAAGAGCTCAACCAAACAGTTTGGTTTGTCCTAGAGCTTCTCTCCACATTAACCCTTCCCTAAGAGAGAGTGTGTGTGTTTTTGTGTGTTTTACTAATCATGTCAGCTTGACAGTGCGTCAGCTTCCTGCTATGATGTTTGGTCTGTGACTGTTATTCAAAAAATGAAGGGGGGGGGGGGGGGTAATCTGAGGCTTACAGATTTGAAGGCTTTGCTTTACAACCTGCCATTGACTGATCGTAATCTGGCAAGTTGTATCTTTCTGAGCTTTGTCTGTTTAGTTTGCCACCTAATGCAGATGAGACGACAGGAAAAGCAACGTAAAATTATATGGAAATTGTGGCTTCCCAAAAAACGTGTATTGGCACGTTGAGTGTTATTCCCAGGTAACAGAAACATTTCCAGGAATGTCGTGGAGATGATATTACACGTTTTTGTAGGAGTTTAATTTGTGATAGGTTTTGCTTTTAGATATATTCTCTGTCGTTAAAGATTCCCATGTAGGCTCTTGTTGCTTGCTGAGACTCGTTCTTAATATGATGTGTTTCACTTCAGCCTCACATGCTTTGTTTGAATTTTTTATGATTTTTCCAAAATTATTATTTTTTTTTTCGATTAATATTTTTGAAACCTCCACGATGTACTGAGACTGCGATTGCTGAGACTGCAAACTGTGAGGGTTTACTGTATCTGACTATAAGTCTTGGTTGCACCTTTCTGTTTTGAGCCAAGTCTGTTTCGCAGCTAGACTATTTTACCATCCAATGTTTGGGCGTCATTTATTATTTGATTCATTGTATGTTTGATTTAAACATTTATGGACAGAAAGTCCGGTGGGTCTCAGTTAGTGGAGTAATCTCTCGTCTCAAGCCTTTTTAAATAGAAACAGTAAAAACAAAATAAAAACACTGAACAGTCGGCAGAGGCTGGATACTTGTAGTTAGAGGCCATATCCGTGTTTACGACAGCGAGTGATCTGGCCAATGATAAACCCATCCTGCTAGCTGGTGACGAGGCAACAACTCGTTTGACCGACCGTCTAACGCAGCGTCTCAGGTGGACATTAGGATGGCAGTGCTGACAGCTGACAAAACTACCTGCTACTGATGCATTGATTGATAGGGTGATGATCAAAGTGAGGCAGTTTTCAGCAGGCCGTTCAAATGGTGATTAAAACCTTCATGACTATGCATTTACCTTTAGGGTAAAAATAGCTCATGGAGGAGCAAAAGTCACAACGTGTTGGGGACGACAAACTTAATCCAACGCTTAAAGCAGCACCACCCTGCTGCCCAGTGTTATGGTGCCAACTTGGACCCGTTTCAGACCTGGCGTTACAATCCGTCCAGTCACAGTCACTCAGCACATTCAGAGGTGGTCTGAGACGCGTGTTGACATTCTCATCGTAGTTTGAAACACACTAATTCATCATCTTTATTTACTACAAGTTACACCCAGTCATTTCTAGCTTCTATCCCTACCGTTTAAAACATATAAACTCGTTCGAAATTTGCACAAGGAATTGAAGTGTGTGTTTATTTGTGTATAGAGCAGGAAGGTCAGATCCAGTCACCAGTGTTTCCGCTAGAAAAAATTGGCACCAGACAATGTGACCGGCAGGTTTTCAATTTACCGGACAAATGTTTGAAATTCCGGTCACATAGGCTATATGAATTTATTGAGGTTAAAAATAAATCATATGCAGTAGTACGATATCAATGCAAGTTATTTAATAGTATTTTAATTGGAAAACAGGCTATTTCAAATAAAATAAGTCCCGTCAATTGACTCACGAGCGTAACTTCAAAAATAAATAAATATTGCAGAAGCTTGCGCTCTTCTGACACATGAATGAACATAAAAAGATGAAGGCCTATATACTCTAAGATAAAACAATTTGCAAACAAATAAAAAACACATCTGGAGTGGCAAATAACATTTTAATAACGTGCCGATGCTGCCAACTTGAACCATTACCCATTTTATTTCAACTGAAATTGTGCTTGGGAGGAGTATTTTACCGGACAAAATCTGGCAATTACCGGACAACGGAAACCCTGCCAGTCACTCAGTTGCGTTTGGGTAAGTATTTTAAAGCTATTATGTAACAATACCACATCTGGCCACATGGGGGCATGTAGATCTGCTCTGTTGACAAGAGTCACTGATAATAAAGCCTCACCCTCCGCAGACACTCTGGTGCACCTCCCCAAAATTGTAGGTGACTGCAGACAGTGCCGCAGATGGCGTCGCAGGGAGGAGAGAATGGAGGCTTCTGATTGGTCAATTCTACATCCACTCTACACGACGTGTATTTCCAGCTTGCTACCTTACTGGCTTGTTTTGTTTGTGTGACACTTCTTTTGACTCTCTGCCAGCTCCAGTAGCAATATTTCTTCTATTTCTAGATCAATCTCAGTCAAAGTGCGCACTCATCCAGTCGGATTGTTGTTGAATGACCTCCGTAACCAGAGGAGAAACACGCCACCCACCACACCCACAATCCTAGCTAGTCTGTTATTGTTCCTGTTGCGTTGTGGCGTGGAATAACATAGCGCAGACCGCGCTTCAAAATTGGGTATAAATCAAAAATAACTGCGGCATACCTGCGACAAGCTAACTGCGACACATTGCCGCGAGAGTATACACAGCCCTTAATACAGTGCTAATCACTGCACCTGTGGGTGAAACGTAAACTTTCTTAAATACCGCTCCCGTGTGGTCAGAGGTGGTAGTGCTACATAAAGTGGCTTTAATGCTTTCCACTTCTGGTTTATCAAGACCCTTGTGAATTTGAACATAACTAAAGGCCATGTTGGGAACAAACAAAACAAAACAATGAGCCAGTAACTTCAGTTATCTTTGATTTTTTTTTTTTTAATTCTTATTATTTATGTATTTATTTATTTTTACGATGGAGTTATTGGAAAAACGAGAAGAACTGGTCACAGTCAGGATCAGCAGGTCAGACCTTTATGAAATATGGTGCATCTTTAATCTACCTGTTTGATTAGAATCAAGTCAGAGCTGGTTAAATTAACATGCACTGTAAAACACTACTACCACCAACCGGATAGCTACCTTTGATCGCAGTCTGCTGCCACTTCCATGAGGTTAAAATCGGAAGCAGCAAGGCTTATAGATAAACGTTTTAGACTAAAAATAAATTGAAGTATTGATGAGATCCTGTAAGGAAACATGAGGCCTCATGTCTTTACGTTCTGGACGCGACAGCTGAAATGAAAATTCTGGTAAAGCTTGAAGAAGTATTTTTTTTTTTATTACCTTCATAGTTGGCTCAAACTTCAAAACGCCAGATCATAACAATTACCATAAGATGACTAAGTTCAGGGGAGTTCAAGAGGTTATTATGGGGTGGCGGTGGTGGCAGCATGAAAGACTTTTTGAAGCTCTTATACAGTTGAGGATGAGGATCCAAACGTAATATTTTTTTTGAAGAGGAGCAGAAAAAAAAAGTATTCTGGCACCAGCCTGGCATCTTAAAGAGATAAATGTGTTTGCTATATCTAAACAACATCTTGAGGTCTAATGTAACTGGGCTATAATAAAACCCACCAAAATAAAAGTTAGTTTTTTTTTTAACCTTATGTAAGACTGTGACAGGTGGTGGTTGCGCTCTGAAAACGAGGCTATATTTCTGTTTACCAAGAATGTTTCTTTTTCTCTTTCATCAAAATAAACACACGTACATGAGCGGTCGGATGTAGCTTCTGTATGTGATTGATTAGGTTATAATTACAAGTCCATGTGGTGTTGTGATTCATGCAGATGGGTAGGTGACGTACATAAACAGCTGAAATTAGAAGCGGCTTATTTTTGATATTTTGAAGTACTGGTTATTTGTGGGGTGACCTCATGACAAGGCCTCCTCTCTATCTTTTTTGGTTTCGTTTTTGTGCCTTACTTTAGTCTGGTGGGCGGACAAACGGAAAAAGAAATGTCAGATGGGGATGGATGAAATGTTCATTTATCTCAACTATAGGTAGCCGCTATTCATTTTTGTTGTATGTATGTCTTCTGCTTGGAGTTTTGCCACCGATCTCTGCCGTCCCCGTTCTGTCTGTGCTCCCTCCTCCTCCTCATTTGACCAAGTTCAGTGCAGATCCTTGATGTGCCCGTGCAGTTGCTAGGTGACGGCGAGATTCCTGTGAAAAACAGCACTGCTGCTTTGTGCTGAACCTGCGTTAATTCCAGAGTGCTGGCACAACAGACGGCATATTTTAGAGGCTGTGCGAGACTCCTCCTCCTCCTGCCGAGGCTAGGCACTCACTGCTCTACTTTCTTTTACTTCTTTAAATCTATTCCCCCGGGCTCTTTAATCTGTTGCTTCAGCGCCTGTGATTTATAGATTTCACGTCCTTGTGGAATGAGGTCCGTGTCCAGCTCCACGTCTGTCCAAAGATTTGATACTCACCGTCCACGCTGTGATCCCCAGTAATTAACTAAACCCAAAATAGAGGTTCATTTCAATCAAATCTGCTGCTGCGTTCATATTTCCTTCCAGAGATTGTTCAGGATTAGATTCTCCTGTCTAAAGGAGGTATAAATATCCCATGTGTTTCTGTTTCTCTCCTCTTCCCCCCTCTCTTCCCTCTTCTTTTTGCTACAGATTTCAGAAGCAGAAAGAAAGGACCCCAATGAGCTTGTTGGTGAGTGTCTGTATATATATTTCTATCCTCAGTCATTTCATACTAACAAGTGGTTCATATACAGCTGCTCAGAACAACAGGCCTTCTCTTGTTCCCCTGTTATTTATTCATCCATTCAGCGATTGCGAAGTTCCCCAAAGCTGCACCTGGTTACGAGGTCTTTTCTCACCGTCACTCAGATTAATCTCAGAAGACATAGCTGAGGGTGACTGAACAGAGCAGAAGTGCAGATTATTTTATGTGATATGGTCTTTTTATCCAGTGTTACTGATTGCAGAAGCCGAGGCACAAACAATCAATGTATCTCTTGTCAATTATCAGTTCAGTGAAATTGGTCTGAACCACAACAAAACACAGAAGAACACTTGTTTCTGAATACAGCAGAATGAACGTACATCATAGCAGGTTGTAGGATAGGCCATAAAGTTAAAATTGGAAGCAGCAAGGCTGCCGTTATGTAACAATAGATAGGAAGTTCACTATAAATGAACTATAAAAAAGAGAGAACCTTACGATTGTTTTATTATTTTATTGTGTCCTAAACTTATACGGTACTCTGCTTTTGTTCGACAGATTAATTCAAAATATGGTTGTGGTGAGTTTGCAATAGAACTGCAGCAGCAACAAAAAGAGCATCGAGTAGAATCGCACGGGAAGTAAAAAGACAACAAGCGATAAACTGAACCCCCAAAATCTAAATCATTATTGCACTGTGTGTGTGTGAACTGGAACAATATTACTGGTTCAATATCGTCAGTTATTCAAACCCCTACAGTCCTAACGGCCATCGTATCCTCCGCTAGTAATGGGCAATATGACGATACATATCGTGAGGACAATAGAAAAGTGTGTATCGTGCCATTTCTCTTCTATCGTTTCTCTTGTTTCTATCGTTTCTAACCTAATATTATCAATTATTACAGCAAATATGTAATTAAATAACCTGCAACGATAAATTTGATAGAATCATATCTACTTCTACAAAGTAGCCTTCTATGTTTGCACTTTTATTCATGGTTAATGCCTTAAACAGAGTTTTCTTCAACCCTGATGTTTACTTTAGACACTTTATATTGGTTTGCAAACTTTGCACTACAAGGTTACAGATTTCAGAAAGTTGAAAAATAATTGGTGTTTATTTTTTATAGCTGAACTTCAGTGCAAAAATGTGTTTTTCCTCTCAGAAACTGTTGTGCACTTTAAAAAAAAATGTGAAAGCTACTGTACCTCTGTACCTACCTGTTTTTGCTGCACTAAAATATATGTTTGTGACAGTTCAGTTAAATGTCCTTTCAAAATAAAGTTGAAAAGTAAGCAATGAAATTTTTGTCAAACTTTTCAGAGAATAACTGAAAACATACTTTATTATGGTATATCGTGATATATATCGTTATCATGATATAAAATAGTCCTTATCGTGATATATGATTTTTTCCATATCGCCCAGCACTAGTCTAAACCACAACAAAACACAGAAGAACACTTGTTTCTAAATACAGTAGAATGAACGTACATCATAGCAGGTTGTAGGATAGGCCATAAAGTTAAAATTGGAAGCAGCAAGGCTGCCGTTATGTAACAATAGATAGGAAGTTCACTATAAATGCCACAACATCTTTAGAGATAAACTTACGATTGTTTTATTATTTTATTGTATCCTAAACTTATACGGTACTCTGCTTTTGTTGACAGATTAATTCAAAATATGGTTGTGGTGAGTTGGCAATAGCAGCAACAAAAAGAGCATCGAGTAGAATCGCACGGGAAGTAAAAAGACAACAAGCGATCAACTGAACCCCCAAAATCTGAATAATTACTGCGCTGTGTGTGTGAACTGGAACAATATTACTGGTTCCGTATCGGTTCTGGTTCAGTTATTCAAACCCCTACAGTCCTAACGGCCATCGTATCCTCCGCTGTGAAGCAGCCTAACGGTTTAGTGATGACTTCATCAAGACATGCACTATCCATATCTGCTTTTATTTTTTATAACTAACTGTATCAAGTGTTAATTGACCGGAGTCCCTGGCACTCTCTTGATTTATTTATTTATTTATTGCTTGATATCAAGAGTTATAATAAGACTGGCAACCAGAGTTTGGGTTGATTACCAACGTCAGTCATGTAGGATCGTCGACCAAGACACGACCGATGCCGGGTTACTTTCGGTATCTTCACATTCTGATTATTAAACACGATAATTATTTATTCACAGTTGTCTCTAAAACAGATTTTAGGTTTGATCCTGTTTGCTGGGTGTTGGTCTGTTAAAAAAATGAATCACTCAGCTTCACCAAGTTTGAATAAGAGGTTCTTTGTCAACTGACAGATGAGTTAAGCAGCAGATGATAACAAGCAGCTGGCAGTTGGTTAGTGAGTAATTATTAACCTGTGCATGTCAGCATCAGACCAGACAGGATATGAGTGATGCAGGGAGTGGTGTTGTATACACCGTTATCGGACCATAAACTTTCTCCTTTGGTGTTTTGGTCATACGAAGCGTTAGCAGGATGCAGGTGTCCGCACATATTATGTAATGAAACACTCATCCTCTTCTATCATTCAGCTACAACATGTTTTAAATTGTTAAAGTGTTATGATACCTTGTTGACAAAAATGCTTTAATTTTGAAAAGAGTCTGTGAATGCAGATGTCTTCTGGAAAGGTTTAAGAGTCTTTCAGACTAAGTGATTTTAGGCCCAATTTACCAGTCGCAGAGTTTGCCGTTATGTCTGTAACAAATTGTCAGAAATCAGGACTGGATCCTTATGTCTGAACAAGTCAAAGACTCTCCTACATGTCGCAGTGCCGTTGCCAAAAGCTGACGGCTATTAAACAAGCCAGATATCCGGAGCCATTTGGAGAGTCTCTGTTTCGGTTACAGCCAGTGAGGTCACAAGGTATTGGGTAGAGCTGAGCGATTTTATCAATTCTGCGATATGTGAAATGTGAAAAATCTTTGCGGCCCACCCAAACCTTTCATCACAGTTGTTATCAACATACAAGACTAGGAGCTACGTTTCAATATTAATATAAGGGGTCAAAATAAGGTGACTCTTGTCATATTAAGTTATCAGTAGATAACACTCAATTGGTTTGTTTTATTACGCATAAATATTTTTTTTAATCAGGTCATGAATATTTTTACAATAATTGAAAACAAATTGCTTTTAAAAAATCGAGGATTTAAAATATATTTAATTTTTAATGACCTCTCACGGTCCACCTGCAGTACCACGACGGCCCACCAGGGGGACAGTTTGGCAATCACTGCTCTACACAATATCTTTGATTTATTTGACTTTTTGCCTTTTAATTCATACTTTAACAGCAGCCCCGCTTGCAGTGTCCCTACAGTCACGTCAGTGGTCAATGCACTCATCAATCATGTACTTTAATCTGAACAGACCAACTGTGAGCCGACTCTGAAACCAGCTTTAGTTACCAATTTTGCTCACTTTGAACGAGTATCAAATGAGGTGTCAGGAGTAGCTCAGTGAGCTTCAATGAAGTTTAATCTGTGTATTATCACCAGACTGTCGTTGCCTTGAATAGAAATTTAAAGGTAGAAAGGAAACTGCGCTAGAGCAGGGCTAGAGCATCGGCATCGTTGTCATAAGTGTACTTCAACCTCAAACTGTGACTCACAGCCCGGGTCTGGACCCTTGACATTCCTACAGTGGACTTGTCCGTCTCGTCTGTCAGTAAATGTCATGGTGCATCTGGCAGAAAGCCTCCCGTCAGCAGGCTGAAGACGTCTCTTTGTCTGCCGAAGAGACGGACATTGTCCGCCTGTCCAAAAAAGACCCCGAGGGCACAGATTGTGACTTTCTGTCTCTGGTACTTTCTGTTTTTTTGGGAGGCAGATGGCAATTTGGAAGCTGGAGATAATCTTTTCTCTGTCTGTTTTCGCCCGTCTTGGTCTTCCTGCCCGTGCTGATGCTGCGCGAGAACAGTCCTCCTACATGGAGCTGAGCAGTAAACAGGCACATTTATTACACAACTGTGATTTATTAATACTTCCACAGTTGAGACAACAGAGTTCATTTTGCTTTTTAGCTTAGTTTGTCCAACGATGCAACAGAGTCTTAAATGATTAGGAAGCTCCCATGATGCTCAGCTTCTCTTGCAGACGCGCTCTCTGGCTCCCACCTAAAGCCTCTGAGTCATCGGGCTTGTTGTGTCAGGTTTTTGTTTTTTTTTATTGTTGGAGGCTACGGTTTATTCCCTGTTTTTAATCACATGGACTGTACAGACTTGTCGCTGAGCACCATTAACATTCACATATCTATACATCTGTTCGTGGTTTTACACCGCAGAGGTGTAAATAAACCTGCGTACATGTGTGCCTGGCGTTACCACGGCGTTTAGTCAGCAGAAACAACGCCCTGTCCCGGCCGGGGAGGTTAACCGTATCTCCTAAAAGAAAAAGTGAAAAAGGGAGGGTGCTGCTCCTCCTCTGAACTTTCCAGACATTTGGGAGATCGGTGCGGCAGATCGGCATCCACATGTGTGAAACTGAGGTTCTACGTAATTAGCGGGCCGAGAAACCGCCGGAAGAACCGGGGCCAAGTCACGGTCAAACACTGTAATTCCTCCTGCGTGGAGGACAGTATTTACGTGGAGATGAGCAGCAGGAGGTGGAGGTGCTGGTCTGGGACCAGCCGGTCACATTAACCAGCAACATTTTATCCAAAACAACCAGCTTTGTTCAGACAAGGAACAGATTTAAGTCCTGACAGCACCTAGCCGGTGTTGTTTTAAACAGAAGCCAAGTTGAGGCTTTTTGAAAATACAAGCAACGTAATTTTGATAATTGTAACTTCAAGTGAAAGCGGTTGATATAATTGAAGAGCTTGTGGAATTTTCCCGCCCAGTTTTGTTCAACAAGACCGAGTTGCGCTTCAGAAAACGATCTCCCCGTGTCGGGTCAAGTTGCTGCAGCGCAGCGTATTTAGGCAGAAGCTCCCACATCTGCAGGTTTGCACACATCTGTGCAGTAGTCACAGTGTGTCCGACACCCTCGATGGAGATGCAGACGAGCTGTCTGATAAAAATGTGACGAGTGACGCTGGCCTGTTGACGGGGAAAAAGCACAGATTGATGAGGAAAGCAAAACAATGGACCAGAGGGAGGGAAAGGATCCTCCCTGCTGCATGCAAGTCCCAACAGCCCCTCCCTAGCTGGGATGTGAACGCTTCATACCTCACTGCTTCATACTACTGGTGTATACTTAAACCTGAGACATGGATGCTGAGGAATTCCCCAGCAGTGTTGGCTCAATATCACTCTTCCTTCTGCTCTGTTATCTAATGGCTTTGATGACCTTTGCCCTCCCCACTGGTTCCTCTCTTAATGTGTCCGCGTGTCACGACATGCAAAGCAAAGACTAGAAGTTACAGCAGTAGGAAAAATGAAAGGGTTTTCCACATTTGGCGTTTACTTTTTCTTCCTTCCTTCCTTCCCAGCTTTGTTCTCGGAGAAGGTGAGGAACATGTCGCCCGATGAGATAAGGATCCCGCCCGAACCTCCGGGGCGCTGCTCGAGCCAACTACAGGTACCTGGTCACAGTGAACCTTCATTTAATCATCTGACTCTGTCAAGAAATGCAACATAAAACCAGTAAACCGCCACTATCAGCAGGTTTAATATCACAACCGGTACCACAGCTGCGTCTGATCCTCCGACCAGACACTTGTGGGTGCGGCGAGCCGAGATTGCTTTATGAGCGGCGTTTATGAGCTGAATAACAGCTCTCCAGGCTCTAAAATTAGTCCTGTGAAAAGATTGTCATAGACTAGATAGAAAGGGCTTTAATGATCACACACGGTTTCAAAAGCAGATAAAGTGTTGCAAGAACTTCTGTGAGGATTTAGAGTCAGGCGTCCGAGATCAAGACTTTAGTTTGAAGTGTTGAGGGCTGAAAGCAAAAATAATGTTGGATCTTTCCTTTATGTGGGTTTAGCAGTTGTAGTCGTTCCCTGTGGGGTTAGAAATACATTTTGGTTGCTCCGTAGATGATACCCCTGTAATTATGCAGAACAGCGTCACCTCCAGCTCAGCATCAACAGGAACTGCTCTCCTGCTGCTCCGCTGCTGTGCGTTGGGTTTTGTTTTGAGCTGCTAAGGCAGGTCGGGACACACAGCTGACTTGGTAAGTGTGCAGCTCAGCAGTATGGCCCACGGGCCGACACTCCCACATCTGTTAAGATGAACAAGTGATGATTCAACTTCACCAGAACAACCTTGATCTCCCTGCCCTCAGGTGACACCGGCAGGAGTTCTTCTATAAGAATTCGGCTGAACCGTATTTCACGATGAACTGATATTTTCTCTTCGTCATATCACCGTATTTGGGCCGTATCCGCTCTATGAGCCGTCTCACAGTCCCACCCCGACGTTGGGATTAAAACAAACGCTTCGATGCCGGTTTACGGAGCTCAGGCGAATCTCAGATAAGTAATAAAACACTGAAGAGGGAGATTTTACGTTTCCGATAATGACCTCAGGTCGCGGTGGTGAAGGTGCGACGCCATAACGACACAGCAAAACCGTGTGTGGAGGAGGAAGGACGCGTCCACATGTCTAGTTTAAACACAGGACACTGCTCTGTAGAGCTGAGCGATTTTATCAATTCTGCGATATATATGAGCCGCAGGTATCAATAGTCTAAGCTTCTTTCAAAACCCCCGTGTCCCACCTTTAAAAGATTGCAAGCAATAATTTGCACTGTTTAAATAAATGAAACTACTCTTTTCAACACATCTTTTATTCATTTTGTCTAACATTTGCAAGCTGCCTGTCAGCCATATAATGTGTAATTGATGCTTTCAGTTCAATTAATTCATGTCACCAAAATCACTTTGTCCCTTTAAAATCTTTCAGAAAATGATGTAAATGTATTGTAAGATGAATATCGATATATACAGTCATGGAAAAAATTATTAGACCACCATTTTCTCTTCACTTTCTTGTTCATTTTAATACCTGGTACCACTAAACGTCATCATGTGACTAAAACAGACAGAAAAGAAAACACTGAATGCATAAAAGCAGTGTTTTTGGCAGTACAACGCCATAGCTATTGATGTAAAAACTTAAGTGATTTAGGTTATAATCAAGAAAACCATGGAAAATGGTAAGATATCAGCTCTTAAATAAAACTCTTATGAGCAATCTTTGTGGTTATCGTTATGTTTGTCCAAACAAATGTACCTTTAGTTGTACCAGGCATTAAAATGAACAAGAAACTGAAGAAAACAAGGGTGGTCTAATAATTTTTTCCATGACTGTATATATCGTATTGTGAGCCGAATATCGTGTATCGTATCGCGAGATTAGTGTATCGCTGTATGGGGAAATGATGGAGGTAGACGAGCTAATATCTCAATGTTTGTTGATAAACTTTAGGCTACACCTTTAAAATACATGATCCATCATTTTGTTTTGTCGAAACATTTCCCACCAAGTTAATATCCCTTTTCAAAACGTCCCTAAAACTGGAGCTAATGTATAGTAGGGGTGAGTATTGGCAAGGACCTCGCAACCAAGTATCACGATATGTATCGTGATACTTGGGTCACGATATATTGCGATATTCTACCCAGTTAATATCAAAATTAAAAGTAGATATGAAAAATCAAGTTTCTGTTTATGTTCATCAGATGATATTGATCATTCAGAGGACAAATTGAGTCAAAACTATTTGCTTCAAAACAACCTATTTATTGTTTATTATTAGTGTTTTTGCACATTTAAGTGAATGAAGGAATTTTCCTAAAAAAATCGATATTAGGAGCTGAAAAATCGATATTATATCGGGCGGACGAAAATCGCGATATATCGCCAAATCGATTTTTTTCACACCCCTAATGTAGAGGGCATTGGAACTGGCTGCATGTATGTCTCGGTCTCTTCTGCCATCTTGTTTCACGTGCGTCCTCTCGTATCGCCGCTGAGATCGAGGACTCGTCTGCCAGCTCTCTGTGGCCGAGTGGAACCTGTTTGTCAGATTTTTCTCAGAGGTATCAGAAACTTCTCGTACAAAAGCCCCATTCACAGCGGCCCCTCACCTGGTCAGGACGGATCAAATGTGCAGGTTTATGTACATACCGAGAGCCTGTCACGGCCTCGGCAGCAGAAAATAGACGGGCGAGCTCGGCGCCCTGCCAGATGGAGAGCGCGGTGGAAGCTGAGTCAGAGCGGAGGTGTCCGTTTGTTTGCGTCCTGTTCACCGGTTTGTTTGTTCTGCAACAGGAGAAGATCCACAAACTGTACGAGAGGAAGCTCCATGGAGATTTTGACACGAACAGCCACATCCAGAAAAAGAAGGAATTTAGAAACCCCAGGTATGCAGCTCAGCTGGAGAACGCAACCGACACATTTCACTCTCTCACACTCAAACATGGGCTCTGACTTTCACAATACCAGATACAGTTCTTGGCACCTACAGACATATTTGTATTAGAAACCCAGAACCAGAGAATGTTTGAGCACGATGTGAAACGCAAATATGTTTTTGGAAAAAACAAGTGCCAATGATTGAAACATTTACTGAGACTCTTATTTATTTGCAGATGGTATAAACCCAAGATATTTATGTTCTCTGTCTTTTCATGCTCTTTTTTTTTCTTCTTCATACCCGTTTTTGCATTTCAGACCTGCAACATGTTCCAAAAAAAAAAAAAAAAGTTATGACAGGTTGAAGGGCTTGAACAACAAATCTGGGATAAAATCGTTGAAATATATTTTTTTTTAAATCCACCATTCCTCAAAGAAATATCAGAGGGGGTCGGCATATTTCTCCTCCTACGGTGCATATCGTCCTTTGACGTTTCAGGGACATCTGGAGGAATTTCGGTGCATAAAGGTGCAGGACGGCAGCCACAGCTGGACAGCTGCAGCACATCGAGAACTTTAACTCGTCAGCGGCCAATAAAAGCGCACGGGCGAGATATTATTCTGGGAAAGCTTTCAAACGCTGCAGCCAGATCAGAAATGCTGCTCAGCAGTCTGTTAAAGCGTCCAGAGCTCTG
Organism: Hirundichthys speculiger; assembly: GCA_018398805.1. NCBI lineage: Eukaryota > Metazoa > Chordata > Actinopteri > Beloniformes > Exocoetidae > Hirundichthys > Hirundichthys speculiger. The sequence continues at coordinate 23,387 of JAGFBZ010000062.1, read as the reverse complement.
AGGCATCTGGGCCGGACCACGACCCCAACAACACTCCTCCTGGAGGTCCGCTTTTCTTTATTCAGGGCAGCCGATTTATGATTTTATTGGTCGATATGCTGTGTCGATCTTCTTTTTCTCTCCATAAAAGTGCATAAAGGTTTAAAAATTACAAACCACATATCACTTTGGTTTACTTTCATTTAAAAAAAAAAAAAACAGACATTTTCTGTCTATTCAATATTTTGGATTACACGTTTAAAAGAAATGTAGATTTTTTTTTTTCAGTGCATTAAATAGCCTTTAAAGTTACTATATTGACAGATGTATAAATCATTGAGAGTAGTCATGTATGTGAACAGAAACTTTTAGTTCATCAGTCGTATTTTATGGAGGCTTTTTATCATATTTTTTCCCCCCTTTTTCACTTTGTCCTTATTTTGTCGGTAAATACTTGCTTCCACTATCATTTTAAAATAACTGCATTTTTTCCCCTTCCTTTAGATCTGCAGCAGCAGCAAAGTTACCGTATAAAGTCAGTGATTACAGATGGAAACAAACCTAAAGTGGCTAAAACGAATCACTGCTGACTGCAGATCAGTCTGTCGGTTAATTATTCAGTCGTCAGCTGGTCCCAGAAAAAGCCAATAACCGGTTTGATTAATCAGTCAGCTGTTTATTCAGACGTGATCAAAGGGGAAAAAGGGATAATTAAGACTTTTATTAAGTCTAAAAGCCATGTTCTGTGATGGTCTGGGGTTATTTCAGCACCTTTGACCCCAACAGAGAACGTGTGGAAAACATGAGGACGTGTTGAAACATCTTCACGGGTTCAGAGCCAGAACATCTTAAAGGTTGTGAGAATGTTAAAATCACCAAGCTGTGATTTTTTTTTTTTTTACAGCGTCTTTACTGTCTTAGAACATGTTGCAGATCCACAGTCGTGAATGGGTGTGTGCACGAGAGAAAATGAAATGAGCTTGACAGGACATGAAATATCTTGTATGTAGCTGTCTTATCTAACTGTTATTCATTTATTTTCCAGTATTTACGAAAAGCTCATCCAGTTCTGTGGCATAGACGAGCTGGGAACCAACTACCCCAAAGACATGTTCGACCCCCACGGCTGGTCGGAGGACTCCTACTACGAGGCTCTCGGTAAGCCGGTTCATTCCTTCGCCACACGTTCATTACATCTTCCTCTCCGCATTCAAACTTCACTATTTTGTTCTTCCAGCCAAAGCCCAGAAAGTGGAAATGGACAAACTGGAGAAGGCCAAGAAGGAGCGGACCAAGGTGAGGCGAACCGTGAAGAGGAGTGGATCAGTCTGTCAGTGGTGCTGTGTGTCTGCGTCAGGGGCAAGTCCTCACCAGCTGAGCTGCATTTCTGATCAGCGTTCTTCATCTGAAGGACGTCAGCGCTGCCAAGTTCAGCTCACGTAACAGCAGTCGAGGCCCAGCCCAGTTCAGCTCAGTTCAGCTCAGCCCAGCCGTGCCTGCTCAGGTTTAGGACTGTTTCTGTTTAAAAAAAAAAAAAAAAACCTCCTCGGGGGATGTTTCCCTTTAAGTCTCTGAATGTTTCGTCGCTGCTTGTGCTTTCACAATCATTTTTGAAGTCTTCGAGGCAGTTGGTGTGCGAGGCCAGTAACGGTGTGAAGATGTGCTTGTGTTGTTGAAGGCTGTGACGCCAGCGGCATCATAATCTTCATCATTCTAACACAAGTTTAAAACCGTACCTGAATGAGAAAAAATAAACCCTTTCAGGCTACCAGGATACAGAAGAGTGGAAAATAGAGCTGAGCAATTTTAGCGATTCTGCGATATAGATCGATATTTTATTTCCCCAGAGAGTATCGCTTTTTCAACCGCGGGTATCGATATTCTAAGCTTCTTTTAAAACCCCCGTGTCCCACAGGGGCATTAAGTCCTCCAGCTACTCTGCTCAGATAGGTGCAATTTTATGGTGGCCTTAAATGTTGCTCCAATGGACTTGAACTATTGGCTGTCATGGTTCGTTTTTACTCAACCTGGTGGCTAGAATGGCTAGTAGTTACTTCATATGTTCAGTATCAAGCCAAAAAAGCTGCCAAAGAAGGCCACTTGTACTTTAACTCTCCATTGTGCCCTTACCTTTAAAAGCTTTAAAGCAACAATTTGCACTGTTTAAATAAATGAAACTATTTTTCTCAACACATTTTTTATTCATTTTGTCCAACATTTGCAAGCTGCCTGTCAGCCATATAATGTGTAACTGATGCTTTCAGTTCAATTAATTCAAACAAAGTCATTGGAGCACTCACAAGATATCACCAAAATCACTTTGTCCTTTTAAAATCTTTCAGAAAATGATGTAAATGTATCTTAAGATGAATATCGATATATATCATATTGTGAGCTGAATATCGGCTTGGCTTTGAGTACTTTATGCCCTATAATATGAATGATAGATTGTGGACAAACAAAGATAAAAAGACTGTAATGTCTTTGAGACCTGGACCTAGCTCTATCTCTTAAGATGTACACATTATATTGATCCATTTTCCCCCTGTGCTTTTTATTTCCCCATCTGTGCCGTTTGTTAATGTCTTTTTCTATTTTTTTTCTCCTTTTTTCTATATAGTAAAATTTCTTAAAAATAAAGTAAAAAAAAAAAAGAATATCGATATATATCGTATCATATCGCAAGATTAGTGTATCGCTACAGCCCGAGTGGAAAATAACGTCCAGGACTTACTCCATGTGTGTAAATGTGCCGGACGCCGTGAGAATCTCGAGCAGAGACTCTTAGCAGGAATTTAACCCCTTCTCAATGTTGTGTGTCCCCCAGATTGAGTTTGTCACGGGAACCAAGAAGGGCACAAACCCCTCCAGCACGGCGGCCTCCACTTCCAGCAGCACCACCACCACCACAGCCACAGGTAAACTGCAGCCGCAGACACTTCACATGTCAGTGGGATGCTAGAGTATTTGTTTTTATGCTGTAGAGGTCAGCGGCAGCAGGAACGGGTCTATAAATGGATAAAACACAGAGGGAAGTGCTGCTCAGGAAGGTTCTAATGTTCTAATGACTCATCTCAGCTTCATCCACCGTTGAAACCCACTGGGACACTGAAGAGGTTACACTTTTAAACATGATTCAAGCACTACTGGCAGGCTGTAAAATCAGCTCTTTTAATAAATGATGACAGGATTATGAATTATTAAAAGGCTCCTCCGAGGGCTTTTGAGCTGTAATCGATTGTGATGCTGATTTCAGAGACGTTTAACACTTTAGCAGCACAGCAGGAGACAGGAAATGTGACGATTCAGTTTAAACACCTCTAAATGAGCACTAACCAGCAGTCAAGACTCATATTTAAGAAGCTTTTCTGCTCTCTGAACTCGTCTCTTCAGTCCCAATTCCTGATGCAAACTGCTCACAGAGCTGCAGTTTGGATCAGGAGCTGATGACTTTTGGTGATTCTTGCGTCGCACGACGATTTCTATCGTTTGTTTAAAGCAGCACAGAGGACTTTTGGCCTGTAATAAAATATTTCAATACACTGTATTTGCTCAAAACACGCATAGGAACGGTAGCTTCACTCGTGAGTAGGGATGAGTATCGGCAAGGACCTCGCAATACGGTATATATCATGATACTTGGGTCATGACATATTATCACAATATCACGATATATTGCGATATTCTACCCAATTAATATCTAAATTAAAAGTAGAGATGAAAAATCAAGTTGCTGTATATGTTCATCAGATGATATTGATCATTCAGAGGACAAATTGAGACAAAACTATTTGCTTCAAAACAACCTATTTATTAAATAGGTTGTTTTGAAATTTTTTGAAAATTGAAATTGAACATTGAAATTGTTCCTAAAAAAATCGATATTAGGAGCTGAAAAATCGATATTATATTGGGTGGCCGAAAATCGCGATATATTGCCAAATCGATTTATTTCCACACCCCTACTCGTGAAGGCATCTTTCAGGGTGATTTATCTCTTTGTGCTGTTTATGTCTTATTTTCATACCTCAGAAAATCTGCAGCGGTCCACTGGACCACTCCACGTGCGTTCGTATGTGGGTCAGCAGCCATCGCTTAATTCCAATGAGAATTTCAATGATCTCTGAAGGATTACTCTTTCTTTTTGTTTGTTTTTTTCCACCTTCAGATTGTGCTTCAGAAAGATTATCACGATTTCAATTTAATATGTCAAGCCCACCGTTCTTCACTTCTAGATCATCATCCGACATGTTTTCTGTGTGTAGTGATGTCTTCTTTATGCATTTTAACCATTAAACTTGGGGTTTAAAAGGGGAAAGAAAAAAAAAAAAAAGAAAGAAACCTCTGAGCTCATCTCACTGACTCCAGCTCTGCCTTTTATTCCCGCCAGCAGACGCCCAGAAGAGGAAAAGCAAGTGGGACTCCGCGATCCCCGTCACCCTGGCCCAGCCCACCCTCATCACCACCACGGCGACCCTCCCGGCCGTCGTCTCCGTGACGACCACAGCCAGCGGCACCAAGACCACGGTCATCTCGGCGGTAGGCACCATCCTCAAGAAAGCGAAGCAGTGAAGGAGAGCAGCAGGTAGCGCGCCCGCTAACGCGTCGGTCACAACGAGAGACGGCGACGCCGACTGACGTGAGGTCTGGAGACCTGTGTTGGGGACGGACAGATGATGGACTGATGGACACTCTGTGTGCCACAAACGGACTAATCAAGAGACTCGACTGCCTTCCATCTCTGGGACTGAATCTGCAGCTGCATCGCACATCCAAATATAGTCTGGTGACAACACTCATACGCCCCCTTTAAAGCTGATGCATGCAGATCTGTGTCAGAAAACATGTTTTTCCAATCTTTCTTTCTTTCTTTTTTTTAATATATTGGCAACACCTGCGGATTTAAAAGAAACATGCTGGTAGAAATGTCTGAAAATAAGTTTATTTTTGCATCCGTACCTCTGCTACAATGTTGTCATGCCTCTAGCAGTTTAATGTCATAGTTGAACATGTGGATACATTTTTCAATGTTCTTTACTTTCCTTTGTGGTTCAGTGAACGACTCTGAGGTAAGATAAGGTGTTTTTATTTTTACATTTGTACATATGTATTGATGGGAAACTGAATAAATGGATCAGATGTTGCCTTTTCAGTTGGATTTGTCTTTTTTTTTGCCATCACTACTTCATCATGAAGGTGAAGTCCTCTGCTCGTGCAGTCAGATTCCAGTTGGCATCAAGTTTTGTTTTAAACCCAGATGAGACGGTTGTTTGTTTCCTCACCCACATCATTCACGAGCACCGCTCTGAAACTGGACTCAAGGATCTCTGGCTTCACTCTCAGGGACAGAACCGGCTGGAGTTGATGCTGTTTTACCTTCTCAAACTTTAAATCTGGCTTCTATCAAAGGGAACATCATGAGGTGGCACCACAGGGTAGAGCTGACCACATTAGAGGGCTAAAATGAAGAAATGGCCAAGGTTATGAGGTTTTTTTTTTTTTTTTTCATTTGAACAATGGATTTCCCACCTCCTCCATTACATATTTTTAAATTAACACTGGTACTTTGAGTCATAAATCCCAAAATATTTATAGCAGTTCAACTCGCCAGTCTTCCAGTGTAGGCACGTTGGGTTGTTCTAGTCTTCGCTCGAATCAATAACATCGTCATTAGATACTTATCTGCTTCTGTGTGTAATGCCATGGTGCGAAAATACATTGCACTCACATTAAATTGTACAGTCAGAGAATCATGAATGTCATTCCAAAAGGACACAATTTTTGGACAATCCCAAAATAAGTGATAATGGTTTGCTAAATATGAACCACACATCCTCCACCAACGTGTTCCACTCCCTAGGTGTCTCTTCTGAGCAGGTGTCTTTCCATCCAAATTCTCGCCAACTGTGTGAATTTGTTGTTTTCTGCTGCAACTTGCAAATATCTTCCCATCCTTCCTCAGATATGACCAGATTTCCCTCTCTTTCCCATCTGCGTTTAACGTGTAGGGTGTTGAATTTTGAAGAGTCTTGGAAACTTTTGTATAGTCTAGATATTAGTTTCTTTCCACTCCCAGATTTGTAAATTGAGACAAAAATTCCCAGAATATCACTGGTCAAATCCGCTGTCAGAATTGTCTTTAGTCCATCCCTGAAAAAATCCTGCCTCTAAACCATATTCCCTCTTGAGGCCTCTTTCCATCCGTATTTTAAATGTACCATCTGTCCTATTTGGAATAAAATCCATATCATACATGCACCAACTCAGTATATTTTCTGTGCTATTTAAATTGTATTTTCTAACCACTTTGTGCTATGTTTTTAATGTTATTTTTATCCAAGGGTTATTTGTATTTGTAAGATTACCTTCGGGTCTCGAGTATGCCACATTTCATACTCAAAGGGAACTTGACGTGCACGAATATAATAGAGCACACGTGTCAAGCACAAGGCCCGCGGGTCAAATGTGGCCCTCGAGAGCTTGGGCATTATTGGATACAATTTTAAACCAATATCTTAAGAATTAAAATAAGTTTACACCGCTTTAAAGCGCATATTGAAAATAAACTATATCTCCCATCATGCATTTCATCATTACCCACAACATTAACGGTAGCTATGAGCATAAGAAAAACTTATAAACTAGCCCCAACATGTCCAAGAAAAGAAAAATTAATGCACAAGGAAGGCGGTTTCATGAACGACGGGAAAACAATTACAAGTTTGTATCTCAAGGTGAAACAACAGTATGTCTTTTGTGTTATGAGGCGGGTGTCAGTCGTGAAAGAGTTTAATCTACGTCGGCATTTTGACAGCCAACACGGAGCTAAGTATGCTAACGTTAGCCTGCCGCTTCCGCTTCTGAAACCAAGGTAATGGGTACCACAAACTCGGAGTTTAATATAATAATGACTTAAATACTTGAAACTTAAATACATAATAAATACAGAAACCGTTATTTAACATTATAATAAGGTGTAGTTTAATTTATTTTGATTTTCATTGCATTTTGTTACATTCATGCTGTCAATCAGCAACCATGATGCTGATGTGGCCCATAGTGAAAATGAGTCTGACACCCCTGAAATAGAGGAAGTCAAATTTATTGTGTCTTACCTTTTGATTTATTTTTAAGGTGGGTGCAGTTTTTAGGGTATTTTGGCAGATTGGAATCACATCTAAAACCATCTCTGTGTGTGATTGAAACATTTTTTCTATCAGGTGTTTGGCTTTTCTGACTGTCCACAGGTCCATCTAGATATGATCTGGAAACCTTGGTAGGATCTGGACCGGCAGGCTGAACATGGCCTTAAATTACTAAACTCAAGATCAAACATGTGCAACGACTCATCTGAATACGACGTCTCAGTCGTTGATTCTCGGTGATGATGTCTTACAAAAGTTGGATGATGGTCATCAGAAAACCACTTCACATACTGGACTTGGTGAGCTGCTGATGATTTATTTTCTTTGCTTTTTCTGTAACTGCTTTATTGGAATTCCAGGGATGAATGAAACAGTTTTTAACAATTTGTAGCTGCTGTATTTAGAGGAGTGAAGGTGCTGGAACACCTCACAGATCTGTGACCGGTGCTGCCCCCCCACCACCCCCCAGACTTTAGTCACGTCCGTGACAGTCGCTTGAATCATACCTGCTTCTGGTCGGAGCTGGAGTCACGCTGCAACAGTAGTCATGGATTAGTTTCAACTCATGTTCGTGTTCTGCTTGGACCTCAACATGTTTTTGCAGAGCCTGGAATGCAGTGCTGGCACAAAAAAAAAAAAAACAACTCAAAACTGCACGCACCATCAGACATCAGTCTGGTATGTTCTGCTCAGGTGGAGGAGTTCTCAAAATGCTCGACTAGTCGAGGACGACCCTAATAATGAGATTACTGACAACTGCATATATCAAACATAATTAACATAAAATTGCATACATTCATATTTATAAAACTAAATCTGTCAGGAAAAACTCCAAACAATTAATTTAAATGTGGTGTATTTTTTTTCTTACATTAGTAAATTTTAAGTCAACACATTTCTTTATAAAACCACTTTAAAGACGCAAAGAGGCTGTGAAGTCGGGCAGATCTACGTTTCTGGAGAATGATTCACCTTCAGGAAACTTATCGCTGCAGGTGGAGACGCGCAGCCGCAGAGCTCGAGCGTGCACGGGAGCGTGCCCGTGAGCCCACACCCAAACTGGCCCCAACTGTCTCTGATCCACCTGCTGTCGTCATAGCTGATTTGAAAGCAAAAGTGTTTACGCAAGACTTTAAAGACATACGAGAAAAAAGAAGAAAAAAAAACCCCATTGAGTATTATTTACCGCTGGACGGCTGTTGTAGTCTTAGAGTAATTTGCCCTCCTGCCTCACAGAAGCCAGCATTAAAAAAAAAAAAAAACTCACCGTTGTTTAAATGTCCTCTATGTTGATTATTTTTACTCTGCGGTCATGACTGTCGCATCGAAGTGTGCAGCAGAGTCTACAGCCTGGTTTATGCTCAGAAATTAAGTCGTCTGTGACGTAGATAACGCAGAGATGCCCCCCCACCCTACGCAGACACTCCGGTGCACCTCCCCAAAATTGTAGGTGACCGCAGAGAGGAGAGAAAGGAGGCCTCTGATTGGTCAATTCTACATCTGCGTAGAAAAGAGCGCGTCATTGAAGAAATGAGGAAGTACCCACATCTGTACGATTCTGGTTCTCCACACTACAAAGTCAGCACATATTCTAGTAATTCATGGAGGGAGATAGCGATGAATGTGGGTCTGGATACGGCCGAGACGGTGAGGAAGTGGAAAAACGCAAGAGATAAGTTTAGTAAGTTTAGCTAGTTTGTGATTGTCCCTCTTGCGTTGTGGCGTGGAATAACATAGCGCAGACCGCGCTTCAAAATTGGGCATAAATCAAAAATAACTGCGGCATACTAGCGACACATTGCTGCGAGAGTATATACAGCCCTTTACGCTGCTCAGAGCGGCAAAGAAATCTTATGGGGAGCTGCAGTTTCCTTTTAAATGACTGCAGTTGGAACCAAAGTTTTGGTGAATTTTCAGTCTGAGTCAGATGGAACGTTACGCCTCACGTCACCATGCCAACCTCAGCTGCTCCTCAGTTATCTGGTCTATTTAGACGCAGGGAGACCGGGGACGGTCAGCAGCAATCCCAGCACACCGTCTCTCAACTGTTTTAGTTATCACACTTTCCTCTTAATTTAAACAGCCTGTCATTGCATTTTAATCAATACACTAATAAATTTTACATTCTCTTTATCGCCCAGTTTAAAGTTTTGTTGTGCTCGGTCATAAAAGCTTCAAATTGTTGGGACGAGCTAAATGCTGTTCCCCTCTAGCGTCCCACTGACCTTTTGCAGAAGTTTCTATCGTTCTCGTCTGAGCCGTCTGAGCTGAGCTGCTTTGGTCTGCAGCAGACTTCATGTGGGGGAGAAAAGCTCCCACATTATTAAGGAGTGAATGAAGTCAGTGATCCAAAAAAAAAGTGCCGTTTTTGTCATGTAAATGGGCCGAGAGGTGGGCGCAGACCGGCCACGGCCTGGACTGTGGAGGGGGGGACATTCCTGTGGGGATTCCTCTCTGAAACCGAAGGCTTAAGGTGCTCTCTTGTTTGTTTGTTTCTTTTCCCTCCCCTTTTTGGATTGTTCTGGCGTCCTGACGGGCTCCGTGCACAGCTCCGTGCACAGCTCCGTGCACAGCTCCAGCCCGACTGCTGACTGCTTATTCAATGTGAGTAATGTCTCAGGTTGAAACCGGCACTGCTGTGGACACGGAGCTGATGTTAAACATGACATCGTCAGTTGTTGACTTGTGCTGACAGGGTTCACACTCATGTTGTCCACTGAAGACTAGGGGTGAGTATTGGCAAGGACCTCGCAATACGATATGTATCATGATACTTGGATCACGACACGATATAAACGATATACGGTAGAATATCGCAATATATCGTGATATCGCGGTATCACGATATATTGCGATATTCTACCCAGTTAATATCAAAATTAAAAGTAGAGATGAAAAATCAAGTTGTTGTACAGTGATCCCTCATCAATTTGTGCTTTAAGTTCTGCGGTTTTAGTTATTGGCGTATTTTTTACATTATATTAAAAAAAAAATCAATAAAAAATTGCGGAAACATCACAGGATGTTGTGTGCGTTCTCTCACAACATTTCTTTGCAGTGAGAGAACGCACACAACATCCTGTGATGTTTCCGCAATTTTTATTGATTTTTACATTATATTAAAAAAAAAATCAATAAAAAATTGCGGAAACATCACAGGATGTTGTGTGCGTTCTCTCACTGCAAAGAAATGTTGTGAGCCAGCCTGGCCCCTTTAAGAAGGTGGCCTTATGGGTAATGGTGTGGCCTTATGGGTAATGGTGTGTGTGTGTCGTGGGACAGCAGAATGAAAACGCAGTTAGATGAAAAGTGTAGTGAGCATCAACAGCAGCCCAGCGTGTATAGATTTACATTCTCTGTTAACCGACAGGAGCCCAACAATACAACCTGTGTGATGTTACAAGTTCCTGCAGTGCCAGAATAAAGTGCTTGTTCCATGCAGAGAAAACCAGACTTTTTCTTTTATTGTTGTTAGCATGTTAGCCGCTAATTACGAGCCAAAAATAGCACAATACCAGCAGTTTCTTTACTACGGTTCAGAGACCAGAGGCTGTGAAGCTAACAGAAAGACCACAGTTGAGCCTTTTGCGGTTTTTAAACATATTTTAAACACATTATTTAGGCTCGGGGGGCTCCGGCTCTAGTTTGCGGATTTTGATTTACGCCGGGGGGCGCCGGTTCCCATTAACCGCGAAAAATAAGTGATCACTCTTAGGGCTGGGCGATATGGCCTAAAAAAAAAATCTCCGATTTTTTTCAGAAAAAATCCCGATTCACGATTTAAATCGATTTTTTTCACCCCCTACCTAAAATCAATTTGTAGATGACAAAGAAATTGTTCCAAACAAGTTTCAGTTTTATTTTGTTTAAATTTTCCCGTCTGGAGTTTCAGTTACATAAACAAGCCACAAAAAAAGAGATGGCAAGCCCTGCCTGCCATTGTGAACAGTGACAATGTAACTTTTCAGTAATCTAGTTTCGAAATGACACAAAAAATAAGTAAAACAAAGTATTATAAGACCCCTTTATTGAGGTTGACAAAATAAAGTGCAAACAAAACTCTCAGTTACCTGAACATATTGTATTGAATATTGAAGTATTTGGGCACTATTTTGATTCCCTGAATCATGTTAACTTAACTTAAACATCTGTATCAAATAAAATTAAAAATTAAATTGTAGGCTTCCATTGTAATTTACAAGGCAAGGCAACGTCAGAAAAATATTTGCGGCCTGGTAGCACGTACCTGGGATCCAAAACTTTGAGCAGGTGAATAAACCCCGGCTTTTCCACGGTGTATATATGGGCACCATATCTCTTGCAATATACATCACGACTGCATCCGTGACAGCTTTCCACCGGGCTCCTTTCTTATCATACGAGATACAGTTTGTCAACGTTTCTAAGACGGTAGGTTGTTTTTTGGTGGCGGTGCTTGGGCTGCCGCGGTCGTTTTTTTCGTAGGAAGCAACACCTCTCCAACTCGGCAGCATGCTTCTGTTTAAGGTGCTGCAGTAAATTGCTAGTACTGCTACCTTTGGTAGCAACAACCTTTAAACAGACTTTGCAGCGAGGTGCTGTTTGTTCTGTGTCTGACGCCACGAACCCGAACCAATTCCAAATAACCGAGGATACGTTTCTTTTCTTCGGTGTAAGATCAGCACTGCTTGCTTGTTTGTGTACCTAGCGCGGGTGGGGAGGGGGGCGCGCGAGGGGGGCGCGCACTCCGCGCTCTCTGACCTACGGGAGCCCAGCAGGCAGGCGCTGGTGGCGGATGTTAATCAGAAAATCGATTTTCATTAAAACAAATCGACATTAAGTACAAATTCGAATTAATCGATTAAATCGATTTATCGCCCAGCCCTAATCACTGTATATGTTCATCAGATGATATTGATCATTCAGAGGACAAAATATTTGCTTCAAAACAACCTATTTATTGTTTATTATTAGTGTTTTTGCACATTTTGAATTTTCCTAAAAAAATCAATATTAGGTGCTGAAAAATCGATATTATATGGGGCGGCCGAAAATCACGATATATTGCTAAATAGATTTTTTTTTTTTTTCGCACCCCTAGTGAAGACATGAAGCTTCTCCTTTTATTCTTATTGGAAAAGCAGTTACGTTTTTAACCTAACGTCAAACGCTCATAAACATAAACCCCTGTTGAAATCAGAACAGAGATGTGGCCCGACCACGCTCGCCCGGCCCCTCCTCCAGCGTGTGACAGGGTTGTTTAGACGGGCCATGCTGCCCGAGTGTCAGCCAAGATCTGCAGACGGGAGGGAGGAGTTGTTTCTAAAGACGTTTTGTTCCCCTGCAGAGAGTCGTCCATTGTCTGGAAGCAGATCCAGTTGCTGGGAGCCTGACTTCCCAGTGCGGTATGTCCAGTAAAGACGAGCAGAGCTGCTCCGCTCCGCGTCGTTCAAAGTGCAACCTGCAGGTTCAGTTCGAGTAAATTCAAGCCGATTATTCTTTATTAAAATCTGCAAAGTGAAATGAAGTTGACAGCTGTTTACAGACAGCTGGTCAGTATTTCAGTGGACACGACGGCGTCTCTGACTGGAGCGTCTTTATTCAGTCTGTGGAGGATGTGCAGGGTTATGGATTATTCTTCTTTGCTCCATCAGCTCCAGGAGCTCCAGAGCAGTTTTTTCTTTGTCTTCGGCCTCTCAAAGGAAATGTTCTGTGATTAAAATGACCCCCTTTTTTTGTTTGTTTTACTGGAACAGCAAAAAGGAGGCCAAAGTGCTTCATGCTTAAAGCCAGAAAAATCACAGCAGGCGCTGCACTGGACCCCCCACAACTCTTACCACGTTGTTGTCAGAATATGTTAGGCTTTGTTTGTGTGAGAGAGACTTTTTTTCCCCCTCCTCTCTAGAGCTGAGCAATTTTATCGATTCTGCGATATATATCGATATTTTTTTCCTTAGAGAGTATCGATTTTTCAGCCGTATCGATATTCTAAGCTTCTTCCGAAACCCCTGTGTCCCACCTGTAAAAGCTTGCAAGCAACAATTTGCACTGTTTAAATAAATGAAACTATTTTTCTCAACAAATCTTTTATTCATTTTGTCCAGCATTTGTAAGCTGCCTGTCAGCCATATAATGTGTAATTCAGCCGTTCCCAAACTTCAGAATACCAAGGCCCAATTTGAAATGTGAAAAATGTCTGCAGCCCATCCAAACCTTTAAACACCACTTCAATCAACATACAAGACTAAAAGCTACATTCCAATATTAATAACAAATAAGGTCATACTTGTTAAGATGACAGTAGAATAACACTCAATTGGTTTGCTTTATTATCTCTAAATATTTTTCAAATCATGTAATAAATATTTTAGAGTAATACACATTTGTTTATTTTTAATGGCCGCTCACGGCCCACCTGCAGTACTGCGACGGCCCACAAGGGGGCCGCGGCCCACACTTTGGGAATCACTGGTGTAATTGACGCTTTCAGTTCAATTAATTCAAACAAAGTCATTGGAACACTCACAAGATGTCACCAAAATCACTTTGTCCCTTTAAAATCTTTCAGAAAATGATGTAAATGTATTGTAAGATGAATATCGATGTATATATATATCATATCGTGAGCCGAATATCGTGTATTGTATCGTATCGCGAGATTAGTGTATCGCTACAGCCCTACTCCTCTCTCCTCGTGTCACTTCTTTCCTTATCTAATGAAAGGCGGCGCCGGCTACCTGGCTGGGTCCACGGTGCACCGTCGACCCAGGTCCGGCCCTGTTTGTCTGTCCTTCTGCAGGTTTTCTGGGATGATGTACTGGAATGAGATTTCGTTGTGCTGGGATGCCGGCTCAACGACAAAAAAAGGCATCTCATCTCAAAATAAGTAAATGACTAACAACGTAAAGTAAACACTGGGTGCGTTTACATGGGAAGTTTAATTCCTCTTTAATTCAGAATTAAAGTTAAAGCCGAATAAAAGTTACCATGTAAACACTTAATTCCATATGAAAATGTCAAATCCGAATTAAACTTAATTCCGAAGTAAGTGGCTGGTTTATTCTGATTTTAATTCTGCATTAAGTAATCCCGCGGTCATGTATACACTCTTTCCTCTTTAAATTAATTCCCGTCTTTCTGCGCATGCTCGTTCTCTTGCCCGTCTGTCGCCATGACGCTTACATTCCGCGCTGGGCTTGTTTTCAAAACAAAGTTTTAAGATGGCAGCACGCAGTAAACGGTGGTCAAGAGCAGAGACAATTTATTTAATAAATAGCTTGGAGGAACTGGAAATAATTAAAAGAACAGATGGTAGGAAACATAAAAATTGTGAGCTTTTTAAAGTTGTAGCGGTCAGGTTAAATGAAGGAGGTTTCGCAGATAGAGACGCCACCCAGGTCAAAAATAAGTGGAATGTTGTTGCTAACCGAGTTTGTTTTCTTCCGGTAGACGTAAAGACGTCCGCCCCCCCATCCAATCAGAACCCTTCCCAACCCCCAGACCTAAAGCGGAGTTGGATAAAGCCGAACAAACGTGTTTTCCATGTAAACCTTTATTCGGAATTACTATTTCAATGTAAACTCGAAGGAAAATAGTTTAATTCGGAATTATTTAATTCCTAATTATTAATTCCGAATTAAAAAACATCATGTAACCGCGGCAACTGACTTATAAGATCAAATGTACCAGGCTGGGCTCCTCCTGCAGTGTTCACAGGTTCTCCTCCTGGGACGGTGGACAGTTACACGTTTAGATAAAGCAAGGCCATTGAGAGCTTCAGCGATATCGGCTATAACTGTATTTGTAACTATTTCATTACTGTTTCAAACACACAGAGGAACACCAAGCTCCTGATGGAGGTTGCATCGCTTGTATGACCCCGTTAAAGATCGGTCTTTGACATCTTCTCTTGGTGTCATTGCTTTCATGGAGTCTCTGCCACGATCTCTGCTGCAGCTCTGTCCGTTGGTTCCATCTTTTATCCCGGAAAGCGATGCGCAAGAGACGACGAGGCGAGTGTGCAGTTGCTTTGGCAAGTTTTTTAACGGTGGTGGAGCTAGACATCGCTTTCTAAAAAAAGAGATAATCTGTGTCTCACTGTTTCCTTTAAAAGCAAAAGCTCTCCCTCTCATTTTAATCCTGGAGCTGTCAGTAACCACAGGTGGCTTCTCATCATTTTCACCCTGCTGTGAAGGGAGGAGTTGTTTCGACGTCTGTCATGGCTTCCATCATGACTTCTGTGGTTGTCCGGGAACAGTGAGAGGATCTCTAAACATGTGGACTCTGAATTGTAAGATCCTCTCCTCACTCTAGTTAAAGCCTTTCCACACAAAGGCTCCGTTAGCTCCTTTTGTCAGAGGTTGTCGGAGCGCAACTAAACACGGTCAGCGTTAGCGTCATGGTCACGGTGCCATGTGGGCCTGTCCGTACGGGAATTCAGATGCCCTCCTTACTGGCACCCCCCCCCCCCCCCCCCTCCTCAAGGAAAAAAAGGGGAGACAGATTTGTTGGGAGTCAGGACGACGATCCTGAATGCTTGCAGGGTAGAAAATGTACCCGCGAGTGAGAAAAAGATTGAGTAAACATGAGTCACGAAGCAGTCGTCTCCCACAGCCTGGAGGCACCGTTCTGCTCTACCTGCCACTCCCCACGGGTTGGGAGGAGGCCGCTGAGGGAGGGGCCTGACTCTAGAGTCTCTCAAGCCCACACAGGTGAGCTCCTGTTGGAATGTGAAGGGGGGGGGGGGGGGGGGTTGACACACAGAGGTGTGGAGCTTTTATCTTCCAACAGGGTGGGGAGGAGAGAGAGAGGTACAGCGGAAGGGAGTTGACTCTCTCCATCATAACGACTCACCTGGAAAGGGAACGTTATGTGTGTGTGTGTGTGCATGTGTGTGTGCATGTGCATGCGCACGAGGTGAAGGAGGGATCAAGTCCCAGCGCTCCCAGTCATATGCACTCAGTTGCTCTGAGTCTCACTGGGTCTCATATCTCTCCCGCAGCAGACACTTCAACGGCGTTGCTCTCTTTTCAACCGAGCAGCAGAGTTTAAGGGCAAGCAAGTCAATATTTGACCAGACGGCAGCACGAAGGGGGGGAAGAAACAAAGAGACGAAAGAGGGAGAACTGGGAGTCCTTCTGTCTCTTTTTCAGCAGGGACTTTGAACTTGGACACGGAGGAGGGGAGAAAACAAAAAAAAAAATCCCTCTTTTTTTTTTTTGTTTCCCTAAAACAGGTGGATACCAAGCAAGGAACAGGAAATAGCTTTTGTTTCTTCACTGCTGGACTTTTGGACTTGGACTGGGCGCGAGCACACTGAGAGGTCTGTCTGATCGCTAATCTCTGCATCTGCTCATAAATCTAGCAGTGGCTCCATTGTTCCTCTGAAGTTTCCTCAAGATGACTGGTTGTAATTTCAGTTCATATCTGTGCAACCTTTGCTCATAAACAGTAGACTTATGTAACTTCACGCTGTAGCAGACGATTTCAGGGATGCATGCGAGGCTGAGGTTTTGATTCAACTTAACTTTTATTAATTGTGTTGCTCTTTGGAGTGAAATCAGACCCATTACAGGAACAGCACAGGTGAAATAATCCGGATCTGTGTCGAGGTGCTGTTTTAGTTTAATTTTTTTTTCTTTTTTTTAAAGGAGGAATGCATAGATATCTGAAAAGGCAGGTGTTTTTGATTTGTTGTCGAACATCAGGCCTGTTACAAAAGGAGACCCCCACCTTCCCTGTTGGTGATGACGTCACGGCGGGGTCGGGCCCACGCCCAGTGGTGGTATGTTTACCTGGCGGGCATGTCGTTGTCTGTGCAGAAACAACTGCAGCTATGAACTCACGGAGAGGTCGTCTACTTTGGCGCTCCAAAAAAAAAAAAAAAAAAAAGAAAGAAAAGCAGAATGAAGGGCTGGAGGCTGTAATTTGAGTCTCCTAGTTTGGTGTCAAAAACCACCTGTGTGTGTGTTTGATTGTGTCACAGCCAAATAAAAAAAGTACCTAATTTTTTTCCCCCTCCTCCTCTCCTGATGAAGTTGGTTTGTTTTCTGGTCGGTGACTCACGCGACACCCCCCACCCCCCCAAGCTCGGGCTCACAGAGCGGCGCTGAGGTGCGTCTTTCCCAGGTCGTGTTTTTAACTCGGACAGGTCCGTTTTCTCGCCTGAGGGAGAAATTCCTCCTCCGAGTTGTAAATCTTCAGGGCACAGATTTAGCAGCGGCCCACCGAGACAATTACAGACATTTCACGCCACACTGCGCCCTTTGTTCACTTTCCACCTCCCGGGTTTGATGGCGTTTTCATCCCTTTTTTTCTGTTATCAGATGGAACTCCCTCCAAACATTCCAGCATGAAATTATCCATCGGCTTCGCTGCGCAGCGTTTTTTTTTCCAGGTTCCTCCCCGGATCAGTTTTTTCCTGTCGTGGTTCTTCCATCACACGGTGCCAGTTTCCACCCGTGTGACAGACGTCCAGGTGGTGCTGCGACGTTTCAGCTGTCACTCACAGCCAGGTGACGGGAGGGAGCGTTTTTACTGCCAGTTTTCAGATATCTGATATTTTAAGGTGACTGTGCTGTAGTGACCGGGGGTCAGTCCCCCCCCCAGCTGGGAGAGTTTTTATTTTTTATTTTTGGATCGATCCCAGCTCTGCCGCATGCCAGCGCGTCCCTGAAGCGGGTAGCCTCTGCTGGCTCTCGCAGTGCCAATCCCCAAGGCCGGATACATTTGATCGGTCGTCTCAGGAAGGGCGTGGGACGTGGAACCGATGCCAAATCGATATGAAGGACACGGAAATGCTCTTAAAACAAGGTGCCATCAGACAGAAGCGTAATTAAACACTGACAGAGAATCCAGCTGTTGATGATATGGATACTCAGACACATTTGTCACTGGGATTATCCCTATTTGGCTCTTGATTCAGCTTTTTAAAGAAAAGAATTAAGGTGAAGTGGGTAAAATTAGTTTTTTTATTGGCAGAAGCCTCCCTGTCTGTTTTGAAACTGAGGTGTCTACTGTTCAGGTGAGGGTCAGCATCTGGGCCTGCCAGCTTTCTGTGGAGCTGAACCCAGCTCCTTTGGATTGTCAGCTGTCTGACTGATTTTCATCTCTTTAAGTCGGTGGATGTCAGTGTTGTTATATATATATATTCAAAAAAAGTGACAGTGCATGTTTCTGGTCTGGTTGCAGGAAGGAGATGGGGAGATGGAAGTCGCGTCTCTCGGCGGCGCTCTGTCTTTTAACCGTCCTGTTCGCCTGCTGTCACGCTGAAGGTGAAGACCGGAGTCATGTTTACTGAGAAATGAATGAAATAAGTCATTTATCCATTTATCATGCAACATTTCAGTCAAATCCAGAGAAGGAAAGATTAATTCTTTGTATGTAAGCAGAGAATAATTAAGATTGGCTGGCAAGGATGGATTTTTACTGGCATCTAGAATATATTTATAATGGATTTTTATTTTTTTATGAGTTTAGTTATAATACTGACTTTATTACTCTTTTATAAATACTGTAATAATGTTAAAGTAGTGGTTAGATTTGACTTATTTGACCTGTTATGTCAGACGAGCGTCTCTGAAGCTGCGACTTCTTATCTCAAGAAGAGATAAGAAGTTTGCTGCTGTGTGACTTTTATCTGTTGTCTTCTTTCAAAACTCCATCTGGAGAGAGTCTCTCCTGCCAGAATGAATGTAGCGCTACCACAGGTATGCAGGCTATGCTTCATGGGTGTAATTCTCACTTTATTGCCTCTCTATGACCGTGACTCTTCCCGGGACTCTTTCCCTGAAACCACACTTCACCGGGCCCCAACAGTCAACTACTGCTTCGCTTCCAAGGCCAAGAGCTGCTCCGAGTGCCTGCAGGTGGGGATTGGCTGCGCCTACTGCCCCGACGAGGTGAGTTCATCTGCTAACAGACCGACTGTCAGAGCTTTACCAAAATCAGACGTTGCACTGAACTGTGCGCCGAGATCAGCATAGTGGGTGTTGGAAGATGCTTTGACAGGTTATCAGAGAAGAGAGCAGCTGTTGGAGGTCCACATCTCTGCTCTGTGTCTGAAACCACCCAACGCTCGTGCACGTGCACCACGTGCATCACCACGCCATCGCAGTCTCGTGCCTTCGTCTGTTTGGTGCTTCGCTGCTTAGTTATCTCTGACAGAGTCGGGGTGTCGGCTGTTTGTGAAATATGGACGTAGATCACTTTCCCTCCCTCACAGAAAAACTAACACCCGCTGCGGTATCAAACTGTGGTTGTACAGTATCTGACTTAAAGAGGAACAAAATAATTTATCATCATAAAGCGTCAGTCTCAATTGTCTCATTAAGAACATTTGATTATTTTCAGGAACTATTTTTGAGCTCTCAGACCTGCTGCCTGCAGAGACAGAGGGCTGACTGACACTGCAAACGCATCTTCAGTGACGCTTGTCACACAAGCAAGAAATTACACATCGATATTTGTGTAAAAGTCTCATAAGTTTACCTCCCCGGTTCTGAAATGCACTATGTACTGGCTTGTATTAAACATTTATTCAGTTATTCACCTGCAGAACTGTCACTGTCGTAAAAACTGCAGGATGAAGAAAGGCTTTTGCCCGGTGATGCCAGTAACTACTAATATATATGCAGACAGTTAAGAAAAGGACAAAAGTATAGGAGAGAGCAGCACTGTCAGCAAGAAAACACATCTTTAAACAGCAAATAGTTCCTTTATTAGCTGCTTCTAAGTCGTTCCTCGTTGCCTACTGTTCTCACAACAGCCCACACCTGCAGCCTCTACAGCACATGTGTCAAACACAAGGCCCGCGGGCCAAATGTGGCCCGTCATGTGATTTTATGTGGCCATCGGGAGCTTGGGCATTATTGGCTTAAATTTTAAACCAATATTTTAAGACTTAAAATAAGCTTACGCCACTTTAAAGCGCATATTGACAATAAACTACATCTCCCATCATGCATTTTGTCGTTAACAACAATAACGGAAGGCGATTTTTCAGAACTGATGGACTTCAGAAAAACCTCTACAAACTAATCCCAACATGTCCAAGAAAAGAAAAATTGATGCACAAGGAAGACAGATTCATGAACGACGGGAAAACAATTACAAGTTTGTATCTCAAGGTGAAATAACAGTGTGTCTTTTGTGTTATGAGGCGGTGTCAGTCGTGAAAGAGTTTAATCTACGTCGGCATTTTGACAGCAAACACAGAGCTAAGTATGCTAAATTTAGCCTGCAAGAAAAACAAAGAACCGCTTCTGAAATCAACCTAATGGATACTCTTACAACCACAAACCCTGAGTTTAATATAATAATGACTTAAATGTTTGAAACTTGAATACATAATGAATACAGAAACCGTTATTTAACATTATAATAAGGTGTAGTTTAATTTATTTTGATTTACATTGCATCTTGTTACATTCATGCTGTCAATCTGGCCCTGACACCCCTGGGTCTACAGCTTCGCTACAGTGAAGCTACTGGGAGAAGAGTGAAGTAGGAGGTTCCCGCAGGAATGAACGGACCTCCAGATGTATCACATGAAAGCAGAATCAGGTGAAATCTTTTCACCAGGATTTGGTTGAAGGCCGTTCAGGCAGAGCTCTCAATTTCAGTCTTGTCTGGGCGTTTTCATGTTTCTAAACATCCAAGTCCCACCTGGGACAGACGGTTTCACTGCATAGTCAAGAAACCGAAAGCAGGAGTTTAAACTTCTTAAGCCAAATAACGCACATTTACCTCCACCCCTGACCAGACCATTGTGCAAATGTGTGCAGTTTTGTGTGTGATGTCTTAAAAAAACTGCTGATTCCATTTCCCAGAATCCTCCATGGTTTGTCTGATGACAGCGCAGCACCAATCCAGAACTTGCTAACCAAACTCTGTGTATTTGCAGACCTTCAGTGGACCACGCTGTGACACGTATGACAACGTCCGTGCGCGCGGCTGCGCTGCTGCAGCTATCATCACAGTTAAGAGCAGTATGGAAATCGAGAAAGTAAGTCTCCTCTCACCTCTCTTCTCGTCATTCACTCACATTTTTGCATTAAATGTGCACAGCTGTTTGAAACAGCTGTTTCAAATCAATTCCTAATGTACTGCACTTTCTTCTCATCCTCTGGCTCGCGCAGAGTCAAGCGATCGACACGAGCATCCAGCAGTCTCAGGTGTCGCCGCAGCAGGTGACCATGACGTTCCTGCCAGGCGAGGAGAAAATGATCAACGTGGAGGTCTTTGCTCCAACCAAAGCGCCTCTGGACCTTTATATTCTCATGGACTTCTCAAACTCCATGGCCGACGATTTGAACAACTTGAAGAGGATGGGCAACGAGCTGGGTGAGCGCACTCACGGTGCCGATGCGTTGTGATTCCTGTCGAGTAAGCCGTGATGCTGATCCCGAGGCTTTTTCCCTGCAGCTCTGCTGGTGGGGAACCTGTCTAACGACTACACAATCGGATTTGGGAAGTTCGTGGACAAAGTGATCGAGCCCCAGACCGACATGAGACCGTCTAAGTAAGAGAGAGCGCCGGATAAAGTCAACCAGACGTACACATCAGCGTACTAACAATCCTCCTCCTTGTTCTCCTTTGTCCAACCTTCTTCATCTTTCCCAGACTCCGACAGCCGTGGCCTGACAGTGACCCTCCCTTCTCTTTCAAAAATGTTATCAAACTGACAAGTGATAAGGATTCCTTCATCGCAGAGCTCCAGAAGGAAAGGATATCTGGCAACCTGGATGCTCCTGAAGGAGGGTTCGATGCCATTTTGCAGGCTGCAGTGTGTGGGGTTCGTAAAAATACTACGCAAATCATTTTCTACCGCAGAATTGATTCATGACGTGATGACATGGAATACCTCGCTCTGTTGGCGCAGCAATATGCTGTCCAAGTTGCTACTAAAGTAACAAAACCTACCCATCCATGGGCTCTTACCATTGTCAACAGGGGATTTTTTTTTCGTTATCATCACGGCTTTGTTTTCTCTGCTCTGCTACTGAGCGAAAGATTTGCGGTTTTAAAGGCACTCTATGTAGTAATACCACTTCTGGACACATGGCCGCAGCATAGTGCAGGAAAGGTCCCCTGGCAATAAAACATGCGTCCTGTTGGACGAAGTGATACTACGAAGCGTGCCTGACCGCCGCCATTCATTACCGCAGTATTGTCAGTGGCTGATTTATCAACACAACAGATGCATATTCTGCCGCTACATAGAGCGTCTCAAGAATATTGGATGTAAAAAGAAAACTACAACTTTAACAGTAACTGTGACAGCAGTCGGCACTTTTGTCCCCAATGGCTTCTGCTCAGCAAAGTTTGCATCTTCCAGCGTCTTTTTTTTTTCTACACGTCCCTCTTCATATTCACGACAACTGCAAAAACTCAAAATTTTACCAAGTATATTTTTATCATTTCTAGTCAAAATATCTCATCACCCTTAATATAAGACAAAATCACCTAAAGAGTAACATTTCAGTGAGATATAGGAGCTTGTTTTAAGACAGTGCATCTTGAATATCTTGTTAAGTGAAATAGTCTTGAAAACATCTTGTTTTGAGTCATATCTCAGATGAAACAAGTTTTTTTGACTTGACATGTCATAAGATTTTTAAGCTAATTTCAAGATCTTGTCAGGCTTAAATATATTGTCTTATTTCATGAAATCTTATTAAGCGAATTTTCACTTGTTCCATTGGCAGATTTTTTTTGCTTATTACAAGCAAAAATATCTTGTATTAAGTTTTTTTTTTTTACTTATTTTTTGAGTGGCCTTTTTTCCAGTGTGCTGTATCATCAGCTCCCTTCCTATTTGCACATTTGATTCTAGGATAAGATCGGCTGGCGCAAACACAGCACGCACCTCCTGGTTTTCTCCACCGAGTCGGCCTTCCACTACGAGGCTGACGGCGCCAACGTGTTGTCGGGCATCCTGCCGCGTAACGACGAGCAGTGCCACCTGGACGGAGACAACAGATACACGGAGGCCACCAATCAGGATTACCCTTCAATCCCCACGCTTGTCCGTCTGCTGGGAAAACACAACATCATCCCATCCCCATCTTTGCGGTCACCAACCACTCCTACGAGTACTATAAGGTGAGAATGCCACGTTCGTCTTTCTCTGTAGTTATACCCTGGATTCCAAGCACCAGAATACATATATATATTTCTGTATTATGTGCAGAAACTCCAGGAATATTTCCCCATCGCAGAGATCGGTCTCCTCGCAGAGGACTCGTCCAACATCCTGTTGGTCATGAAAACTGCCTTTGAGGT